>CM044441.1:5783383-5815289 GCA_024363595.1 Xenopus borealis | reverse complement strand
ATTATTGTATTAGAGAAGGTACAGAAAAGGGCAACTAAGCTGGTAAAAGGTATGGAAAATTTTAGCTATCAGGAAAGACTGGCCAAATTATGGATGTTCACGCTGGAGAAGAGGCGCTTAAGGGGTGATATGATAACTATGTATAAATATATAAGGGGGTCATATAATAATCTCTCTAATGCTTTATCCACCAGTAGGTCTTTCAAGCTGACACAAGGTCACCCATTCCGTTTAGAAGAAAAGAGGGAGGTTTTTTTTTACAGTGAGAGCTGTGAAGATGTGGAATTCTCTCCCTGAAACTGTTATACAGGCTGATATAGGTTGGGTGGCTTTTTAGCAAGTGAGGGAATACAGGGAAGATAGCTAATTATACAAGTTGATTGCCTTTTGGAGTCAGGAAGGAATTCTTCCCCTCTCTGAGGCAAATTGAAGAGGCTTCGGATGGGGTTTTTTGCCTTCCTCTGGATCAACTAGCACTTAGGCCAGTGGTCCTCAAACTTGGCCCTCCAGCTGTTAAGGAACTACAAGTCCCACAATGCATTTGCCTGACTGTGGCTGTCAGACTCCATCATTGCATTGTGGGACTTGTAGTTCCTTAACAGCTGGAGGGCCAAGTTTGAGGACCACTGACTTAGGCAGTTAAAAAAAAAATAAAAAGTTAAAAAGGTTGAACTTGATGGACGTGAGTCTTTTTTCAGCCTAACTTACTATGTTACTATGTTCCTGATTCAAAACTACAATTTTTTAAACTCAACACCCCCCTTCCCTTGCAGTTATATGCTTTAAACCTGCCCTCCCATAGCTCTGTTAGAAGTCGTCTTCTACCTTAACCCATCGTTTTTGGGTAGTTCCATTCACAGAAAATTTATTTTTTGACCTAGTAAGCTATTACATGGGGGGAGTAAATTTTTCTTGTAATGCACAGTTATAGAAGGAGATGCCCTTTCCATGCACATTTTCCTCAGGAACCAACAATGATTTGAAGCTGAGCATATGCTACCTAGATTAGATGCTGCCTATATGATTCCAAAAGATATATATGTTTGGTTTGTTGATTAGACTAAATAGGACTCATAGATCCTCATCCATGATTTACTGAATCAGCCCACGTCTATGGCCACCCTACCATCTGAATCATAGGACACAGTGACGAGCCCTGCCTTCAAAGAGGCCCCCAAAAAAAATCTTTTTTCCACACTGCATATAGTTCCACCTCTTGATGTAACCACTTCTAGCTGGTAGCGATTCTGGATTGCTACTGTTCTAGGTAGGTAGAATGATCATTATCCAATGGCTATGCAGAAAGGGTTGCACATTACAGCTGGTAGCCAGCTCTGATAAAAGTACCTTTCCATTAATCCATTTAACTTCTGTCTTAAGAGGATGCGAATCTTATTATGATAAAGTACAGAAACAATATGATGAAAGCTAATGATTAGCTGCACTAAGCGTTTGAACTATGGCTGCGTAAGTGATACTTGGAGAGTGCCTTGATTCATTAATGAGCTTAATGATCTGCTTCGATGTTCAAAGTCCAGCCCCTTCTCTCTGACCTAGTTAATCTTGCATACTTGATAGGGTTGCCAAATAAAATACTTTTTTGTAGATAAAAATGGCTCAAACAAATCTATAGTATTTACATATATTTTCATACATTTATATTCAAGAGTTCTATTCCTGTCTTTCATTCTTGCCCATGCCTCGGTGCTCTCAGACACCTGGCCCTCAAGAAGAAAATACTGACCCATTCTGGATACTGTAAGTAATAAGTCCAGCACCAATGCATTATGCATACATTCAGCTCTGATGAATAATGCACAAGTACATTCATTGACCCAAGGATAATCTGAAATTACCATCAGCCTGGACCTGGCAGTAATAAAGGTTTTCCTTAGTAGGTTGTGCCAATAACCTACCTTTGGTTCACCAACCCCTTGGTTGACTTCAAAGTAGGTGCTTATTTTTTAATTCCTGGATTGGAGGCAACCTGTGGTTGCATAAAAACTAGGTGTACTGCCAAACAGGGACTCCTGTACCACCCAAGAATATTTTTCATGCTTGCATTGGTCCATAACTCTTTTAGTTAGACTCATGGGTAAAAACAGGTTGGGGACCCCTGATCTAAGTGTATTGGAAGCCATTGTGATGGTCTTCAAGATTTGTAAGTAGTAAAGAATCCCTATGTTTTACTTCATATATCTTCACTGAGGTCAGCTCCCAGTATTGTCACTCCCACCCATTAGAAACCAGCTGCATTACAGATAAACACTACAGTCACAGTCAGCTTTGGCCAATTTGCCACCTGACAAGTCTCCGGCTGCCTGTCAAGTAACGATACTGTAAATATCTGACTATCCATGGAACAGTAGCCACTTTGTATATAGCAGTTTTATCTGTTTAACAGAGCGTGGTCTCCCAGTCCCAGCGAGGTCTGTATAATCTTGTCAATAAAAATGTATTAGCTTGGAACTTGTTTCATTTGATGTTGCCCTTTGCCTTCCTGTTGGAAAGCCTGATTCTCTGCCAGCTCCTCGCTGTTATTATGAGATCGGAGAATAAAGAAACTGTAAATCTGCATTATATAAAGATCATTACGCTGTTTGAGGAAATGACTTTCATATCTGCCCAAGGGTTGCACATTTTCTATTATATACAGATTAGGCAAATTCTGCAGAGGCATATTTCATAATTTTTAAAGGGAAATAGGTAGGACGTTTGCCATCATTTTGGAACTGTAGATTGGAAGTGAGCAGGGTCCTTCTGATCCTTATGTTTTCTTCTGCAGCCCCCATTGTTATAACGGCAACCCTTTCTTGGGGATATATGCTACAACAATACTACGGGCACTTACCTGGGAAAGTAATATTTCTTCTTGATAATTCTGATGAGTGACTTGTGCATGAAGAATCAATATTATTCTAATGCACTGCTGAAATTGCTGGCGCTATAGAAATAAATGATGATCATGTTAAAGATTATATAGATACAGAGTAGGACTCAACTTGACCTTTGCCTGGGTAGGGGACATCTCTGAATAAGCAACTTGTTTATGGAGAGCAGGACTGGACTGAGAATCAAAATAGGCCCTGGCATTTCAGGTACACAGAGGCCCAATCAGCCCACATAGAGGCCCAAACAGTCCCCACCAGCCCACTAAATACTGACTTTCTATGGCACCTTATAGCAGCCCGTCTGGCATTTGCCCTAACCCACAGATTGCCAGTCCGGGCCTGATGGAGAGGTACCAGAATAAAATGGTGGAGGCCTTCAACATATAATGCCAAAGTAATTCCAAGAAACATCCAGCATAAAATGACTGTAACCACCAGCAAAAAAAAATGCATTTTATCTGATAGCATTCCTCCACACCAGCAGTCCCCAACCAGTGGCTCGTGAGTAGCATGTTGCTCCCCAACCTCTTGGATGTTGCTCCCAGTGGCCTCAAACGAGGTGCTTATTTTTTAATTCGACATTGGAGGCAAGTTTTGGTTGCATTAAAACCAGATATATGACCAAACATAGCCTCTTGTAGGCTGCCAATCCACATAGGGGATACCAAATAATCAATTGCATCTTATATTTAGCATCCCTAGGAATGATTCTGATGATTGTGTTGCTCCCCAACTCTTTTTACATTTGAATGTGGCTCAGGAGTACAAAAAGGTAGGGGATCCCTGCTCTACACTATACATCCCGTCCATACCTTCTAAAGGAACATCTTTCCTTCAGGCTGGCCACCTATTTCCTCAGTCCAGTCCTTCACTCACAGTCATTCCTGGACATCTCCTCAGTTCCTTCCAGAGGAACATTTTCCCATATCACCTATACAAATCGCCATTTACAATCCAAAACCTTATATCTGCAACTTTACAGCCTAACCCCTCCCAACTACTTCAAACTTCTTCTAAGAGGCTAAACCTGCCACCTATATCTTCTCCAGTCCAGTGCTTCATTCATAGCTATTTCTGGAAGTCCCCTCAGTTCCTTCTTGAGCAGAATTTTCCAACACCACCTACACAAATTGCTTTTCCTTTTCAAAATCTAATCATTGGGGAATCTTCATACATTCAATCACAAACTTAATCATAATATTGTTTAAAATTATATATGCCTTCAACATATAATGCCACACTGGCTGTAACCAGTACCATCAAAAAAAAAAATTTTTTTTTATTTACAGCATTGTGACTCCTGACATGGGGTTGGTTTTGGGGGGGGGGGGATGAGGCTGCTTTCCCAGTAAGACTCTAAACGTAACACAGCATTTTTATGTGGCAGCTGGATAACAAGGAACAATTGACTAAACATCCGACAACAAGAGGAACAATAACCAAATGTGATAGTTTATATATCCAACATTGAAAGGAAACTGCCCAAATGTAAGAAAACGGACGTTAATTAAAACTCAATAATTTTGAGTTGTAATTGCTGTTGAAAGAGTGGTGTACCATTTCCTTCACTGCTTGTCTTGACTACTCATACCCAGGGTTGCAATAAGTAATCATGGGTCCAATACTACTGTGTTAGCAGGGGCCCCCCAAGGGGACCCAATTATTAGCCTACCTTTCATCATGGGTGGTGGGCCTTGCCAATGCCTTGTATGTATAGTCATACTCCTAATTCAACCTTGCCTTTCCCCAATTATGTCAAAACCCCAACCAAAGCCCTAAAAAGACAACCCCTTCTACAACAGGCAAATCTTACCTTTCCATCTCAGGGTTCTCTTCTACCATGGTGCCACTGACTGCATTAGACCCTTTACCTCCCCATGTTCACACCATTATACCCAAGACTCCAGTTACCACAATGCTTTGCATTTACTGTAATTGATGAACTGTAATGAAGGGGGTATTATTTATTATCCATTATCTATTTTTTTAATTATTTCAGTGGATTTCTCCATTAAAATGGAGTCAGGTTATCATAGTATTTAATGCTTTTCAGAGATGTTGGGTTGGTTCATCCATCATAACTTGCATTTCCACTGGATTTCATTGTATTCGTTTGACAGTTTGGGATAAAAAAAAGTGCCTGGACAAATTTCCAACAGAGAATTGGCCTGGTGTTCTGCACCCTGGAGAGCATCACATATCCTGCTGAAGCCCTTGTTTACAACATATAGAATTCTTTGCTTTGGGCTGTTTTTCTTGGATCCGTTGCAATGTTACATTTCAGCACTTGGGCTAAATACAATAAATGCTATGTAAACCAGCGAGCCAAAAACACAGAGTACGATCTATTGCCCACTGTGCAAATTTCATAAATCTTAATTAGCAACATGCAATTAGTTTATATATATTTAATTAGAGAATCAGTCACTGCTTGCAATAATAGAAAGGACATCATATTACGTTTGCCACAAAAAAAGCTTTTAAGAAGAAACTCCGGTGAGAAGTTGTATATAAAGAAGAAATCATGAGCAAAAATGGGTCAATATGTTGTACGGGAGGCCAAAATAATCAGTTTGAGATTATTTACTGTTAATTCAGGTTGTTTATATGCACTGATGTTCTACTAAAAGTATTCTGATGGACCAATGGCAATTGGCAGCTACTGTAAAAGTGTAAACATTTAATGGGCTCATGCGGGCAAGTCTGGTTCATATCCACACAAGTGCTGTTGTGACATTATTCTGCAGGGAGCATTGAATTAATTAGTTCAACTTAAGTCAATTAGAACACCTGCACTCACTCTTTATGTACTAAACCACTGCAAACTTTTGTTAAAGGGATGCTGTCATGGGAAAACATGTTTTTTTTCAAAACGCATCAGTTAATAGTGCTGCTCCAGTAGACTTCTTCACTGAAATCCATTTCTCAAAAGAGAAAAAAGATTTTTTTATATTCCATTTTGAATTCTGACATGGGGCTAGGCCAGGGATCTGCAACCTTGGCTCTCCAGCTGTTAAGGAACTACAATTCCCACAATGCAATGAAGGAGTCTGTCATGATTCATAAAGGCAAATGCATTGTGGGACTTGTAGTTCCTTAACAGCTGGAGAGCCAAGGTTGCAGATCCCTGGGCTAGGCAGTTTGTCAATTTCCCAGCTGCCCCTGGTCATGTGACTTGTGCCAGCACTTTAGGAGGGAACTGCTTTCTGGCAGGCTGTTGTTTTTCCTTCTCAATGTAACTGAATAGTACGCAGTGGGACATGGGCTTTACTATTGAGTGCTGTTCTTAGATCTACCAGGCAGCTGTTATCTTGTGTTAGGGAGTTGTTATCTGGTTACCTTTCCATTGTTCTGTTGTTAGGCTGTCGGGGGGGGGGAGGGGGTGATATCACTCCAACTTGCAGTACAGCAGTAAAGAGTGATTGAAGTTTATCAGAGCACAAGTCACATGACTTGAGGCAGCTGGGAAATCGACAATATGTCTAGCCCCATGTCAGATTTCAAAATGAAATATAAAAAAATCTGTTTGCTGTTTTGAGAAATGGATTTCAATGCAGAATTCTGCTGGAGCAGCACTATTAACTGATGCATTTTGAAAAAAATATTTTTCCCATGACAGTATCCCTTTAAAAAGGCTAGTTGGTTCCTCCTAGAGGATCAGCTTCTCATATCACCAACACTTTTCCCTCTCCTGTCCAAAAACTTATCTCTAGAGCTATCACTTCCCCTTCTACTGCAAAAATCTTCTAAATGGACTTCAAGCCTGCCATTGATTGCCTTGCCATTCCAGTCCTTCACTTGTTGCTTATTCCTGGACATCCCCTTAGTTTCTCCAAAAGGACACTTTTCAATATCACCTTCCCAAATTTCTTTCTCCAATCCAAAACAGTCAGTCTAGTGAAAGACTGGACTGGAGAGGAGAAAGGAGAAAGCTGAAATTCAATGAAGTTTCTAGTGGCATAGAGTGAATGGGGGAAAAGGACCATCAAAGATAACTTCTCCTGCTACTACTGCAAACTTCTTTAAATGGACTTCCAGTCTGCCACCTATTACCTCCTTAGTCCAGTCTTTCAGTCAACACTTGTTGGTGCACTTCCCCTCTGTTCCTTCCAGAGGAACATCTTCCCATACCACCGTCACAAATGGCCTTTTCCAATCCAAAACTTTATCTCTGGAGCTCTCATACAGCCTACCCCCCCCCCCCAAACTGCTTCAAACTTCTTCTAAAATGACTTCAAACCTGCCACCTATCTCCTCTCCAGTCCAGTCCTTTACTCACAGCCATTCCTGGACATCCCCTCAGTTCCATCCTCCAATACCATCTACACAAATTACTTTTTCCTATCCAAAATCTAATCATTGGGGTATCTTTATACAGTCAATCAGAAACTAACACAGTATCTAATTTAATCATTCAATTCCCCAAGTATTGTGAACTTTTTATTCTATCACCTATGTTTAACATTCACCCACCTACATTGTAGGTTTTGGGGGCCCAAGTCCATTTCCCTTTCTCTAATCATTTAATTCATAAAGCTGTAAATATACACATATATAAATAAAAAAGAGGCGCCACACTCATTTGGAAACTAGTGCAAATAAGTGAATTACTGAAAAAAAATCCAATGTTTTGAGCATTGCAGGGCTCTTCCTCAGAGAACAACATACAGAGCTGTGCGTCTTCTCCATTTACTTCCAGTGTTTTCAGTACTTACACCATGACAATATCTTACATGTTTTAGAGTACATACTCAATTAAATTGCTACTTCTTTATTGTCTTTTTAGATGCTATCTGTAGAGGGCAGTAGCCTCCAAGCCCCAAACGTTCTATGCAGTGCTTTTACCTAGAGTGCACTTAGGTTGATGAGTTGCAAATTGATAGAATGCTAAAATTATTTTGAATATTTTAAAAGATGTCTATGCCCTTTACTTTCAATAGTCCATCATGGCTTTTAACGGCAAAACCCTAAGAGGATGACTAGCACAGCATTTCTCTGATGCATCGGCTGATCTGAGGTCCCAGAAAGGTCAGTGTTGATCACTGTCTTATTCCTAATGGACCTGCCACTATCCATGACATTTCTCAATGGCCAGACTGAGAGATTTGATGTATGGTGTCCTGTGGGAATGGCTGTTAGAAGGAAGACTGTTAATTAGTTTAAATTATGTTGTGCAGATCAAAAATTTGTCCCAATATAACTGGACCATGCAGCAGAAGATTCTCTAATGCCAAATGATAACATATCTGTTAAATTCAGTTTAGATTAATCTCTTTCTGCAGGTTTTCTATGTGCTGGTGGTTAATAGCCCATGGTTTATTAACAATCCATCACTTCTCATGAATGAGAGGACCAATCACCGGTTTCTAGTGATGAGTGGGTCACCTAGAAACCCTTTCACAGCTTGGCCAGGTTTAGGCTGAGAATGTGAAGGTTGTGAGTTGCGTAAGACCTCAAAATATGGTCTCCTGCCCTTTGATGATGCAATTGTGTTGACCTCTACTCTTGTTGGATGATGCCACTAATCTATGACATCATCAGAGAGAAGCTGATAAAGTGTCAGAGAACTTCAGGAGACTTTGGGTGGAGGTTGGGACGTAGCAAGACATTTATATATCTGGACATTCAGCATATAATGACACTGTGACTCCCACCAACCTCCAGCATAAAAGGACACGGTGAAACCCATCATAACTTTGCATTTTGACTCCTAATTTTTATGTCATGGTCCAGTTTGATCAATGACATTGGATAGGAAATGGGATAGAGCAATGATATCATCCCTTCTAAAAGGAAGGCACTTGTGATCACTTTTGGTTCCCTACACTTTTTGTTTTTCACTTATTTATTGAAGTACTTTTTGAGTCACTTTATCACACTGTATATGGTAGAACCCCAAATGTATGTTTTCCAGGGGGCTGCTTCAAAAATGGCATAAAATCCAGAAAGTATAAAAATCCAGGTTCTACTGTATGTGTGGTTTACACCTCAAGTTATTAGATTTTTTAGCATGAAAAAATATATGCAATGTATTTATTGATAACTGCATCTCTTGTTAACAACTTGGCCTATGAATTACACACACACACATGATTGATATATAGTTTGATATCTGCTTAAACTGAAACCCGATGTTCATTGTGCCTGATTATAACCATTCCGTCCATATATTACAGGTGCAGTGACATCGTTATCATGACTTCTCTCTTCTTGTTCCATATCTATAGAGGAGTGGGGATATATTTAGATATATCGTCTCTCCATGTTGCTAGGTAATATAGAATGATTGTGATGAATTGTTCATTGTTTTAGCTCTTCATCAACAGTTTTACACTGCTATTATAATTATATTCAACAGCTGTGCTGCCTTTAAAGGGGTAGTTCACCTTTAAGTCAACTTTTAGCATGTTATAGAATGGCCAACTCCAAGCAAATTATCGGTCAATGACACTGGCAGCAGATAACCATTATAGATTGCGCCATATGTAGAGAGTTAGAAATGCAATGGGTTAAACATATTTTAGAGAAGTTTATTTGCTTCAGCCTAACAGGTTGATATGCAAAACATATAAAAAATACTGGGCGACAACAGACGAAGGCTGTAGCAAATAAACTTCTCTATTTTTAACCCATTGCATTTGTAACTCTATAGATATGGTGCCATCTAGGATGGTTTAACCAAATTTGTAACAGTGTTTTGGATTGGCCATCCTAAACGTATTTCCAATTGGACCTTTCTTATATAACTGACCTTTTGATTGGCTGTTTGGGACATGCTTCTGATCTGGTCTTTTTTCATTTAAATATGATTGTATGTTCAAATATCATCTAGCCTATGACTAAGAGCCCACACGCATAAGGTTATATATATATATATATATGCATGAATACTTTTTAACTGCATCTATTAACGGAGTGTGGTCTGGTTTGTGCCAGCCTATCTTTACATATTAGCATTAAGAAATATGGTCAGCCCCGCCCCCCGCTGCTGGCCCAGACCTGCTCCCCCAATTAGCTGCCTCCAAAATAAAAACACATGCCACAGAGTGTCGGTAGGGGCGGGGTCAGGAGTTTAGAAGTTGGGAGTGGCCCCCAGTGACTGCCTGGAGGGCCCTTCATGTTGCAGCCCCAGTGGGCCCCCAAGGCTCCAATCCGACCCTGAATATGGTATTCTCGATCGTATGGGCAGAATTGTATATAAACTTCTGAAATCCATAAATTTTTCTGGGATTAACCACCATTACAGGCTGCTAATTTAAACATGCAAATTGAGACCTATTTATAGAACAATAGATAATTCCAACGTCCACATACTGTAGAAACACAGCTTTCCTCTTAGAATAACATTTCTGTCACTTATTACTTGTTAAACTAATATTTACTCTATCTGAGCTTAAAGCAACATGGGGATAAACTAACTTTATAAGTACTATAAAATGCGCTCCTATTTCTGCTGAATTGCAGGAAAGCGGTCTCCCATAGAACCCATTTTAACCAAATAATTCAATTCAATTAAAAAAGTATTTCCTATTAGTGATGGGCGAATCTATCCTGTTTCCGATTTCCAAGGAATTGGTGAAAAATTTGCGAAACGGCACGCGTCTCGATTTTGATGCGCATCGCGCCGATTTTAGCGCATCTCATTTTTTTCCCACACCATTAAATTTTCGTCAGGCGAATTTTCACTGGTGTTTCGCGAATTTATTTGCCGGCGGCAAATCGCGGGAATTCGCCGCAAATTCGCGCCTGACGAATAAATTTGACCATCACTATTTCCTATTTCTCTGTAATGATAAAACAGTTCATTGCACTTGGTCCCAGCTATGATATTAATAATCCTTACTGAATGCAAAATAATTCTATTTGGTTTAATTAATTTTTACATGATTTTCAGGAGACTTAAGGTATAGAAATCCAAATGATGGAAAGATATATTATGCAGAAAGTAGTGATTGGCAAATTTATTCGCCAGGGGCGAATTTGCGTCGAATTCCTGCGATTCGTGAAACGCCAGCGAAAATTCGCCAAAAAAAAACAGCCGTGCACACCAAAAACGACGCAACGCGTCAAAAACGTGCCGTGACTCATTTCAAATTTTTCGGCGAAGCGAAACTGGGTAGAGTTGCCCATCACTAGCAGAAAGTAATTTCTTTTGTATAAGGAATGCATATAGGATAGGCTTAAAGGAAATGTAATGCACTGAATGGGACACCGGAGGTCTGTGAATTAAGGTAGGCCCTGGACTAGAAAATGTCTTTGTAAAGAAAAATAAAATGATGGATACCATACAGACACAAATCAAAGGGAAAGGTGTGCAGAGGTTTGGGCATTGGCCCTTAGGTGCCAGGGCTGGACATACATAGTAACATAGTAAGTTAGGCTGAAAAAAGACTTGCGTCCATCAAGTTCAACCTTTTTTTTTTAGAACCAGACAATGTAGGTTCTAAGTGCCATGTCCCTTTAAAATTCAGGATAAGACCATAACATGGAGTAAAAGTGTGAGTACTCTATATCAGATAATCCCAATTTGTCCTGCCATGTTGGGTCAAGAGTTATTCATTTGGTCACAATCAGTGAATAGATCTTTATCAATATGGCCAACAACACACTGGGCCAAATGGGGATGATCCAACTGTTTGGCCCCTGGGCCAAGCATTGGATCATAATGGGGCAAAGGAAGACCTCTCAGGAGAGGACCACATCAACATCTTGTTAGTTCAGCACAGCATTATGAATAGGCTCCTATCTGTACAAGATACAAATGAAATGGCACAGTGTGCCAACCATCGCTTGCATGAAACATGAAATGTATCAGAATATAAAAGACATGATGCTGGTTACTTTTCATGTTAAAACGTGAAGAAGTCTAATGATATGCAAAAAGAATGAAAGAGGAAATGGTATATTAGTTTAGTGTCACACACACAGCTTGGCATTCCCCTTTGTTCTGTTCTTATCAAGAGATACTTTCATCTGGTATTGCATCTGCCTTGCCGATGTGACTATAACCTTGTAGGCACTAAACTTGTGCCATACACAAAGTTACCATGTAAGGGCTCCACTGGACAAGATTCTTCTGTCCCCACTGGCCTATTCACTCCATGTAACTCATTCCCAGACATACACACCTCAGCATGTGGCTTTATTTGGGATCTTCTCTTTGAGTTTCATGGTTACTAAAGTGGTGCCATCAGGTGCTGGTACCGTGCTCTTCCCATTTTCAAGAATGCTCCACCCTGCTTGAGAATAGAAAGGAAAATGCTTAGATCAAAGGTCCCCAACCAATGGCTCGTGAGAATTATGTGCAACCCCTTGGATGTTGCTCCCAGTGCCTTTTTTAATTTCTAGCTTGGAGGCACGTTTTGGTTGCACAAACTGTCAAACAATGCCACCTTGAGATTGCCAGTCCACATAGGGACTGCCAAATAGCCAATACATAGGCTTATATGGCACCCTGAGGAACTTTTTTAATGCTTGTGTTGCTCCCCAAATCTTTACAGTTGAATGGGGCTCATGGGTAAGAAAGGTTGGGGAACCCTGGTTTAGATTCATAGATACACTGTGGCCCTATATGGTAAGAGCTCTTTCTTGAGCACTAACCAATTGTAAACAGCCTACTCCCTAACTCGTGCACTTACAATGACTTAAAGAACTATCCACCAAACGTCCAAACATACAGAAAGCCACCAAATTTGAACTTTCAATTTTTATATTTGAAGGTTATTGTTTTAGGAGCTCTGTTTTGAGACTTCTATGCCAAGTGTTATCAGATTTTGTTATACCGTTAAGCCAACTAAATGCCCATTTACCTTGCACCAGTAGAACACTGGTACCACTCACAGATGAGCCACTGCATATATGGCAGGAACATATGCACTACCAATGCCATGTTGTTCATTCAGAATGGGGGGCAGTGGTTATTTAACAAATGATAATTTATTGACCATATTCGGGTCAGTGCGACTGTTAATTCAGTAGCATTGAGTTACTAAAATGGATTGGGCAGCAGTATTCTAGTAGGAGTCTGCTCTATACTCAGTCTAAACAAATGTTCTCCTTTAATTCAACCATAGAAAACACAAATAGTAGTTATAATATACCATAATCTCTAATTGAGTCTATGGGAAGGCACAAGCTACATGCAGCTGGCTACAATATCCCTAAACTTGGGTTGTATCTAAAGAAGCAGAACCTTGTTGGATTCATCAACAGTTTCAGGACGGCTGATCAAGGATGGGGACATACTGCAAGTCCTCTAGGGTAGTGATCCCCAACCAGTGTCTTGCAAACCCCTTCGATGTTGCTTTCAGTGGGAAGGAGCTTTTGTTTTTTAATTCCAGGCTTGGAGGCAAGTTTTGGTTGCAAAAAAATAGATGTACTGCCAAACACAGGCTCCTGCAGCTGCCAGTCCACATGGGGGCTACCAAATAATATATTATTTGGCACCCCTGGAACTTTTTCATGCTTGTGTTGCTCCCCAATTCTTTTTACATCTAAAGGTGGCTCACCAGTAACAAAAGATTGGGGACCTCTGTAAGGGAATATATGATTATTGAATGTTCTCTTGAACTTCTTATTTCACATATGTTGACTTATTTCCAATACATATTTACATCTGGGCTCATGTGATGGCACTTCCTGTTGTAAAACATGAATACTATATTTTTGTGGGGGTTTTTTTTCTTCATTTTAACTCATGACAGAGGTCATAAGTGGGTCATAATGGACATCAATAGATACATGGAATGTGTTAGAAACCAACTTCCCCCATTGTTAAAAACTGTTTGCTTACCATATCCTTCTTTTCAGAATCACTGATGAGTGGCAGTAAAGATCCCGGCAAAACAAACAGACCCATGTAACTGGTTCTTGTGGAAAAGCTGCACGAAGTGAGCCATGTTCGAAGAGTAACTTTTACATTCTTTATACTCTCATCCCACAATGTTTTAATAGTCATATTGAACTGTTAATACAGGGTTTCATCACCTTAAGGGTCAACATCAATACCATAACGTTAATCGTCAACTTCAATAGAAACAGGAAGAGCATACAGTATATGAGAAATGCAACTGTTTGTATATATATATATATTTTTTTATGACAGGTTTAAGGTTAATATTTAGCTACCTGGAGTAGTAGTTCTACCAGTGAAGCAGGAACAATACTCTTCAAATGTATGACTTGATACTTATGGAGGAACTCCTTGCACTTTATCCCCATCTTAATAAATGCCTTTGCATGGGAAGAGTACATGGTTTTAAAAAAATATATCAACTCAAGTGAGAGCAAGTTCCTTATGTAAACTTTAACTAAAACATATCAACGAGAACCCATCGTTTCTTCTCCTTGCTGCCATGGAGATGCTGATTCACTAATAGACATTTCTGAGCTAATATTTGGAGTAATAAAGATGTATGACGTTGGAATGCAGGATTTTCCCACTTTGCACAGTATGTAACACTCCCAGATGTGCACTTACAGGTTATGATTCATATCTTTACGGAAATACACAGGTTCAAAAAGGAACCGGGTTTTCAAAACCACATAGTAGTTATTTTTTTCTACATAAGGAGACTTTAGATGACTTTAGAGCAGGGGTCCCCAACCTTTTTTACCTATGAGCCACTTTCAAAGGTAAAATGAATTGGAGAGCAACATGAGCATGAAAAAAGTTCCAGGGGGTGCCAAATATGGGCTGTAATTGGCTATTGGTAGTCCCTATGAGGTCTGACAGACTACAGGACACTCTGCTTGGCAGGGCATCTAGTTTTTATACAACTAAAACTTGCCTTCAAACCAGGAATTAAAAATAAGCACCTGCTTTGAGGCCACTGGGAGCAACATCCAAGGGTTTGGAGAGCAACATGTTACTCACGAGCCACTGGTTGGGGATCACTGTTTTAGAGTATTGACGTGGCACATGGGGTTTACCACTAGCAATTCATTTCATCACCAGTGGGAAATCATTTGGAGGAGATTAGTTGCCCACAGCGGCAGGTGACTAATCTTCTGGTGGACCATTGCCCTTAGGATAAACAGCCTTTGCATCATAAAAGTTATGGTTTCTGGGCATTGAAGGTATTGGATCATAGAACAACCAATGCTAAAGTAATCCTCCCCACAAAACCTTTTAATTTCATTAATATTGGTAGGATTTTAGGTTAATTTCTTGGGGAGCAGTCAGTCTGTTGAATGGTCAAAATGAGTGGCTTCAGCCTTGACTCAAAGGAAGAAACTGAAGCGCCTAGTTATCAGAAAGTCCCCAGACAGGTTCTACTCCATCAGCTCTTTTATCCATAGCTACCTTCACAGGTATCTTGCCCCATTAGAACTATAACAGCCAGTCTGTGGCTAATCAGTAGACAAATCACTTTCCCATCTGAGGTCACCAGGTGTGAACGGTGGCCAGAAAATGTCAACACACTTTGCAAAGACAGTTTACTCAGATAACTATTTAAACACGTCTATCCCGAAACTGGAAAAAACCTGACTGTAACTGAGCAAGCAGAGAAATACCTGGAGTTAGTTCATTGAATCTAAGCAAACGTGGGGGAGGAGCACCGTTAACTTTTGAAATGTCCATTACTTTCTTGAACTCGAGTCAATGAAATATGTTGGCGCTAAAGAAATACATATTAATAATGTGATACCTATTGATGTATAAACTAGAGAAACTTGTTCAATGAACTTACAATCTAACAATCTTGAAGAAAAACACATGAATTACCTTAAACTTTTAAGGATTCTTTTAAACATGGAAGGCTGGATGCATAGTGCAAAACACAGGCTTGGCCCACCTTGCTTTTGCTCTTTGCACCCTGACCTCCAACCTAGATGACATGCCTCAGGTTTCTGGGCTTTGTTTCAGAGCACAGAGGCCTGAGATCACCCCATGAATACAGCACTGATTGCAATTAGCAGCATTGTATTCATGATAGATGGGTAGAGGGAGGCATGTAGAATATGAGGAGCTGCTGTAGACAACTTTGAAGGCCTGGATCATTACTTTTATAGATCTGGAACATTAAGGGGCTGATTTACAAAATTCACATGTATTCATGTGAATAAAATCGAATTCAATGGAATATTTGATTGCAGGATCTATTCGATTGGTCGAATATGCAAATTAGGCATATTCGATCATCGAATAGTGAATGATCGAATGTTCGAATAGATTCTAATGAACGAATATTCGATCATTCGATCAGCTAAGGATTTAAATTTTTTAAATTATTCGATTGCCTACTTTGCCATATTGGACCTACCGAATTGTAATAGAAGCCTATGGGAGTCCTCCCATAAGCTTCTGAGGCTAAGACCTGATCGAATAGGATTCGTACGATCGAAGTCTTCGATCGTATGAATCGTACGAATCATTCGAATGATCAAATAATTCATTTGAATGGTCGAATGATCATTATTCGATCGTTATTCGATCGTTGAATGATCGAAGATCGAATAAAAGGGTAGCCTAAAACTATTCGATTAGCATTCAAAAATCGAATGCTAATCGAATATCGAGGGAATTCGAATTTTTTTGGGGGAATAATAGTAAATTTGCCCCTAAGTTCAGGATATAAAATGCAGTATTTCTAACCATGTTCAAGTTTAGTTCTCCTGCCAGAAACCATTGAACCGCAGCTCAGAAACATACAACCGGTTAAGTGGCTTCTTACCTGACGTTAAAACAAACTGTAAGCTCTGTTGGGGGCAGATGAATGGTGCTGGGTTGTGTTTTGGTGCCGTATCAGTAAAATATAATTAAATGATAATGGCTTTTCACCGCCCAAAGTCACATTCTGTGTAGCGATTTTCTCCATATGCAAAGAGTGCCCAACGCATTTCTATTTACATATACAAGAGATGTGTGCTTTCATGCTGGGTGATCTTTCTGCTTTTCCACCTCTGGTCTCCAACGTGTAGATGCTGCATGGCTAGCCAGGCGGAAACTCATTCACACACAGAGAAGATAAAGAAAGGCCATGTGATAAAGTGGTTTTCCGATGTTTATATTCTCAGGCGTTTGATTTTGACTTATTGCATACCTTACGCAAAACTAACAAAGGTGTACATAATAACACTAACAAAAGTAATAATACAGATATGGGAAATCCATTATGCAGAACACTCCAAAGTACAGAAAGGTCTTTGTAACACCCGCCACTGGTTTTGAGCGCCGGCGCATAAGCGTAGGCGCACATCGACTTAGGCACCGGCGTCAAAACGCCCACGCATCTCAAATCGGATGCCCACACCGGAATAGACGCTCACTCCGAAATACTTAGGCGCAATGACCTCTAATTTGGGTGCCTAGCTTCCTATTGGTCCCTGATATGTCTGTCTTCCTCAGCCTGCTCCTGATTGGTTCCTGTTCCCTTAAATACCTTCCTCTTCTTCCTCACTTTGCCCAAGCTGGCTTCAGTTCCTACTGTTCCTGCTAAAGCCCTGTTTATCCGAGTGTCCTGGTTTTGACCCTCTGGCTGTTTTCCTGACCTCCAAACTTTCACTGCCTGAAATCGAACTCTGCCTGCATTTGACTACCCTTAGCCTGACCCCTTGGTACTTCACTTCTCTGAAAACCGTCTTCTGGAACCAACCTCTGCCTGCATTTGACTACGACTTGCCTGATCCCTTGGTACTTCACTTCTCTGAAAACCGTCTTCTGGAACCAACCTTTGCCTGCAGTTGACTACGCCTTGCCTGATCCCTTGATACCTCGCTCCTGGTATCTCGCCTGGCTTCTCTTCCACCTCCACAGCAGAAAGCCCGGGGCCCCAAAAGGGCGTTGGTGAATACCGGAGCCGTAGAGAGGTTCCTGTTACCCTCAGTTCTACTGGATCAGCTACCTTCCTTACCTACCTACGTTATACTCATCTTCCATAGAGCCCAGTAAATAATTTCGGTTTTTAAAACTGATTTCCTATTTTTCTGTAATAATAATAATACAGTACATTGTAGTTGATGGTAACCAAGCTTCGTGAGTTTGTAGCTGTAGCAAAACGATATGATTGGGTTTATTTCATATTTAGATGAATATTTGTAACAGACTATGGGGCACATTTATTAAATTCACATTAATTAACATGAAGGATTTGAATATTCGATCGAATTTTCAAAAAATGTTCAATTTCGAATATGCAAATTAGGCAAATTCGACCAAATTTGACCATCGAATTCGAATGATTCGAATATTCGAATTCAATTTTATTCGAATATTCGAAAATTCGATGGTCGAATACTTCCCCTTTAAATTTAAATTCGATCACCTACTTTGCCAGATTAAACCTACCGAAATGGGGATCATTCCCTAAGATCGAATAAGAAAAATTAGATCGATCGATTAAAAATCAGTTGAATATTCGATTCAATCGAATTTTCCCTATTCGATCGTTCAAATTTTTTTAATTCCCCCACTATTCCCTGGTTGAATTTCGACCCCCACTATTCCCTGGTCGAATTTTGAATTTTTTTTTTCATTCGAAATACGACCAATAGTAAATCTGCCCCTTAAGGTATGGAGATCCAAATTGCATAAAGATCCCGTATCTGGAAAACAGGATAATAGATCCTATACTGATGATGACTGATGGTGATTGATGATGATAATAATGATTGGTGATGATGATGATGATGATGACTGGTGTTGATGATGATGATTCTAGTTTCCTATTCATTTCAAATTCATGTTTCTGTTATAGAAATGTGCCCATAGACACTAAGTGGGAAATTCACTAAAGCGTGAAGCGTCTAACGCTAGCACTAATTCGCCAGCGTGACATCATTTTGCAGCTTCGCAAATTCACTAACACAGATTCTGGCGAATTTTCGCTAGCGAAGTAGATAGACTTGAGCGACTTTGCACCCTTACGCCAGGCGAAGTTGCGCACTGACGAAGGATCGTAATTACGCAAATTCACTAAGATGAACATTTTCCTGAACGTTAGCACTTACGCTAGACTTTACTTCGCCTGGTCAGACCTGGCGAAGTTCAATACAATAGATAGGAGTTTGGAAAACAAAATTGGAAAATTTTTCTGTCCCAAAAAAACGCTGGCGTGTTTTACCATTTTAGGGTGATAGTCTGAAAAAGATCGTTTTTTTTGGGGGGGTTACGCTCCTTCCCCCCTACATTTCCTAACATATGGCAACACAACTATACAGGGGGCACATGTAGGGCAATAGGACAACTTTATATAATTTATTAAAGGTTTCCTGGGCTTGTGTAGTGGAATGTAGTGGCTGTAACATACACTTCTATTATACGCTTAAGTTCCCGCCGTATGCAAATTAGGCTTCACTATTGTAACTTCGATTTGCCGGGCGCCCCTAGGCCTGCTGCCCTTCATCGCCCTCCCTTTAATTCATGTAAATTTTCATTATAGGGACCGGAGCAATGTGGATTGGGACACAGGAAATTTTAAAAAACTATCTCCTGCGCATCCCCAGTGTTTCTGAACCAATTTGGGTGTAGTTGGGAAGCATGACGCCCCCTGAAATCCTGCTGCCCTAATTTGTTTTTAATGGAAGCAAAACAAACTTATTCGGTTTCTTTAAATTGATCCCAACTAATTTATAATTAATCCTTATTGAAGGCAGAACTGGCCTTTTGTGTTTATTTAATGTTTAAATCATTTTGTAGTAGAAGATCCAAATTACAGAAAGATCCATTATCCAGAGAACCTCAGAGTCTGGGCATTCTGGATAACAGGTCCCAAACCTTTACAAACATGAAGCACAATGAATTTGCTCATAATGCACTTTACTTTACTATCCAGAGCCTAATGTCGACACTTGGGGGCAGATTTACTATTGGTCGAATTTCGAATGATAAAAAAATTCGAAATTCGACCAGGGAACAGTGGGGAGGTAAAATCCTACGAATTCGACTATCGAGTTCGAAGGATTTTACCGCAATTCGAATGATCGAACGATCGAGTATAGAAAATTCGATCGTTCATCCGAATATTCGAATCGAATCTTGGAGCGATTTTTTTTTGCGATCGGTCGAATTTTTTTATATTCGGGAATGATCCCCATTTCGATAGGTTTAATCTGGCGAAGTAGGTGGTCAAATTAAAATTTAAAGGGGAAGTATTTGACCGTCGAATTTTCGAATATTCTAATAAAATTAAATTTGAATATTCGAATTATTCGAATTCGACTAGTCGATGGTCGAATTTGGTCGAATTTGCCTAATTTGCATATTCAAGATTCGAATCTTTTTGAAAATCCGATCGAATATTCAAATCGCTCATGTGAATTTATGTAAATTTAGTAAATCTGCCCCTTGGTCTATAGGTTGATATGTTGATAGGACAAAGAGTTCCCCTTTGATGGCCCTTACTTGCAGGTCTGCCATTAGAAATCAGGGCCCCCTGGGCCCCGCCCACTCTGACACCCATGCCCCACCCCTGATCCCTCCTACTCCATATCAAAGTTAAAAGACCACACAGATATCAGCACTAGTAAAAAGTAACCCCCCCACACATATTGATGGTCACGGCTCCCTTATAAGTTAAAAAAAAAAAAACATTGGTGCCAGGGCCCCCCTAATAAGTAAAAAAAAATGGGGTGCCAAAGAATATTTTTTTAATAACCATTGGCGCCAGGGCCCCCCTCACAAATTAAAAAAAATTGGGGCCCCAAAAAATATTTTTTTAAAAACATTGGCGCCAGGGCTCCTGTTACAAATCAAATAAAAATTTGGGGCTCCAAAAAATATTTTTAAAAAAACATTGGCGCCAGGACCCTCCTTAAAAATTAAAAAAAAAATTGGGGCCCCAAAAAATATTTTTGAAAAAAACATTGGCCCCAGAGCCCCCCTCACAAATTGGGGATCCAAAAAATATTTTTGAAAAAAACATTGGCGCCAGGGTCCCCCTTACAAGTTAAAATAAATGGGGCTCAAAAAATATTTTAAAAAAATATTGGTGCAGGGGCCTATAGAGTATTAAAATAAAACACTGGTGGGCAGGGGATTAAAAAAAAAAAAAACCCACATTGGTGTCAGTAGAATTGAACTCGTGGCTTCAGGACATCAGCGTCGGCTCCTTTCGGGACTTCGGGTATTTTCGCCGCTTCAGGACTTCAGTGTCGGCTCCTTTCGGGACTTCGGGTATTTTCGCCTCTTCAAGACTTTGTATTTGTTCGACACTTCCGCATTCTGCCTCTGGACTTCGCGACAAGAGCACGCTTCTGCGCTCGTAAGGGGGGCCCGGCTCTTTTTAATGTTGTAGCGCTGCCAGGCCCCCCTTCAGCCCCGGGCCCGGGACACTTGTCCCCCCTGTCCCCCCCTGATGGCGGGCCTGGTTACTTACTTGCACATCATTTCAGAAGTAATGAAATGGACATCCAGGTCCCTCTACTGAATCCCTACACTATGTAAATCTCTGTGGTGAATAATGATGTTATAGAGAAGATATTCCTCGCTGCACAGGGAACACATCCCTGCTTAGCACAATAGCTGTTGAGCCCATCCATAAACGAGCCCTACATTGTCTACCTGTGTTTGATATAAATGTATAATGTTGCCTAATATAATTCTAGAAGAAACAATGAGCCCTTTTATTCTGGAAAGTCCAAGTTCCTCCTTGCTGTTCTGTGCATTCATTATACATTCCTGGGTCTCCTAAACTACAACGTTGCTGTTGCTTATTGGCGAGCAGTTCTTGCTTCTCCTGACCGTCATTAAATATGAATTTTGCATTAGTTTGTCCCGACAGCATTTGCCTCCTTAATTTCCTTGGCTAAAGATTGTTTTCTTGTTTGTAACTCCATAAAGAGACCTATGTTTGTTTTGCTAAACAAGGAGGCAGATGAGAACGTGTAATGAAAAATAAAATCTCCTGTCCAACATCTCAGGGGATTCCTGGCAAGTTGGTCCTTCCTTTGCTGCTATAACAGCCGCTGCTCTTCTGGGAGGACTTGAAACCTGCTGATGGAAGTCGTTGGTGGGATTTGCTTTCATTCAGCCGCAAGATGACAAGTGAGGTTGGGAACTGATGTTGGGGATCAGACCTGTTTTAAATTTGGAATTCCAATTCATGGCACAGGGGTTCGGTTGGGATAAGGTCACCGCTCTGTGTAGACCACCAGTGGTGTAACTACCAGGGGAGCAGGGGGTGCAATTGCACCAGGGCCCACCCCCTCTAAGGGCCCACTGGAGAGGCTAGGAGAGCGCTATCTCATGGGGGAGATCCCAGTAGGGGGGCCCTGGTGCCAATCCTGCACCTGGGCCCACCAGTGAGTAGTTACACCACTGTAGACCACTTCCACTTCCAGCAACCCAATTCTGAAATGTTCTGAAACAGCTGTTGCCACAAAGAGTCATCAAGACTCCCTTTTTATGCTGTAGACTTTCACTAGATCCAGGAACCATAGCCCAAACCCTAAACAATTCCTCGGACCATTTTCCTCCTCCACCGATCTTTACACATTAAATTCAGATAAGTGTTCCACTAAATCCCAACTCATCCATCAGCCAAATGACAATGTGTGATTCATTGTTCCGGAGAACCTGTTTCCACCAGGCACAAATTTGTGGGTAGGCCATAAAGGTCCAGGCCTAGGGGGCAGCATAGTGCCTACTGGCCACATCTGTACAGGAGAATGTGTGGGACAGCAGTTTGAATCTTCCGTCCACCCAGTCTCCAATCTAATGGATTGTGCTTGGCCAGAAGCAGCAGAGTTGATTGCGGAGGTGAGAGAAATGCGAGTAATGGGGTGGGTGCAAACAGGGGTTGGGTTTGCAAGCGGAGGAGGGTCTTGTTTTGAGCAGGGGGATGGTCAGGTTGGGTGTGAGTACTGAAGGGGTAGGCGGTGAGTAGTGGTAGGTGCCCTTTAAATTCAGCCCTGGTTTCCACTGCTTTAGACTCCATCACCAGTTACCTTTGAAAACTCCATCCAAGTCCTGCCATTGTTGGGCATTGATGTCAGACTTTGGCACGGCTAGTCCCCTCTTTAAAGATATAATGATGAATTAGTCTTGTGCTGATACTTTCAGAGACAGACAGGAGTTCAGTGTGATCTGTCCAACTGAAAACATGCAACGTTTGAAGAGGTGTTCAGATACTTTTGGGCGTATACTGGTTCTGATTCATTTGATATATTTCATAGAGTTGCATGTGGTCATGGAGCCTTTATATGGTCACACCCCTCACTGACTTCTAATATCCTTATCATTTACAGTAGGGGGTACATTATCCCTTATAATACATGAGTGATACTCAGAGCTCCCTGTATAACTCAGCCTGCAGCCTTGTGCCTTTATATGGTCACAGAATATCTCTGTGAATATCATTACATTTTACAATGGGGTATGTTCCCCCCCCACCCCATTGTGATATGACTGTATAATAAATACATGGTTTATCCAGTTTTTCTTCAATGAACAAATGTTCATAGCATTGCGTAATAAAATGTGTCATGATACCAATTCTAATGGGAGGCGGTGGCTCCATTGCATTAAGAACTGGCATCTTAAAGGAGACTTCAACCTGTAAAAGGGAAAAAACTCCCCTCTCCCCTGTGTAGGCCCCCCTCCTTCCAGGTATATCCATGGTATTTCCAAACAAAATGATGCTCAGTATCTCCATGCCGGCAGATTCCTCGTACTGCGCATGCGCCTGAAAACGCCGGTCAGTACAGGCTGAAGAGCAAAAGAGACAAGATGGCACCTGTGAACTCCACTGGACAGGACCTGGAAGAAGGGGAAAGTAACAAGTTAGGGGTATTTTACTGGGGGGGGGGCAAGGTAGGCTGGGGGGAGGAGCCTACAAAGGGTAGGGTTATTTCCCCTTACAGGTTGAATTCTCCTTTAAAACTGTTCAGTAACCAATCAGTGGAAACTGAAAAGAGCTGAAAAGCAGGAAGTAGTGTTCTGTTCTGTTACATCCAGTCACTCCAGCCTTTATACATTACATTTTTGCCTAACTAACTATATCAGATACATTTTTTATTTTGCACAGCCTGTCTATTTACCTAGTTTTTATTTTTACACTGAACTGTTTTTTTAAAGCAGGAACAGCTCCTTAACTGTACAGAGAGACCCCATAAAACTATGTCACATAGGTATTCCCTGAACTAAGCACAATTCAGCAGGAACAGTCCCTAAGTTTGCTCATAGTCTGTACAGAGAGATCCCATAAAACTATGTCACATAGGTATTCCCTGTACTAAGCACGATTCAGCAGGAACAGTCCCTAAGTTTGTTCAAAGTTTGTACAGAAAGATCCCATAAAACTATGTCACATAGGTATTCCCCTGTACTAAGCACAATTCAGCAGGAACAGTCCCTAAGTTTGCTCATAGTCTGTACAGAGAGATCCCATAAAACTATGACCGTATAGGTATCCCCTGTACTAAGCACAATTCAGCAGGAACAGTCCCTAAGTTTGCTCATAGTCTGTACAGAGAGATCCCATAAAACTATGTCACATAGGTATTCCCTGAACTAAGCACAATTCAGCAGGAACAGTCCCTAAGTTTGCTCATAGTCTGTACAGAGAGATCCCATAAAACTATATCACATAGGTATTCCCCTGTACTAAGCACAATTCAGCAGGAACAGTCCCTAAGTTTGCTCATAGTCTGTACAGAGAGATCCCATAAAACTGTGTCACATAGGTATTCCCTGTACTAAGCACAATTCAGCAGGAACAGTCCCTAAGTTTGCTCATAGTCTGTACAGAGAGATCCCATAAAACTGTGTCACATAGGTATTCCCTGTACTAAGCACAATTCAGCAGGAACAGTCCCTAAGTTTGCTCATAGTCTGTACAGAGAGATCCCATAAAACTATGTCACATAGGTATTCCCTGAACTAAGCACAATTCAGCAGGAACAGTCCCTAAGTTTGCTCATAGTCTGTACAGAGAGATCCCATAAAACTATATCACATAGGTATTCCCCTGTACTAAGCACAATTCAGCAGGAACAGTCCCTAAGTTTGCTCATAGTCTGTACAGAGAGATCCCATAAAACTGTGTCACATAGGTATTCCCTGTACTAAGCACAATTCAGCAGGAACAGTCCCTAAGTTTGCTCATAGTCTGTATAGAGAGATCCCATAAAACTATGACAGTATAGGTATTCCCTGTACTAAGCACAATTCAGCAGGAACAGTCCCTAAGTTTGCTCATAGTCTGTACAGAGAGATCCCATAAAACTATGGCTAATTCTCCTGTATATCCCATCATAGATTATTTTACTTATGGCCTTGTTATCTTTCAGAGGAGCCCAATCCCAGCAAATACATTGGGCGCTGCCGTACTGTACTTACAGTAAAAAAAGTGATAAATGATCATGTGCTGAAAATATAAACCAAACAGTGTGAAATGAAGCTCCAGGTACAAATATTGATATAACGTGAAAATCACATTATAAAAAATATGTGTTTTTAATGAAATCTCCCTATTCTGTGTTTATATGTGCCTGGGAGATGACAGGGATACTACACGCTTAGGGATTTCTCATTTGTTCTGGTTTTTATTCACAGTTAATTAGTCAGAAACAAGGGTTTTTGTGTTATCTCTGGCTAATGGATCCTTCTCACAGCAGAGGCAGCAGGAGCCGGGGGGGAGGAGTTTGGATCTGAAACAAGTCAAATATTTATTGTTGGGATAATGGGGGGGTCGGAACATCAATGCCGGGAAGGATGAGGGGAGACTTGACTCAATCCCCTTCAAATATTATTCCTATTACTGTTCTGTTTCTTTATCCTCTGTGTGTTTATATGAGCTCTGCTATGTTATTGCCTTTTCCATGGAAAGGGGAGGGGCTGCCTGTGAAGTGGGTGTGGTTATGTGCGGATCTTGCAGTGCATATACCTGTCAGTGGCCCTCTGTGTCTATTATTTGCACTTTTCTCCGTCAATAATAAATGAGGCCCATAGTAGTTTTTAATCAGTTTTAACATTTGTGCTTTGTACCTCTTATGTCCCTTTACTGAATCACTGCCCTCCAGGGAGGATATTCCAAGTATTAATCAACTCTTCTATATGGTACGTACAGAAATACGCCTCCCGACTGTCCTGTTTTTCGTGGGACAGCCCCGATTTTGACAGCTCAGCCCGCAGTCCAGGGTTTGTTACTGAAATGACCCAACTTTCTCTTTGATCTCCTGCACTGAACAGTCAGAAACACATACAAAGTTTCTAAACCGTAATTGGCCCAGAATATGTGGCAGGTGCTCTTAGATACATTTGTAACAATTTCAGATAAGCAAAGAAACAATTGTAATAATTTAAGATAAGAAACAATTGTAACTATTTCAGATAAGCAACTCTCTTTGGGAAACGGTGACTTGTTGCTTAAAGGGATCCTGTCATGGGGAAAAAAAATAATTTTCAAAATATATCAGTTAATAGTGCTGTTCCAGAAGAATTCTGCATTGAAATTAATTTCTCAAAAGAGCAAACAGATTTTTTAATATTTCATTTTGAAATCTGACATGGGGCTAGACATATTGTCAATTTCCCAGCTGCCCCAAGTCATGTGACTTGTGCTCTGATAAACTTCAGTCACTCTTAACTGCTGTACTGCAAGTTGGAGTGATATCACCCCCTCCCTTTCCCCCACCCAGCAGCCTAACAACAGAACAATGTGAAGGTAACTAGATAACAGCTCCCTAACACAAGATTACAGCTGCCTGGTAGATCTAAGAACAGCACTCAATAGTAAATCCCATGTCCCACTGTGTTCCATTCAGTTACAGGAAAAAAAACAACAGCCTGTCAGAAAAGTGCTGGCACAAGTCACATGACCAGGGGCAGCTGGGAAATTGACAAAATGTCTATCCCCATGTCAGATTTCAAAACTGAATATAAAAAAATCTATTTGCTCTTTTGAGAAATGAATTTCAGTGCAGAAGTCTACTGGAGCAGCACTATTAACTGATGCGTTTTGAAAAAAACATGTTTTCCCATAACAGTTTCCCTTTAAGCTGCAATTCCCCTTCATTAGCAAAACTGTAATAACACATAAAAACCAAAAATTGTGTTCAAACATTCATAACCTGCCTAATTTTGTAAAATGGGCATGGTAATTAGGGGGCGTGTCCACCAAAATGGGCGTGGTTATAACATTTTGCTGCCATGCTCCACTTTACAAATCTTTTCTTCCCTCTTTCTATCTCCAAAATGTTGGGAGTTATGCAGAATGAAAGAGATATGTTTTTCCATGTCCCTTGGGTGCTATGGGGGGTCAAAATGCCCCCTGACCCCCAACTAATCTTACCTTGTTAAAAATTTTAGTATTTTGTAGAATGGCAAATTCTAAGCAACTTTTCAATTGGTCTTTTTTTTTTAAAGTTTTTTTAATCATTTGCCTTCTTTCCAATGTTCAAATGGGGGTCAGTGACCCCCATCTAAAAATAAAGCATAACCTCCTTGCTATTACTCATCTTTCTATTCAGGCCTCTCCTATTCATATGCCAGTCTCTTATTTCAAACCAGTGCATGGTTGCTAAGGTAATATGGACCCTAGCAACCAAAATGCTGAAATTGCAAACTGGAGAGCTGTTGAATAAAAAGCTAAATAACTCAAAAGGCACAAATAATAAAACATTAAAACCAATTGCAAATTGGCTCAGAATATCAGTGTCTGCATTGTGCTAAAAGTTCATTTAAAGGAGAACAACCTGTTTAAGGGCATTTAATAGAAGACGTCAATGCAATGCACATAATGAAGAAATTGCACCATTTATTACATACTGTATAGGCCAGAATATTTCAGTTCCTATTGGAGCTTTGTATCCGGTTAGTGACTGGCACTGGGGATAATGGCCATGAGATTGTGGGGAACACAACGGCATCTAAGGGGAAAAGCCAAATTGTGTCACCCCTCTAATTCTGATCTTGGTCTCTATAGACTGTTGGCCACAGGTTCCAATACGACTGAACTACCCGTAACCTCATGAATATCACAAGAATATTAAATCATTGCCTTTGTCCTGGTTTGAGCTGCAATTTGTAAAGGATTTAACTCCCCGGGACGTTTTCTTTTATTCAAAGCCTTTAACAGATTTATTTTATGGGGGGCATTACCGGCACAGACATTCTCCAGCTTTTCTCAGGAGATTGTGTAGTTCTTGTTGGACAAGTCTATAAATTATATTTATCCCTTGATAGTGGCGGGGTTATGTGAGGATGCCATGCAGTGTGCACAGCAATTAGCCGCAGACATCAAACAAGGAAAAGGCTAGTACTTGCCATTCACGTTCTCCTTGTTCCTAGTGAGCAGTTAATATACTGTACAGGGAGCTACTGTATCATTAAACTCTGGGTGTATAGGAGAGTTAATATACTGTACAGGGAGCTACTGTATAATTAAACTCTGGGTGTATAGGAGAGTTAATATACTGTACAGGGAGCTACTGTATAATTAAACTCTGGGTGTATAGGAGAGTTAATATACTGTACAGGGAGCTACTGTATAATTAAACTCTGGGTGTATAGGAGAGTTAATATACTGTACAGAGAGCTACTGTATAATTAAACTCTGGGTGTATAGGAGAATTAATATACTGTACATGGAGCTACTGTATAATTAAACTCTGGGTGTATAGGAGAGTTCTACCTCTTGGAGATCAGTGAGTTCTACCTCTGGGGGATCTGTGAATCGTACCTCTGGGGGATCTGGGAGTCCTACCTCTGGGAGATCTGGGAGTCCTACCTCTGGGAGATCTGGGAGTCCTACCTCTGAGGGATCTGTGAGTCCTACCTCTGAGGGATCTATGAGTTCTACCTCTGGGTGATCTGTGAATCCTACCTCTGGGGGCTCTGTGAGTCCTACCTCTGGAGGATCTGTGAATTCTACCTCTGGGTGATCTGGGAGTCCTACCTCTGGGAGATCTGGGAGTCCTACCTCTGGGAGATCTGGGAGTCCTACCTCTGAGGGATCTGTGAGTCCTACCTCTGGGTGATCTGTGAATCCTACCTCTGAGGGATCTGTGAGTCCTAACTCTGAGGCATCTGTGAGTCCTACCTCTGGGGGCTCTGTGAGTCCTACCTCTGAGGGATCTGTGAGTCCTAACTCTGAGGCATCTGTGAGTCCTACCTCTAGGGGATCTTTGAGTCCTACCTCTGGTGGATCTGTGAGTTCTACCTCTTAGGGGATCTGTGAGCCTTCCTCTGGAGGATATGTGAGTTCTACCTCTTGGGGGATCTGTGAGCCTTCCTCTGGGAATCTGTGAGTCCTACCTCTGGTGGATCTGTGAGTTCTACCTCGGGGGGTGTTGTGAACACTGTAGCAAGTGTAAGAGTACCATCCAAGAGATGAAAGTGTCTGAGCATTGACTGTTGACGCCAGAGAGTAAAGATAATGCAACCTATGCTCTAGCCGGAGTTGCAGGGAGTTGCAACTGACAGAAGTGAGTCTGGTAAAAACAAATAAGGAATAAGGTAATAGTAAGCAGGTGATTTGCAAAAAGGCATTACATACAGTATATAAATCAGAGCATTAGTCTCAAGACCATGAAGGTTTTCAAGGACAAATACAACTGTTATTGTGGCTGTAAATTATCCCCAGGTTGTTGTTATTATTACTGTGTTTTCCCACTGGTGCAAACAGACTACATTTATTGATTGTCTGCTCGTCTTTGCCTTGATTACCATTCTTGCAGGGCTTTCCTGTCTCACTTTGATAAGAACACTTGTCAGAGCTCCAGTTCCAGCCAAACCATCAAAGTAAAGCACAAATCACTGCGTGCATGCATTACGTATGCATATTTTCCCAGCTTCGTTAAATATAATTAATCAGATTTTTGTTGTTGAACTTACATTAATTATTTCGTTTATATTATATATAAATCACAGAATCCCTTTAACGTAATGAGAGGAAATTTTGTGTTCAGCATGGAACAAGTATTCTAATACCTAAGTAATTTTAGGATTAGTCATAGAATGGTCAATTTTAAGCAACTTTTCATTATTTATTTTTTATCAATTTAGATTATTTGCCTTCTTCTTCTGACTCTTTCCAGCTTTCAAAGGGGGGTCACTGACCCCATCTAAAAAAACAAATGCTATTTAAGGCTACACATGTATTACTATTGCTATTAATTACTCAACTCTCCTATTCACATTCCAGTATCCTACTCAAATCAATGCATGGTTGCTAGGGTAGTTTTATAAATAAAAAAACCACAAATAAAACATAAAAAACACAACTGCAAATGATTTCAGAACTTAACTTAACAATCCCTTTCATAACAGGGGTAGAGGAAAAGTACTTCTGAGTATAGGACAAAGAATAACGTATACACTTGTACTCATAAAGGGACTAGCCATAGGGAATCTTATTGTTTAGTATATAGACATTCATAAGCCAGAGTTTACAGGATCCCAATTGGTGTACCTTATATGCATACAGTATATGGTCATTTCTGGTCAGTTAGGCCACACCCATTATTGCTGATACAGGATTCAATACTTCATATAATGATATCCTTGACAACCCTTTGCTTTCTTCAATGGTGTCCTCATGGTCCTGGGGCAGAGATCGGCCTCGGAGTACTAGAAAAATTTGTAATAACTTGGATTTCTTGAGATGGGAATGGAAGAACTTGACTTGCTGCACAGAGCCTTGACCTCAACCCAACTGAACCCCCCCCCCCCACTAAGGTCCCCACTTGCTGGAGAAGGTGGTGTCCTCATGATCCTAGGGGCAGAGGACAGCCTCAGAAGGTGAAATGAGTACTAGAAAAAATTGTAATAGCTTGGGTTTGTTGAAATGGGAGTGGAAGAACTTGACTTGCTGCACAGAGCCCTGACCTCAACACAACTGAACTCCCACTAAGATGCCCACTTACTGGAGAAAGTGGTGTCCTCATGGTCCTGGGGCAGAGGTCAACCTCAGAAGGTTAAATGAGTACCATAAAATTTTGTAATAACTTGGATTTGTTGAGATGGGAATGGAAGAACTTGACTTGCTGCACAGAGCCCTGACCTCAACCCAACTGAACCCCAGGTAGATAACCCCAGCTGTAAGCCAGACCTGATCCCCAACATCAGTGCCCAACCTCACTAATTCTCTTATGGCTGAATGGAAGCAAACACCACCAACAATGTTCCCACCAACGAAGGCAAAGATGGTCAGCAAAATTTTCAACTAAACATCTGGGAGCTCAAGGAAATGAACCGCCTCTCTGTGTGCTTGAGGGTATTAATTTATTCTGCTCTAATAACTGAATTTTATAATGCAAGTTATAATACATCATTTAATTACAACATGATCTCTATATATGTAGCTTAGTAACTTTCCTGGTAACTATTAATTGTGCCTCTCGGCTATACAGCTTTTTCTTAGTTATGTGGCACGTGCAATAATTGGCTTACATTTAATCCAAATAACACTTGGAACTCCACCCCCATATGATTTCTGCTTGTTGAAATAAAATGTATTTCTGGGCTACATTCCAATATGCAATTTTAATTTTCAGTGTTTTTCTGGATAATTGTAGATGTAAATACAGGTATGGGACCTGTTATCCAGAATGATCAGGAGCTGATGCTTTCCGGATAAGGGATATTTCTGTTATTTGGATCTCTATGCCTTCTATCTACTAAAAAATCATTTTAACATGAATTAAACCCAACAGAATTGTTTTGCCTCAAATAAGGATTACTTATACAGTATCTTAGTTGGGATCCAGTAAAATGTATAGTTTTTGAAAGTTGAGTCTATGGGAGACAGCCTTCCCATAACTCTGGGCTTTCTGGATAATGGGTTTCCATATAATGGATCCCATACCTGTACTGTTTCTATTTTTGCTAATGATTCAGCAGAACGATAAGTTCCATGCATGATGTTGCCACTTTGCATAGAGATTTGACTAAATTAGAAAACCAGGCAGCAAACTGGAAAAAGAGATTCAGTGTTGAAAAGTGCAAAGTTATGTACTGTAGAAATAACATAAATTCAGGTTATACACTAAGGGGAAAATTTACTATTATTCACCCAAAAATCCCTCGATTTTATTCGAAATTCGATAAGCATTCGACTATCGAATGCTTATCG
>CM044441.1:5766082-5776593 GCA_024363595.1 Xenopus borealis | reverse complement strand
CCTCAGTGACTTCTAATATCCTTATCATTTACAGTAGGGGTACATTATCCCTTTTAATACGAGTGATACTCAGAGTTTCCTGTATAACTCAGCCTGCAGTGAAATTTAAAATCCTTATAATTTACAGTAGGGGATACATAAAAGGATGCATGGGAAACAGTATATTAGAGGAAGTACTTGGTTCTGATCTGTATCAGAGAATGTGACTTCTGAAGGCAGAACAAGATGCAAATGAAAAACATTATTAATGCTCTTAATCAGCGAATCCAACATCTGGTTAAAACAAGCCGAGAGCAAGGAACTCTCTGAAAAATGAGCAGCTACAGGGCCGATAGGGAACAAGCACCTGAATGCTATTATTCCTCCATCAGCAACAGGGCAAACAGGGGGCATTTAGGAAATGTATTTACTCCATTGTGTGGGAACATGAGATTAAGGCCCTGCCGGTGCAATTGGAAAGTACTTCATTCTTGGCTTTTGTGAGGAAGAGAAACTATAGGGCACTTCCTTCCAGTAAACTAGTCTTTGAGCTGTGGATTAAAAGGGCAAGTGACACACTTAAAGGGCACGTTATCAGCTGTCAGTCAGACTGACACAATAAGAATTTTATCCAGTGGCTCCAGTTGAAGGACCAGGGATATGATCTAAAGCAGTGATCCCCAACCAGTAGCTCGTGAGTAACATTGTTGCTCACCAACACCTCCGATGTTGCTCTCAGGCTTGGATCAAGATTTAATTAAGTAAAAACTAAGTATACTTCCAAGTAGAGTCACCTGTAGGTTGCCAGTCCACATAGGGGTTACCAAATGGCCAATCAAAGCCCTTATTTGGCACCACAAGGGACTTCTTCATGTGTGTGTTGCTCCCAAACTCTTTTTACATTCCTATGTGGCTCACTGGTAAAAAAAAAGGTTGGGGACCCCTGATCTAAAGTGACTAGATTAAATCAGTCATGCCAACTGGCCGGGTTACAAGTCAACAGATGCAAATCCCAGTTTATTGACCCAAGCAGCTAGATCCTGGGAACTTTAACTACGGTGGGTTCAGATGGGACCCCACTAAATCCAGTTATGCACAAACCATCTACTGATTGCTCATCATTCATCAGAAGAGGCAGGATGGCCACATTGGCAACCCTAGGGCTCAACCACAACCTCAACCACAGCTGCAGCCATGCAAAGATGAACCTAGCCATTGCACAAAGCAACACCGTTCATTGCAATTTCTTGCATTCAAACACCCTCCTTGCAATTTCACATAACTGTATTTAGCACCAATGCATCTCCCACCTCCTGTTGCAAATGCACCTTATTAATGATGGCGGTAGCTCCAGTGTTTCCACAGCAGCCAGGGTTAAAAGGAGTGGTGTACTTGAGCCTAAAAAATGCTGGGAATGAACATTTGTGTCTGATTTACATCAAAGGGCAAACACAATAGCACGCTTTTTGATGCACTGGATGCAACTGCTATAGATGCATCTCCCTCTTGTGGGGAAAACATTGCATTCTGGGTAAAAAACATTGCAAATTGCATCTCACTGCATTTACGGCTATAAATGAAAGAGCGCATATCAACTAACACTTGTTTCTTTCTATGCCCTTATGTTGCTACAGCAAAGCTTAAATATCAACTCTAAGGTCTACGTCTGGCAAAGATGTATAACAAAGTTATCCTTATCATTTACAGTAGGGGGTACATGGCTACGTTTGCCATGATGATGCTACCGTATATTACCAGCTTAGCCAGTAAAACACCTGCCAAGGTTGGGTCCGCTATTAAAAATTTACCAGCAATATAGCTGCCGATAAATCTGTAACACCTTGAAGTCCAGCCCCTGGCCCACCCCCAATCTACAGCCTTAACCCTTGGATCCACCCAGAACCCACCTCTTCCGACTTCCTGTATCTCCTTCATCCAATCCATCTGTGATGCCCACAACATCATCACCCCACCTGTTTCATCATCACTTGCCCCCTCTGACATCACAGACTGACACTTTTGTTGCCGCCCCCCTGCTGCCCAGTAATTTTACTCTAAAAAGATGGAAGACCTACCAGTGGCTCACCAAGCGTTATCTCCTCCTGAGCTTCTATGCAGGTGGAGGGAAGGTCCATCCATTCCATGTCATCGCAATGATGACTTGGAATAGATGGACCTTCCCTCCACCTGGCATGGTGTATGTAGGCCTGTGAAGACACAAGGAGAAGATTTTGAAACGCAAAATGCAGATAAATAGAATGCCACTGTCCTAGCGTACAACATATGGGTTGGACACAAGAAACAAAGGCCACATTTCAGCAACATACTCTCAAATTAAACCTGAGTGTCTATCTGAGTATTGTTACATTTATTGCACCACTTGAGATCCCACCAGCAGATAATCACATTCAACAGTACATGGGTCATAACCTTGTCACCTGTCTATCACTAACCTTCCTAAACCCCATTGTTTATTCACAGTCAGACATCTACAGCAGCTTTGTTCTCATCAGCTGGAGAGTCACTCCAAGGAAAACAATGTGAGGCTTTGCCATAAACACGAGATACAGCAGAAATAAAGCAAATAAGACATTTTGTGCACTCGGGAATGGCTCCAACAAGCGATTTAACAACTTGCTCCCTGAACACAATTCCAATTTTCAGTCTCCCCTGGAGGAGAATCAGGAGCGTCTGGTTTATTTGCTGAGTGACCCGCCTGTTAGAATATTTCTTTGTGCAGCAAAATTACCTTTTTTTTATGTGAAACAAGGTGTGACATCAGGAATATGAGAACTGGCAAATATTCACTGTTCACTGTTATTGATTGGGAAATTATTATATTTTTTGTTTCAAAGTCAGCAGAGGGAAAACAATAATTTGAAATAGGAAGTGGCCGTTGTTCTGATCGAATCTGGTACATTTGTGCCCCATATTCAATCCAACTTAACATGCTCGGCGACTTGGAGATTTTTGTATATTTATGACACTAGTGTAGTAGTGTAAACATGGATCATTTTTTAGACTTCCTACGAGAATCCCTTGATCAGCATATCTATAGCCTGCACCCTAAAGTACCACCACATGCATCACATGTGCACTGTCCAGAAGAAAAGCAGACGGAGAGTCCCATGGAAGGATCCTGGAAAGTAAATTAGAGCTGCTGGTGGGGCTCTATCTGAAGACGACTTGGACAGATCTTAGCTCCTGGTTAGAGCCATCAAACTGGAAGTTGATCAGACCATGGACTCCAGTATTGGCCTACAGTCTTACCTGATGTCAGCAAGGGAACAGGAGCTGTCCTTATCTGCTGAAGCAACATGCACTGGCCAGCTGTACCACTGATGAAGGGGGAAGCACCCAGGAACCTTTGGCTATTTTTGCTCCTAAGTATACACCTGTCTGAAGGTCTGAATTCAAGACAGGACTTGACTGATACAAAATCCAACCAATCAATGTCCCTTAACATCACCATTCTGCTCCCAGCTCCTCCTCCTACATCATCTGCCCCCTGTACACCCTGATCTTCAAGGGAACAAAGGAGGCAACCCTACTTGTTCCAATAAATGGTGCATCAGCTGTTCCCTCAACCATTATGCATAGTCTGTCATCAGCAGATCACTACACGCAAATTTTATCTGTGCAAGTATGACCGCCTTGTAGCCAAAAGAAACCCCCTTTGTTACTGATAAGTCATTGGATATGCACAAATACCGATCAAGTTGGCTGGAAAATAAGGCAATGTAGGTCACATCAGACCATGTAGGTCCACAACATAATGGCATTGCACAGACGTATTGCCTGAACCGAAGATTGGCCAGAAGGAAAAAAGTTTGGATCCATCTAATTAGTTCCACCATGTTGGTGACCACATGGAGCAAACATTATCTCATTTTGTGATGGTACCAAAGAAGAAGATTTAGAAGTACATGGACAGTTGAAATAATATTGTTCAACTTGTCTTCATATGTAAAATAACAGTAGGTTGATTGGCATGGTGCTTGCAGGCAGCATCCTCATCGGTCAATCTTTGCTTAGCTTTAGGGAACTAGGGGATGTTATGGATCAGTTTTAAGGTGTGTAGGGATGATAGTGCTTAGAGAATTTGTAATCATTCCCAAAGAGTTAATACCACAGCTTTGCTTGTGTTTTCCAATACTGCATTCAGGTCCTACTATTATTTATTCACTTAATGATCCTGGCTTTAACAGTGTCTATAAAATAAGAACATCTGTTATCTGCCTGCGTAGGTATACACCGTAATTGAAAAAATAAACAGGACAACGTGTCAGTAGAATACAAATGTGTCTTTGACTTTAAAAGAACGCCAGCTAAGTAAAATATAATATGGATTAAGGGAAATGCCAGCCCATTAAGCGTCAGCTCTTAGTGGGTTCAAAACAGGTTTGTTAAAATTAGGCGTTATCTTCATGCATTCTTTGAAGTCTTCTGTACTTAGTCAGTGCTTTGTCTACTTTTGTCCTTGGAGTTGTGTTTTCCCCAAATGTACTTACAAAGGGATTAGACATCACTAGCTAACAATGGGATCCTGTGGGTAGACAGAACAGTCACAATAGGCCCCACACAATTGAACCTGCCTAGATACATACCCCTCATCTACTACAGTCATGTTATTCAGAAGTCAATTCGTACTACTGCCTGATTCCAGATATGTATGAAACCCTACATTCCTGTAGAAGAGCCCAGCCTGGAGGTAACTTGTAGGTGAATGGTTATTTACAGTTTTGAGTATTGCTGAAACTATAGAAAAGCAATTGTGACGAGCATATCTTCATACATATTGTTGTCATCTAGAGTAGGCACTACATGAATGTTGGCTGGCACAGCAAAATGGTACCCAACATATATGAAGAGCTCTGCCTATCATCTTCTCCAGTACATATCCTTTTATCAAAGCCTTCTTCTGCATTAGGGAACTACCTGCTGGACTTCTGCCCTCTTGTTGTCCTGTGGGATCAGTATCTGTTGTAGATGTCTTCTCTCCCACTATACTTTTCTTGGACCAAGCTTGTTGCAGCTCTTGGTGATACCTTCCTAGGTTGCTTGTTTCTACAATCCCTAGTAGATCCTGTAGATTTCCCTTAGTTTTAAGCACTCTTTCTTGCACTTTGACACAGCCCATTTAAGACTTTTGGGACATCTTCAACAACTTGCCAGGCTACTATGGACCTAGACATTATCCTTTTGCTCAACTTTTCTTCTTTATGTTGCTGCACATCTACTACTTCAAGTTCTTCCACAAAGTCAACCTTCTTAATATTTTGATTCAGGAAGCACTTCCTAAAGAAATTTTTGGCTATCCATCATAAATCCTCCTTACAACACTATGAGATATTATCTGGTCAGGTCTACATGATAAGAACTGGATTGAGTCGGGAATTTACCATTCAATTCCCAGAAGGCAGTTTGTGCTGGGTTGCCTTGCACGTTGAAGTCTATAATTCATTAAGCTTTCATTAAGTCAATCATCAATTCTAGGAAGACCACCAAAACTTGCATATGACTGATGGTGACCTCTACATAAATCGTGGATGCCTTCTTGGAGAAGGAGCTCCTTGGAGGTCCTACTTAGAACCATTCTAGTCATATGGTCAGGAGGCAGTTATGACTGGCCAACACTTTTCAAATCACAATAAGTCTGTCCAGATAGAAAGTGTAATCCAATTGGATTAAAATAGTTGTTCTGTCTATGCACCACCTCATTCAGTCCTGTAGGACGGCACAATAGAAGTCCCACCTTTCACGTTATTATCTAACCCGTTGGATCAGTGGTATTTGGATGTCATGGTTTTTCTATTTCATATTGTACCCCTACCCCCTTCCCTTTGATATTGTACCTCCACCCTCTTCATTTTCACATTGTATCCTACCCCCTTCCTATATTCCACAAACATGTTCTGCTGTTTCCCTCCTCTTTTCTAAGCTGTACATGTTAGGGTCAGGGTCCTCCACAAGATCTTGTGCCTTTGACCAATAGAGCAGTATAACCTCCTAACAACTCCATAGCAACAGCCATTATTCTTATGTATAAAAATAACCTGTGGTTTGAGAGTTGACATTGTATAAGTACACACACACAAACACACAAAGTTGTTCAAGCTGTGGTTCCAGATTTCTCTGTTCATTATGTCTCGGCACAGGGAGCATCGGCAGGTCTCCCACCCGTGATTGATTTTTCCAGTCGGACTGGTTTGTGGCAACTTATTTGTTCAGTTTCACTCAAATCCAAGAGTAAAGGGCATGGACGGGATAGCTTGGCTTCATAACAGACAAGTGACATACAGTGTATTTAGTTAAGAATTAAGATATTGTGAATAATCCCCAAATTCATGGGAACTATTGTGAAGCAAAATCAAACTAAAATGTACAGGCTATGAGCAAACTTAGGGGGGGCTGTTCCTGCTGAATTGTGCTTAGTACAGGGAATACCTATGCTGCCATAGTTTTATGGGATCTCTCTGTACAGACTATGAGCAAACTTAGGGACTGTTCCTGCTGAATTGTGCTTAGTACAGGGAATACCTATGTGACATAGTTTTATGGGATCTCTCTGTACAGACTATGATGAGCAAATAGTCTGGTTATACAGACGCAACTAAGAGACTGTTGAGAGACTTGTATTTGTATTATTTTTATATGTTTATTTGTTGATTGTATTCTAATCAGTTCACCCTGCCCTCCCCCTCCAATTAAAGGACCAGTAACATCAAAAATTTTTATTGTTTTAAAGTAATGAAAATATAATGCAGTGTTGCCCTGCACTGGTAAAACTGCTGCATTTGCTTCAGAAACACTACTATTGTTTATATAAATAAGCTGCTGTGTAGCCATGGGGGCAGCCATTCAAAGGAGAAAAGGCTCAGTTTACACAGCAGATAAGCTCTGTAGAACATAATGTTATCTGTTATACATTACTTATCCTGTGCCATATAGCCCTTTTTCAATTTCCACCATTGCTACTCAGCAGCTGGTTTATATGAACTATAGTAGTGTTTCTGAAGCAGATCAGTTTTAACAGTGCAGGGTAACATTAGATGATATTTTCATTACTTTAAAATACTTTAGATTTTTGGTGTTACTGTTCCTTTAAGTATTATGATGTCACTGCTTTCCTTTAAAACACTTTACATTTTTGGTGTTACTGTTCCTTTAAGTATTATGATGTCACTGCTTTCCTTTTCCTGCCACTAAGTTTTACAGCATTTTATATTTTTTATTTGCGGTCCCTCCAATTTATAATGCATTTCAATGGGTGCTAGCCACATCATATCCCTGAAAATATATCCTGTGGATATATGCAATTTCGGGAAAAGGAAAGCTGTGACATCAGAACTTCAGGGTTTAAAACGAATAAGAAATGGCATCTGAGCTGTTTAACATCCGGAACCTTGGCAACTGTTTATTGATTGGCTTATTGATTTCCACTTAAATTTATCAGAATTAGTCGCCAGCAACAGGTAATGGTCGATGTACAAAGTGCATAAAATAAAATCCTTGTTAGGTCACTGATATAAATCTGAAAGTGCTTGGCCAATGCGGGGGTAACATTAAAGAAAAAATCAGGTTGCACAAATTGTCACAGAGACGGTGGGAGTTACAGTTCAAACACACAAGCAGGAAACCGTATGGAAGAACCTATTTTCAAGTGCACAGATCTTAGAAAGTTATTGAGTGGCTTCCTCTATATTCCTGATTATCTGCTAATAATAACAGCTCCCCTAGTGGCCTTGAATAGAGACTACACCACTGCAGCTGAATTTGCTGAAAATAACCCCGTCCAAGAGATGTTGGGCGATGAGCTGTATCAAGAGTTTCAAAGGCTTAGGTGAAACCTACTGACCAATTACAGCAGTGATTCTCAAACTTGGCCCTCCAGCTGTTAAGGAACTACAAGTCCCACAATGCATTTGCCTGACTGTGGCTGTCAGACTCCTTCATTGCATTGTGGGACTTGTAGTTCCTTAACAGCTGGAGGGCCAAGTTTGAGAACCACTGAATTACAGGGTCAAAAAGGTTATGCAAAATAAGATGAAGCCCCAATCAGTAACCAAGTTAAACTGCAACTCCCAGTAACCCTGGGCAGCTTTCCCTGACAGACCAAAGTATTATGAAGGCAATACCGAGACCTGTCTTGGTCAAAGAAAACCAGCGCCCGACACTCAAAACATACTCTGACTGTCAGTGCTAGCTGTCAGTTTAATACTGCTGCCGTTTCGTGCTCATTCGTACCGATCCCCTTTGATAAATTTTTGGTTTCCTGTTTTTTTCAACATTGAGATCTCTGCACTTCCTCATGTCAGGGTTGCAGCTGTGATCTGAGTAGTGAGTAGAATTCTGAAGGCTGAGGAACATCATGATAATAATGGAGAGTGTCTTTTACTCCCACAACTGATACTAGGAGCAAATCCTGTACTACAGGATAATACATCACTTATTGCAGATGCTCAACCCATTAGAAGACAGTGGGCATTAGGAGACAATGGGAGTCTGGGGCCATAGAACATAGGTAGGTGCCCAGACTGTAGGGATGCCCCACAAGAGCCCGGCAGGAACATTAGATAAAATTAACTATTAAAGTTGAAGGAAAGACAAAATTGGTTGGGGTATCAAAGGTTACAGTAGGCATCCTCAAAACAGGGTCAGACTGGGACAAAGGGAAAAAACCTGGTGGGCCCTTTCTCCAGCTCCTTGAACTCCCTCTCCCTTCACTTGCAGCTGGGGGCCCAGGGAATGGTGTGGGCGGCTCCTGAGGCCCTGCCCCCCCCCCCGTACAAATTTGGCCCTAAGTGATTTCAATCATTTACCTGATACTCCGGGTCAGTTCTCCTGTTACCAGAAACTGCATCTGCCTGGGGTTCTTCTCTACTACTACCTCAGAGCCATTGTCTTCTATACCTTCTTCTTTCTTCAAAAAAAAGACCGACGCGTGCCCTTTAGAGCGAAAACAGTGGCTTTTTTGGTAAAATGGTGGTTCACCACTAAATTAACTTTTAGTACGGCATAAAATGGCCAATTCTAAGCAACTTTTTTTTTTTTTTATATAGTTTTTGAATGAATTGCCTTCTTCTTCTGTCTCTCTCCAACTTTCAAATGACTGACCCCATCTCAAAAAACACATTTTCTGTAAGGCTACTTTTTTTTTTTTTTATTACCCGTCTTTGTATTTAGATGCTCTTGTATTCCTATTCCAGTCTTTTATTCAAGTCAATGCGTTTGCTTGGGTCATTTGGATCCTAGCAACCAGATTGCTGAAATTGCCTACTGGAGAATTAATTTAAAGGCGAACAACCCGTTTTTAAGTTTGGAAGTGGAACAAGTGGAACCCTGGGCCTGTGCAGTTTTCTGCTGATAGGAACACTGGCTTGAGGTATCAGTTAAGTGGATACAATCACTGAAGGGTGCCTAACTTTTCACACTCCCCTAGTGATTGACACCATATCTCAACTGTTGCCAATGCATTCTTACTTTCTATTCAGGCCCTCTGGTGTTCTTCTCAGGCCTTCCATCTCCTTAAATGCCCATGTCATGGTAAACCCCATCTGGTGGTCCTAACCCGTTACCTCTAGTTCTTCACTGAACGGCACCTCCTGGTCTAGTTCCATTTTCTAGAGACAGGTTTCTCCAGCACAATACAACGCTCCTATAACCTGATCCTCCCCTGCTGTGGCTTTTTATAGGACCCACACACACATTCAGAAGGCATGAGCCCATGTAGAAATGAGGCTTTTAAAAACAGCAACTGGCTACAACCATCCACTGGAAGTAGGACATCTTCTCTTGGTAGCTGTAATAACATGCATAAGCTCTGTGTTGTCTTTCCACACCAAAGAACATGGAGATAAAAATGTATTGTGAAGTTTTCTCCACCCAGAAGTGATCCCCTGGGACTTATCCAACTCACTCTCCTGGAAATTCACTTTATAATTCTGTCCATATCTTTCCATCTCCACTTTCACTCCTGGTACCGTTCCCAAGCACTCACTTCTCTTGGCTTCCGTCTTCCTGATTCTCTATAATGTAATCAGCTTCTCAGTGTCCATTGACCTCCTTATCTCTGTTCCTCTTTTTAATTGTCACACACTTAATTTATACTTCTTGGTCATTTTATATGGGCATGTCTGGAGCTAAGGGACTTTGGGTTCCACTTGTGTGTTTATTTAATAGCTGTTTATCTGTAATCTCTTGGAAAAATAATGTCACCGTGTCAAAGCTGTGGTGTCACAACTGTAATATTAGAAAAGTCATGTTGCAGATGTGACATTACTCATCTAGGACATTGTATAGACATAACCCCCCAGCTAAAATTCATAAGGATATACTGATCCTTCGTGGGGAACTGTAGGTAGACCAGATCACATAGGAGAAGTATTACAGAGGAAAACCTCAGTCTCCATATATCTGCCAGGCCTTGAGTTGAGACCCAATCAGAGCAAAGGCGGACCAGCCTGAAGGTCAGGGTGAGATTTAGGGTGAGTGATTATTTGTACCCTGGGTACCCCTGGAACTATAGTGAC
>CM044441.1:5730418-5740430 GCA_024363595.1 Xenopus borealis | reverse complement strand
GTCAGGTGATCTCTTCCTGTTACAGTTAGAGTTGCAGTATTTCTGGTCAGGTGATCTCTTACTGTTACAGTTAGAGTTGCAGTATTTCTGGTCAGGTGATCTCTTACTGTTACAGTTAGAGCTGCTGTATTTCTGGTCAGGTGATCTGTTCCTGTTACAGTTAGAGCTGCTGTATTTCTGGTCAGGTGATCTCTTCCTGTTAAAGTTAGAGCTGAAGTATTTCTGGTCACGTGATCTCTTCCTGTTACTGTTAGAGCTGTAGTATTTCTGGTCAGGTGATCTCTGAGGCCACAGACCATCCCGATATGGGGGTTCAAGGCAAGAGATATAAAAGGGCAATATTTACTTAAATATGTATACCCGTTTGGAAAGATTCTTTAATATACCACTTAATATGATGTAAACTATCTGCTTAAGTATTCATTTTGGGGTTATAGTTTTCCTTTAAGTTAAAGGCTTAAAGGGGTGGTTTACCTTTAAGGTAATTTTATTATGTTATAGAACAGCCAATTCTAAGCAAATTTTCATTTGGTTTTCATTATTTACTATTTATAGTTATATAGTTATTTGTCTTTTTCTTCTGATTCTTTGCAGCTTTCAAATGGGCATCGCCGTCCCCTTCTAAAAAAACAAATGCTCTGTAAAAGTAAAATTTATTGTTATTATTACTTTTTAGTGCCGATCCTTCTATTCAGACCCATATTCCAGTCTCTTATTCAAATCAATGCATGGTTGCTAGGGTAATGTGGGCTCTAGTTGCCAGATTGCTTACAATGCAAATTGAAGAGCTGCTGAGTAAAAATCTAAATAACTCAAAAACCTTCAAAAATAAAAAATGAAAACAAATTGCAAATTATCTCAGACTATCTCTCTCTACATCATATTAAAAGTTATCTGAAAGGTGTAAGATGCCATTAGCTTGTCATTATCCGGCCCATTAGTTGAGTTACAGAAGTTTTGCTACTCCCCCGTCAGTGCCATTGGAGTGTTCTTCTGCAGCCCACTCCTTAAATTAAAGACCTGTCTACTTCTCTGTAATCAGCCATAAGAGTGCTCAAGTCCAGCCCACTACTTGCATTATGACAACATGCTCCTCCCCCTATAAGCTGCCATTGCTGAATTGTAGACTCCCTATTATAAAGCATGGTCCCCCGGGGAGCATGAAGCAATGGCAGAGGCCGGGACCAAATTAGGGTTACATTTAAGGATAATGTCGATTTGCTAGAAGTTCATTACTCATCCAAGCAGCTTCTTCAGCTCAACTGACTGGTATTTGAAGTCCTCGGCATTTAAAGTCTTCCACTAATTCAATTACAATGGCAACTGTAACGCTTCAGAGAGGCAATATCTGAAACTCACAGAGGTGTGATTCTGTAGGGTTGCAGTGATAGGATTACCAAGGTATCATGCAACTCCTTGAAACAGGGGTTACTTGTGTTGTGTGTGAATTGTTCTGAAACCGTTGGGGTAGAGATGTTAGAACAGCATTGTATATAGCAGACAGGTGGTACAAGCTGATACAACATTTTTCATATTGTAGCATAAGGGGACCCTAAACACAATTTGGCCGTTGAACCAATAAAGTCAGCCAATGCACGAGTAACGCTGATCCACTCATTCTGAGACTTTATTTTGTTATACTGTTTAGAGCAGGGGTTTTCAGATTTGTAGCCCCTATTTAAGGTGCAACGTTTGGTCAGGGGCCCCCCTTACCTCATCATCAAGGCTACAGATAGAGGAGAAATGATCATATCAACAATTCAGCAATAGATAATTAGGTTATCAAATAAGATTTAATCCTATACCCCCCTATAAAGGACTATTAAGGTAGGCTTCCATGAGCTTCTAGGAAACAACCAGTCAATCTCCACCTAATTCATCTAAGTTGCTCCCCACCAACCAACCAACCAGCCAATGCTATGAGTAGTTCTAGTCCCTCAGTTTGAGACTGACTAGACCAAAAACCTGCAGGAATGGATCAGTAACACCCTATTATCATGGAGTCAGTTGACATCTCTGCAAGTTCTTCTGACCTCATGAAGGTTAACAGGCCATATGTTATAACAGGTCATGCAATTTGATTTGTTCCATTCAGAGGCGTGCAGTGTTTGATAGGATGAGCCTTTGTGTAAGTAAAGTTTTCAACTCTTTGTGCACCCTGCACCTCCCATAAATAAACTTACATGGCTTTTCCTCAAGCCCTGGATCCTTGTTCTGTCACACTTTCTTCACAGTTAATCTAGACATTGAAAACTGCTCGGTAAAGCCCCTGTTTACTAAGGCGGAGGTGAGATGTTGCACACGAGAGAGAGTGCTGACAAGTGCATATTTACCCTCCTTCATAGTCTCTACGTAGGGAACAGTGGCCTCTGTTGGTCATATTGCTCTGAAAGTAGATGGGTCTTGCTTGAAGTTGTGACTGCCCATTAATTGGTCTGGATACTGTGTATAGTTTAGTTCAGTGATCCCCAACTAGTAGCTCGTGAGCAACATGTTACTCTCCAACCACTTGGATGTTGCTCCCAGTGGCCTCAAAGCAGGAGTTTATTTTAGGATTTCAGGCTTGGAGGCAAGTTTTGGTTGTATAAAAACCAGGTGTCCTGCCAAACAGAGCCTCAATGTAGGTGGACAATCCACACAAAGGCTATTAAATGGCCAATCACAGAACTTATTTGGCAACCCAAGAACATTTTTCATGCTTGTGTTGCTCCCCAACTCCTTTTACTATTGAATGTTGCTCATGGGTTCAGAAGGTTGGGGATCCCTGGTTTAGTGACTAGTTTAGCACCATATATTAAATATGCAGATTTGACATGAATCCAATAATCATTGCTTCCCTTTATTTAATATATTGGCCTCATGATTATGCCTCAAATGCGTAGTGGCTGCTTTCCCACTTTGAATTGTAAGATGCCAGCCAATATCCATCTTTTGGATTGGCTGCCAGCAGGTTGACAGGTCTGACTGGGAACTGCAGCATATTTTTTCATATTTCTTTCATATTTTTTTTGTTAGATGCTAAGCACTAAGATCAGCAACAAGTTCACTCAGCTGGAAGGTCAGTAAGGGCACATTATGGAGAAAATGGATATTTTCACTCCTAATTACACCCAATTTCCCAACTCGAGGGCCGGTTAGGGTGAGACATGGGATGAATATATATTTGTTACTTGGAACTACGGCTGATTGACTGATTTCCTGGATATTTCATGTGCTATGAGGGGGACCTTGTCCTGCTGCAGCCTTGGGTGCTGCTTCATGACCTCCCCTGGCCCTGATTATGGCCACAAAAAGAGGTACGAGCAGACGGAGGAGGGCCACAGAGCAGGGTGGGCCTCATGGCTGGAGGGAGTTCCTGGTGGTATGTGCGGGGGCCCCTAAAGCGGCAGCCCCAGTGGCCCGGTACTTCCCAGTCTGACTCTGCAATTCCAAGGGGGTCTGGACTAAAACAAAATGATAACCAATGCCCTAGCAGGTCCAAGGGCGCTCCAATGAAGGTTTCATTGTTGCATTCACCATGTTTTTATACAGTAAAGGTGTCTGAAATCTCCTTTTCACCAGTGTTATTTGGACTTTTCTGACATTACGGACAACACAGAGTTTAGTTCTAGTTGGGAGGCTCATTAATTAAGAAGGATTTGTGAGGTTAGTGTGGAAAACAGATTGTGCAACTATAGGCAGTGCCAGGTAGTGTGTTAACACTTCATCAGAGATGGATAGTGGGAGGGATCTTTAGTGAACAAAGGACATTAAGGGGCCACCCATTCAGTCTGGAATTTCCCCCGAAACAACGCAAATGGTTCTTCTTGGTGAGGGGGGTGAGGCTGGGGAATGCTCTGCTGGGGGAAGTTGTGATGGCAGATTCCCTTAATGCCTTTGTTGATCTTCTTGGACAGGCCAAATATCCAGGGCTAAGTTTAGTGTAGGTACACGTGTTTGCAACCAGAGATGCTGAATAAAAAGCTAAATATATCAAAAACCACAAATAATAAAAAATGAAAACCAATATCACTCTCTACATCATACTAAAAGTTTACTCAAAGCTGAACAAGGTTTCAGGCCGGGTTAATTAAAAATGGTTAATAAAATGAATCTACTCTTTGATATCCCTGTGAAAATAACCAGGGACAAGTACCTCTGTGATAAGGGGGAGAGATCAAGCCAGCGATCTGTTAAGTAAACTATTTAAAAGGCACTATTATTTTGATAAGTATTTCCATGGTAAATAACGGCCTTTAGATTTAGAGTTTCCAGGATGAAGACGTCAGGCTTTTTGACTTTTTTTAGGTTATACACATCCCATTATCTTGGTCTAGTTCCAGAAAAGGCAGGGAGAATGCAGTAAGGAGACTTATGTCTTATTAAAGGAGAACCAAACCCATACTTTAAAAAAACCCTCCCCCAATAGACCCCCCCCCACCAGCCTACTTGCTACCTGGGGCAAATGTCCCTAACTTTTTACTCTCTCCTCACAGCAGATTCAGGCGTCTTGAGTTCACGTCTTCGATAATCTACATGTATTGAATGGCGTTTCGGGGCATGTGCAGTCGGAGCAAATTCCTGGTTCTGGACAACTGCTCATGTGCCTAAACTCGCGGGAATCGTCGAAAGAAGACACAAAAATTACCCAAGAAAATGGCTGCCGTGAACGCTGTAGAGGGGGGCCTATGTTAAGGGGAGGGGGGTAGGGTTTTTATAAAGTATGGGTTTGGGTCTCCTTTAACTTACATTTAAGGGGTTGTTCACCTTTAAATGAACTATTAGTATGATGTACTGAGTAATGTTCGGAGACAATTTGCTATTATTTGTCCAGGGTTCTTTGTGTGTTCACTGTACCACGAGACGTCAGTCTGTCTGCCTGTCTGTCTGTTTTAAGCTTCAATGACATGGGGCTGTAACATTCTCACATTATTGTGCCTGGCATGGTGAAGAAAAAACTTACACAAATTATTTAAAGAGACAGAATTTTCTACACATGGGTAAAACAAATGTAATATCATATCATACAAGCAAGAATAAAGGAGATATAAATGCCTTTCCTTAAAGGAAAATTCAACCCTAAATTTATAAAAACCCAACCCCCCATTCCCACCAAGACCCCCCCTCCCTCCTCCCCCAAGCCTAAGTGTTACCCCAGGTAAATGCCCCCAACGTTTTACTTACGCCTTGGTGCAAATTCAGCCATCAGGGTTCACGGGCGCCATCTTCAGCCGATTCAGTAATTTTCGGAATGAGACAGGCGTATCGACGCATGCGCAGTTGGAGCTACATTCTATCACGCTACAACTGCGCATGCGCCAAAACTCGCGAAGATCGCAGAGGCGCCGGTCTCATTCCGAAGATTTCCGAAGCAGCTGAAGATGGCACCCGTGAGGTCCGATGCCTGAATCTACACTGAGGGGCAAGTAAAACGTTAGGGGCATTTGCCCGAGGTAACAATTAGGCTGCGGGTAGGAGGGAGGCGGCTTTGGTGGGGATGGGGGGATAGGGTGTTTTAAATTTAGGGTTGAGTTCTCCTTTAAAGGGGTTGTTCACCTTTGACTTAACTTTTAGTGTGATGTAGAGCAACTGGTTGGTCATTTTATATTATTTGTGGTTTTTGAGTTAAATTTTTATTCAGCAGCTCTCCTGTTTGTCTTCTGGTTCCCTACTGGGACACTGGTTTCACAGAGCACAACTGAAAAAGGGTTAATGAAAGGGTTAAACTCCTAATACCATTATCTCCTGGGCAGATTTCTATTGTCAGGCCAGTGCTCCTCATTGGAACTTCTGCCTCTCTTGTCACCTTTTTTTGCCCTTAAATCTGTCCTCTGAGCAGCTGCTGCCGTCACTTCTGGTGCTATTCTCAGTCCTGAGCTCTTCTGCCCTCTACATTGCTCTTATACCCAAGTATACTCCTGCCTGTCCTCCATATACTCCAGTCACCTCTCATTCATATCTGTCTGGGACAGTCCATCAGACCCCACCCCCCAGCTGCTTTTTATACCTTAAAGAGATATAACGCTGTTGGCTGAAGTCCTGTCTGAATCAATATCGCTCTGGGGAACGATACAGTGTCAGTCAGTATTAAAAAGAAAAAACACACACATATATATATATATATATAGAGAGAGACAAATACAAGAGGTCAACCCATTATCAATATATGTAAGACATTGAGACATTTTGGGGCAAATTCACTAAAGCGCAAAAAATGCGCTAGCGCCAGGCGAATTTGCGCTCAGGACGGCGAGCTATTGTTACTTTGCCAGGCAAAGTGCATTTACGCTAGCGATTAGTGATGGGCAAATTCGCGGTGAATTCCCGCGATTCGCCAGAAAAACGACGCAACCAAAACGCCGCGACGTGCGTCAAAAGCATGCCGCGACTTGTTTCGAGAATTTTTTCGCCAATTCGCAAATTTCTCTGGAAATTCGCTAATTTTTCGGCGAAGCGAAACTGGGTAGATTCGCCCATCACTTCTAGCGATGCCTAATTTGCATACGGCGACTTAAGCGTATAATAGAAGTATATGTTACAGCCACTACACAAGCCCAGGAATCCTTTAATAAATAAAGTAAAGTTGTCCTATTGCCCTACATGTGCCCCCTGTATAGTTGTGTTGCCATATGTTAGGAAATGTAGGGGGGGGAGGGTAACCCTAAAAAATTTTTCGCTGTTTTTCAGACTATCACCCAACAAAAGGTAAAAGACGCCAGCGCCAAACTCCTATCTATTGTATTGAACTTCGCCAAGTCTGAACTGGCGAAGTAAAGTCTAGTGTAAGAGGTAACGTTCAGAAAAATGTTGATCTTAGTGAATTAGCGTAGTTACGTCCCTTCGTCAGCGAATTTACGCCTGGGACACTGTTAGTGAACGGGTGAAGTTGCGCATTGACGTCACGCTAGCGTTAGACGCTTCGCTCTTTAGTGAATTTGCACCTTTGTGCATACAGCTACTAAAAAATGCCTTACCCTTTAAACAAAACAGGGATTGTTTGTCCATATATTGCAATATAATGAAGCTGGCCAACTAGGTCAAAGTCATCCCTGGTCTGGCCAGTATGTATATATAATATATTTATCTTACATCTTACACTGTGATACACAGCTATGAGTGGGAGCAGCTGTTGCATTATCCATATAGACATCAGTAGCCTCTGCACTATGTGACCAGTAGTTTTATAGGCGCCGAACGCAGGAAAAATTCAGCATGTTGCGTCTCAACCTGCGTTCGGCGCCTACATGCGCTTGTGCGAGTACATCCCCATTGAAAAGAATTGCTTGCGTCTATTCCTGCGCTCCCCTGCGGCTGAACGCAGCAATACGGCACGCAGATAGCTAGAATCTCAGCTGCCATAAAGCAGGACAGGACTGCTGCTTTGTATCAGAAAGCACAAAAGAGACCTAACAATTTAATTTCCCTCCCTCCTTACTTTTTCGAAGTACGAGCAAATCATCACGCTGACAACTGTCTGAGCATTTCACATTTACACATGATAGGGCCCCTTTAAGCAGTTTCTATTTTTGACAAATCCACCCCCCCCCCACGCACAGAACTGATTTTGCTCTTGGAATCCAGGGATCTGTAAAAACCACAGTGCCATAAAGCACTTTATCAATAGTGACAAGAGAAAGGGGGGTGTTGTTGAGTGTAATTGTGTTTTGACCCCTGTTATGTTCCAGCTCTTACACGCGCCACCGACATCAATAGATAATAATAATAATCCACGGAATATGAAGAATGATTAGAGTAGGGAATTCTGGGAATGCTGGTCATATATAATCAATAGCCCACCGAGTGCAGGGCTTCAGCAAACAGCATGTCATGTTTGTGTGATAGATATTTCCCAAAGAGATTTTTCTATTGTGAGATAACACAACCCAGATGTGTAACAGCGACACAACTGAAATGATCCGTTTCCTATATACTCATTATATATAATGTTATGTATTACTGTGTGTCTCTCTGGCTGTGAGTTTTCCATCTGTCCTTATTATACTTTAGAATTGATAATGCTTCTGTACAGACTATGAGCAAACTTAGGGACTGTTCCTGCTGAATTGTGCTTAGTACAGGGAATACCTATACTGCCATAGTTTTATGGGATCTCTCTGTACAGACTATGAGCAAACTTAGGGACTGTTCCTGCTGAATTGTGCTTAGTACAGGGAATACCTATGTGACATAGTTTTATGGGATCTCTCTGTACAGACTATGAGCAAACTTAGGGACTGTTCCTGCTGAATTGTGCTTAGTACAGGGGAATACCTATGCTGCCATTTTTTATGGGATCTCCCATTATTTCGTGGCTCCTTCTAGCTTCTTATTGGGAAATTCAAAGACAATAGGAGGGCTATGTATTAGTTGTTCTTATTATTCCCTTGAGACACACAGACCAAGGAAGGAATGGAGGCACCACTCCCACTTGTAGCTCTTTACATGCCAGTAGGGTACAAATGCCTTACTATGCACCTGGTTATCACCGCTATTCCCATCGCACGTTCTCCTCTGTCTGTTATTCATACAGGCCCTGCCCGTCATTGTATTCAGTCAATGGAAGAGATGAATTGCTTATTAGCAGGTAAATACAGAATAACCAAAAGCGATACGGGTTTGTTTTAAAGGGGAAGTCTTAATGCAAGAGAAAGCAATTATAATTATGCTGTAAGTGTTTATTCTAATGAATGGAATCCCAGGTTATTCATCTGGCTGTCATTGCTTCCAAGGATTCTTAATGGAATGATGGAGAGGCTACGAGGCTACTGTATGGTTTTAGCAGGAACCTCTTATATACAGACAGAGAGGGAATATCCTTATCAGTTCCGGAAGCGATTGGAAATCAACGCAGTGCAACCTACAGGTTAAAGATGGTATTGCATCAGATGTTTGCGCCTCAAAGATTTAAAGGAGAACTAAACGCTAAAATGTATGGCTAGAAATCTCTATATTAAATAGTGAAATTACTGTACCAGCCTAGAGGTTCGGAGGCATTATAACATTAATGATCCAGAGCTTCTAATTAGCCCCCGCAGCTCCCCATCTTGGATGCTGTTCCGCTGATGCAGACTGCACTGGTTTCTGAGCTGCCATGCCACCTAAATCTGAATTCTGAAACCTTTCCCTTCTACTGAAAGAATGTACTCAATGTAACTGAATGTGTCTCAGTGGGACATGGATTTTACTATTGAGTGCTGTACTTAGATCTACCAGGCAGCTGTTATCTTGTGTTAGGGAGCTGTTATCTGGTTACCTTACCATTGTTCTGTTGTTAGGCTGCTGGGGGGGAGGGGAATGGAGGGGTGATATCACTCCAACTTGCAGTACAGCAGTAAAGAGTGACTGAAGTTTATCAGAACACAAGTCACATGACTTGGGGCCACTCGGGAAACCGACAAGATGTCTAGCCCCATGTCAGATTTCAAAATTGAATAAAAAGAAATCTGTTTGCTCTTTTGAGAAATGGATTTCAGTGCATAAGTCTGCTGGAGCAGCACTATTAACTATGCATTTTGAAAAAAAAAAAAACATGTTTTCCCATGACAGTATCCCTTTAAACTTAATGAGCAGTGAGGTCCCTTGTGAACTCTGTACACCTTTTGGGTGGCTAGTGATGTCATAAAGGATCCCATCCAAGTTCTACAATTGCTCCCTGTTCTGCCCCCGGGGGAGACACGTACAAGCCACAGATGATCGTTAGTGCTAATTACAGAGCATGTAAGTTAATGTGCTTGCGCCTAGGGGAGATACAGCGCTTTGTAATTTGCATTCTTTTTAAAGGGTCAGTTTGCCTTAACTGATGTCATCACTGATATACTCAGCCAGGTATTCTTGTTGGTTTTTATTTTTTTTTGTTTGTTTTTTAAATCAATTCCCTGTTTATTCTTAGGAGATTCGTTGAGTAGACAAGTAGATCAAATCAATTAAATTAACAATTAAACAAGTCAGCAGCTTGCAATTACTATTCCCAGTGGGTAGAGAGGGACTGTGGCAGGGTTAAAAGGTATGCTTGCTGTAATAAAAAAAAAAAAAA
>CM044441.1:5678704-5701832 GCA_024363595.1 Xenopus borealis | reverse complement strand
CCTAACAGTGTTAATTCTTTTCTCCACAACTTTGAAAAGTTTTCCTACCACTGATATCAGTCTAACTGGACGGTATCTTTGCTCTCACATGGAGGACCCTAACGTTTAACGGGACAAATCCACAATTCAATCCATGCTGGGGCTAAAAGAAGTTTGTGAATACAGGCAATTTACACCTATGAGTGGGAACGCCCATGCCACACGTTCGGAAACAATGGGCATTGAGGAGGCACTAGTTGTTATGAGGTTTATTTTGTTGTTGATCGCTTTGTGTAATGCAGACCCAAGCCATGTTGCTGCCCTACCCTAACCCCGCTCTCTATTCACTGAAAATCCCACCTGTTTTTCTCTCTAAAATTCATGCGTGTCCAAGGGTAAACAGAGCCGTTGACAGGTATGACTTGACAACATGGGCAGCACACGTTGAACTTCAATGCCTCAGTGCAAATGCATAGTTCCTGCTGGCAGCAACATTTTTTGGCAACAGATTATACAGAATATACAATACTATATGAGTCGTTATGCATGATGTTATAGTTACTTATTCTTATGTTCTATCCTGTATTGGGGGGTCTTCAATCTTCTGAACTATATAGTGGCCAAGGCTTATACCAGATAATGCTTGGATTGCCATGATGTGAAGGATACTTTTGGAGATGGTGGGTTGATTTGATCAGCCAGTTCCATTAACAAAGCACCCTATTTGCTGTTTGTTTTATTCCCTACTCTCATGCCATGAGTTTTGGGCTCAAATTAAACAAATAATACAGTTGCCATACGTTCTTATGGTTTTGGTAAACTTGAAGCCTGACTTCACAAAGGCAGTACACCACAAACATATCCTGTAGCTGAGGAGACTGACAGACCTGTGTATTGTTCCATTCCTCGCGGCTTGTTGGTTGTTTGCGCAGCATGTTAACTGTCAGCCACCTTAATTGCTCACTGACCATAAAAATGGAGTTTTACTTTCACAGCTTTTACCTCTTTGTCAGCAGTGAGAAAAGTCAACGTAGACTTACAGAAAGGTCAGGAGAAGGCATGTAGACTCGGGTCTCAGCAGCAAAAAGGTGGTACTGAAGTCCAAATGCCTGAATAAGTTTTCCTAGGGAAGTAATGTACAGTGAGCACAGCAGAGGGCCTAACCGAGCCTTGATGAGTGAGAGGCAGTGAACTACAGGCAATTACTTAAACCATGAAAGAGTAGTGTCACAAATGCTGAGAATGTCTAGAAGCAGTGGATGGCCAACTCTGTGAGAGACTGTGGTCGGATTTAGAAGGAATAGTGACATTTATACTTCAAGTTCAGTTAAGTGTGATGGGTGGTATCCAGACTGCAGAAGATCAAGAATGAAGTTGGGGGTGAGATGCTGGACCAGACAGTGGTAAACTAGCTTCTCCAACGTTCTCCATTGGTGTTCAACTGTTCTACTACATCTTCTGAGGAACTAAGCTGAGCTAGTGTTCCACAGTTGGGGTTTAAATGGACAGCTGTGATGGTGGTGGAAGGAGCATGGGTGTCAAGAGCTGATGCAAGCACACCATTGTAGAGAGAAATTTACGTGAGAGATCTGATGTACTGCTGTACTACTTGTTGTTGTGGGTCCAATGCGTTAAGATCTCTGTATGTGTGGGTGGAAAGAGATGTTAGAAAATGTTATCTGAAAGGGAAGGAAGTGTTAGATAGGGAAAAGAAGGATTAGTGAGGTTAACAAGGTGCGGGAGATGAAGAATATAAGATCAAGATCAGGCCTGTCACTGTGAGTTGGGAGAGTCAGACCACTGAGAGAGGCCAAATGAAATTGATAGTAAGAAGAGTGAGTGGTAGATGGAAAAGCAGAGTTTTAATGGGAATGTGAAAGTCACCTAAGATGAGATCTGGTGTGATAGAATGGTGTGTTGGAATATTGGGATATGGGGTTTTCTAACTAAGGGGTCCTTCTGTAATTCAGTTCATTGTGGATTTGTGCATCTTAGTCCAAGAGAAATCAAAAATAAACAATTACTTCCATAACTAGGACTCGAAATGCAAAATGGTTCTTTGGATAATGAGTAGTGATGGGTGCGAAAAGCATCAAAGTCAATGGGCGTCAAAATAATTTTGACGAGCGACAATTTTTATGCACCAAGTTTTTTTTGTTGCAGCGGATTTTTCATTGGCGAATCGCTGCTTTGCAAATTTATTGGCCCATAAGTAATAATGTGAGTTCCCAGATATTAGACTCCATACCAGGATTAATACCATTGACTTTCTGTGCTGTTTCTGTTCTAAGCTCAGTGTCAGCTAGAGAATAGACATGGATTGCCCGGTGTTCAATTTCTTGGAGTGATGTTGCAGTGAGTGTTGCCTGTAATTCTTTCAAAACTTGTCCACATGCACACTCTCTATATTGACAAATAGTGGTGATAATGCAGATAGCAGACGGCATGTTCTGGCATGCCCCGGCACCTCCACTGACCAAGCAGTCTCTCTCTCTGTATAATAGGCTTGACCTGTGCCTGACTAATTACCTTGCGTGCAAACTAATTATAAAGGTAGATTATAAGAGGGATTAAGGAGTCACATTATAACACATTGCACTGCTACGAGTCTGATTGATTCTGGACTGGTTGAGCCTAGAATTCTGCATGAGGAAAGTACAGTCACTGCTGGATCCCATGTACAGGTGGTGCCACTAGTACTCAGTAATAACTTATAGAGGGGGTCCCCAACCTGTGAGCAATATTCAGATTTAAAATGAGTTAAGGAGTGTTCTTAAAATGTTCTTGGGTGGTGCAAAATAAATTCTGTGATTGATCATTTGGTAGCCCCTAGGTGGACTGGCAGCCTACAGGAGGCACTGTTTGGACCTAAACCAGGTTTTTATGCAACCAAAACTGGAATTAAAAAATAAGCACTTGCTTTGAGGCCACTGGGAGCAACATCCAAGGGGTTGGTGAGCAACATGTTGTTTACCTGCGTCTGGTTCTGGATCACTGGCATATAGGATCCCATTAAGCAAAGCCAACGATGTCAATCCCTGTCTACATCCTATCCAGACCAAGGGTAGAGTCAAAGTGGGCAACAGAAGTCTCCTGTGACTTTCTCATATGAAATTAATATGTCTCCCTGGATACATCCTACTTATAAGTTGCACTTCCCATTAACAGACCATACTGTTAGTCATAGTCATCAGATTTCTAAAGTAATGGTCACCAATTTTGGACAGATATTAACCTATCATAATCTATATGCAATTCTTATTAGGCCATTAGATGGCGCTGTTTTTAGGGAAGCATTGGAAGCAATGTTGAGGGCATCAACTGAGGCAGCCAATATGACATTCATATTTAAAGTGGTTGTTTACATTAAAATACATTAGGGGTGGATTGATTGCTGCTCTGGGCTGTGCCCCTCCTTCTCTGCATTCAAACCCCTGCTCCTCTCCCCTCATGCCCCAACTTCCCTCTTAGTTTAGGGTTGCCGCCTTTGCTGCTGTAAAAGTCAGACAGAGGTAATGGGGTGATGACATCAGGGTGTAGGTTGGTGACGTTGTAATGGTTTGAAAGTGATGTCCGAGGGCAGTCTGGAAGCATTATGGGCAGGATTATGATGTCATGTATCACATGGATGGAGTTTTGTCCAGGTTTTACAACTAGACAGAGGCTTTTAACCAGACAACCCCTTGAATAATGGGACAGGTGGCAACCCTTCCTAAACTCCATCCTGCTGCACAGCGATGGGCCCCTGGGTCTTTTGGCATCAGATCTAAGACATTATTCAACATGATACTTTGGTAATACCTTTCCCTAAATTTAGTTTTCTTGCTGAGCCCTTTGATGCTACTCTTTGCCCTCCGAAATGCAGGTGCAGAGTGCTAGTTTGGATGCATTGATGCTATTCAGAAAGTTTCTTGGCCCCATATGTGGCCCTTCAGCCTGCTCTTTTGAATTACCCACAAATCCAAGCATTGGCGCAAAGAGAACCCTGGAATTATCAGGTCACGAGATGAAAAGCAAGAGATTGTAGTTTTTGTTGCTACTGGCCCTAAGATCTATTTTCTTTTACCATTGCCAAGAATTAATTATTTTATTTCATTTGCCATATTCTCATCATCCCCCTACCCCCCCTCCCTATCCTGATAAGGCTCACAAACTGCCAGTCATTTCACATGGCCCTTGCACACTAAATCATTTACATTTAACGAGCAGAGCCTCGTTTGTCACACTCCAGTTAGATCTGATTCCTTGGGTCATGGTGTGAGAATATGGTGTCTGGGTGTGGAATTACAGTTGTGAGAAGCTGAGATACAAAAATGTTCTTATCAGATGCATCTGGTTTATACTGTGACACTGATTATGGCAGGAAACATCTTGCACCTTGGGTGCCACTGTAATAAAAGTTAATTAGGAACTATTTCTTATGATATGTATGTATGATATGTATGTATTGCCCTGGGCATTAATTACTCAGATAAATGTATATAATACTCGTGAGCTTGTAATATATATATTTTTATATTCTAATAAACATATAAAAAGATATCAGGTGCTATTAAATGGCTCTCCTTGTCCTTGTAGATTTTCTGCATGACCCCAGAATGTAACATCATGGTGGAGATCACCCGGAAACATGAAGAATGCTTTCAAATGTCTGAAGCTGAAAACCATACATTAGGTAAGAGCCGACTCCGGTTTATGTTGCATGCAATGAGGTGATGATGAGATAAGTTGTCTCTATCTCCATCTGTAGTTTCTGTAAACATCTCTGCCAAGTATTATATAAGTGAAACACTGATGGATGTCATTAAGATAACAAAGCAAAACTGAAAACAAGGACTTAATGATTGATGTTATTAGACTTGGTAGAAGGAGATACGTAAATCACTTCTTCTGAATACACAACAGTGTTCATGACGTTTAGCTGATACTTTTATTGGTCAACAGAGAGTTCAAGTAACATGTCTGATATTATTTCTTCTAGATATCAACTGGTTTACCACTAGGCATTTAGTTAAAGATTACCTTGGTGGTATTGGTATCCATTGATGGTTACTTAAGAGGACTATATAGAGATTACTTTGAGTTCATAATATCAACTAGTCCTCCCACTAGAACTGTAGTCAAAGATTACCTTGGTGGTCTTGGTATCCATTGATGGTTACTCAAGAGGACTATATACAGATTACCTTTTGGATCTTGATATTAACTAGTCCACCCTTGACAGTTTTAATCAAAGATTACCTTGGTGGCTTGATACCCATTGCTGCTTACTCAAGAGGACTGCATACCTTTGGGATCCTTATTTGAGTCAATAATTTTCTTGGTGCTTTAGATGTTAATTGCAGCATACTCAAGAGGACTATATAGAGATTTATTTTGAATATCTATCAACTGGTCTTCTCACAACGGTTTTAGTCAATAATTTCCTTGGTGCTTTGGATGCCAATTGGGGCTTACTCAAGAGGAGAGATATTACTTTTGGGATCTCTGTATCAACTGGTCTTCCCACTAGATATTTATTCAAAAATGACCTTTGTGGTCTGGATATCAATTTTTGTTCACTTGAGTACTATACACAGATAACCTTGGTGGCCTTGATATCAACTGGTCCTCCCACTAGTGTTTAGTAAAAGATTGTATTGGCGGTGCTGATATCCAGTGCTGCTTACTGAAGCGGACTGTATGTAGATATCAATGGTTCTTCTCACAAGGGTTTTAGTCAATTATTTCCTTGGTTTTTTGGTGTCAATTGTTGCTTTGTCAAGAGCACTATATAGAGGTTACTTGTGGTATCAAGTGGTCGTCCCAATAGGGTTTTAGGCTAAGATTTCCTTGGTGGTTTTTATATCCATTGCTGATCATTTGAGTACTTTACACAGATTACCCTGATGGTTTTCATACTAGCTGATCATGCCACTAATGTTCTGTAATTGTTGCTCAATAAAGTGTACTAAACACACATTATCTTGATGTTCTTGATATCAGTGGTTCCTAAGGGTTGGGGCAGATGGGCAGATTCAGGGAGACTTATCCGCCTGGCGACTAATCGCCTCTTCTGCGTGGCAAAAATCTCCCCGAACTGCCTTCTTCTCTCTGCTTGAATGAAGAATCGCCTGCGCTAATGCACTCGCAGTGCTTTGATTTCCGAAGTTGCCCAAAGTTTCCTGGTGACGCATATGGAAATGGAAGCTCTGCGAGTGCTTTGACACAGATGATTCTTCATTCAAACAGACAGAAGGCAGTTTGGGGAGATTGTCGCCAGGCAGAAGAGGCGATTAGTCACCAGGCTACTAAATCTTCCCAAATCTGCCCGTCTGCCCCAACCCTAACTGTGTAGAGGATCTTAATATCACCACCTCAGATGATCTCAACAGACTGTGCTTGATGACATTGACTGATAACTCTAAATGGTTTGCCTTGAATATTGAACAAAGAGATTAAGGTCAAAAGATAATTTGTAGTTTTTGGTCTACAGCTGCCTTTGGTTGGTGATGGCTTTCCCTCACAAATCCATGCCAACACCCCTTAAGATGTTGGCCCTCATAAAACACTAAGATGAGCATCTTCATTACTTATATTACCCAATCATTAAAAGTCACTGAGGTCTTTCCCTCTAATTATGTCAGTAGAAATGTTTGTCAACTGGGCTTGCCCTGTATTGTTTTGCTACACATGATGGTATAATAACTAGAATTTAAACTGGATCATTATTTTTCAAAGGTGACAATGGTTTCCATAAAGAAAAAAAATGGTAATATTAGAAAAGATTGGTATTTTTCAATGATATAAAAAAATGGACCCCTAAATCTGAAACCGTAACAAGAAAGCCTCTTAAATTGGTACATAGCCTCAACCTTCCTCTTTAAACCATATGGGGTTTGTTATGTTAATATTCAGCATCCGCGATACCATCTAGGAGTAGGGTTTGTGTTGCATCTGATTCCTAAGAAGGCTTGTGAGTTGGTGTCAGTCTCGGTATGACTATGCTTTCTGCTGTTTGTGGCAACCGGTTCCATACAAGCAAGAATAATTTCTTACAAAACTCAGGGTTATTGTGTGCATAAGCCATTGGCCTCTTATCATTAAGCAAAACTGAACACAGGTATTGTGCAGAGTTTCATGCAGATAAAGGGCAACAATAGTCTCGGCTCTGATCCCCTTTCATGCCACAAAGAATTCAGAATCATAAAAACAAAATGCCAACGAGTGGGAAGTAAATACAAACATGATTTAGGATCCTGCTTTTGTTCCATGAATATTACATGATCCAAAGCACGTACTGTATATTGGCTGCACATGGGCAGAGACACTTTTCCATCCTATCCTCTGACCAATCGCTGACATATTTGTGTTATGCAGTCATTGCCACATTAACCAGTGCAGGTTGAGCAAATATATAAATAGCTTTTGAGGTGGAGGAGGTGACATTGAGTCAGTGATAGTGCTCACGACTGCTATTCAGATTCCATCTAGAATTGGAATGGTTAGCCCAAATACCAGCCATTTTTATTGACAAGGGGAAGAAGCACTGTCACAGCCAACAGCTATAAACTAGGATTTCCTTCAAATCAGAAGCAATTCTGCATGACACCGGTGACCTAGAGCAATCCAATTGCAGACAACTCCAGGCTGTGATAAAGTAGTGTTTATGGGCTGTGCTTAGATTTACAGTACAATAAAAAGTCTTGCTCAAATGACAATGCACCTTTAAGCCCTGTTATAAGCTTGGCATATGTATATACAGTACCCAAGTAGGGATGGGCGAATTTATTCGCCAGCCACGAATTCGTAGAGAATTCCTGTGATTCGCACCGACGAATACATTTGCGAAACGTCCGCAAAAATTTGCCTGCCGAAAATTCGCCGGACAAAAAAAAAAAAGATGCGTGACGAAAATGAAACGACGTGCGTTGAATATGACGCAACGTGCGACGAAAACGAAACGACACAACGCCTGTTAAAAACGATACGCGCATCATTTCAGGAATTTTTCGCTAGAAATTCCCGAATTTTTCGGCGAATGGAACCTGGATAGATTCGCCCATCACTATACACAGATACAGCACCATATTTAGTCATTCACTTAGCCTGCTGGTGTGCCAAAATTGTTATTATCGTAACTGATATCTTGCTTCTCTAGGACTGGAGTAGCACAGCACTTAACTCATCAGAATAATTTACTGAGTATTTGTTATTTCAGTCTTTGCTTCCGTCGATTTGATTATGGAACACAGATGCAATTGTTTCTGTAACAAAATTAAATCCCTTAATAATTGTTATTTTTATCTGTAAGATAAGCTCATGCTAAAAAAAGGAAAGTTGGTGTGTGGGAGGGGATTGTAATGCCTGTATACGACAAACTTGAAATGTTGGACAGCAATTCTGGAAAAGGCTTTATTATAGCAAAATGCTGATAATATACCTAACGCGTTTTGGAATTAGCTCCCTTAGTCATAGGTATGTAATGCCTATATACACATATATATGCTTTACATTACAATACTCATAGGGTCTTTAAAATAAAGGGGAAAAAAAATCAAGATTCATTTGTTAAGATTCTAGTTTATATCTAAACTGATGCTATCTATTAATTCATGTAACAGCATTATAGTATATAGTTACACAAAGGGGCAGATTTATCAAGGGTCGAATTTCGAAGTGCAAAAACTTAGAAATTCAAAAAGACCAACAGATCGAATTCGATTCCAAGATTTTCCCCCAGAAAATATTTATTATTAATATTATTATTTTAATATGTATTATTTATTTATTATTTATTTATTATTTATTGACACGACTGGTATTCAAAAGCAAAGCAGAGTGCAATACAATTGCAATAAAACCAATCAAAGCAATAACATTACCATGCAGTGAGATTTATGCTTCTTTTCTTTTGCCGTGCCACACCCTAAAGCTGGGGGTCTGGGGCTGGTGCACCCAACTCGGTGAGTTATTCACATTTATTCTGGAGCAGCTTGTTTTTTTTTTTTACAACCCTAGAATTCCACCACATTTGCTCAAGTACAGTGATCCTGCTTAGATTGCCAGTTTCAGTTTGCAGCACTCATATGGCTAAGCCAAGTCTTTCAAAGGAACAAAATTAGTGACTTAAAATAATATAAGCTAAAAAACCAATCTATGCTTGTGTAACTGTAGGAACTTCTCAGTGAGTAGTGGGCCTACATGCAGGCAGTAACAGAGATGGCTAATATTAGAGAGGGATATTTTTATAGACACAATCAAAGGCCTTATGATTTAGGGAGCCCCTATGGATTAGCCACTACTAATACTGGAATGGTGATTGCTTCAAAAGCCACTGGCTAAATAAGCCATTTCCTGATGCTTTATCCCTGCCTTGTTTAATTATCAAAATTTCAATGCCATTCCATCCAAAGTGCATTATGTATGTTCTAATAATCCATATGGTTAAAAAATTAATGGATTATTCCCCTGCCGAAGATATGTCTGAAGCTAGCAATCTGCTGAGTTTAGCAAAAACCTCTGCCGAGTCAATCAATACTTTCTGTTAATTGTGCCATGTATGAATCAGAAGATTGTCAACATAAATGTGCATTTCCACCTTTAAGGATTAGCCGAGCCTCACTAGAAATAATCAAGAAGTTTGGTTTCATGTTGATGCCTTACTAAATGCCTTCTGGTTACTTAGAGATAATATATTAAGCAACTGTTAAAAAATAAATATTCCGTGTTCTTATCCCTATAGTTATTTCAAGGCTTTCCAGATGATCAATGCTGTTCTTTATTGTTATAATGACAAAGTAGCAATTTTGAAAATTCCAAACACTTTAGAGGCAGATTTATCAAAATCTAGAATTTTGGCATTTTTTTAGGTTTATTTGGCAAAACTTGGAAAGTCAGATTGTGTACTTTTTTATTTCTTAAAAACTTGATCACATGGAAAAACACAAAATTTAAATCACATTCTAGTTAAGATTTGCAATGAGCCTGCAAAATTTTTACTTATTCAAAAAAATCTCGAATTTAAACATTCAAGTTTTTTTTGCACGCAATTAATCCAAATATACCCAAGTTTAGGAAACTCAAATCAAAAATAGTTTCTAGGGTGAAAAAACTCATGGTAAAAACTTGTCCAGAGAGGCAGATATATCAGTTTTCACCAAAAAAAAGAAATAAAATAATGCATTGTTTAATAACATTTTTTAATAAAACATTTTACATTTTACAAAGTAATTTGAGACACTTTCCATTGACTTGTAAAGAATGTTTTTTTGTTGGCAAGTTTTTTATTAACACTTTTTTGTATTTTTTTTAACAAGACTGTACTAGAGTACATTAGCCTGGGGCTGGTTTTACAGCATTTTTTCTCAATACATACAAAAGACAAAACTGACTTTCAATAAATTTACCTCTGTGAAGTTGACCCATTTATTAAACAGGAAATGTATTTCTATAAAACATAGAACTTTTTAAAAAATTCTTTCTATTCTTTATAGCTTCCCGTGTCTTTGGCTTTTTAGATTCTGCTCTTTTATGATCTGTTCCCTTCCCCGTTTTTGCCGTTTGGGAAGGAGTTGTACAAGGTAAAGATGGAGGAAAATGACCATAGCCAAAGCATGATAATAAATCTTTATTAAATACAGCCAGTTTATATTTGACTGTAACATCATGTGACTTACTCAGTATCTAGAAATATATGAGTGCAATTATAGATAGGTAAAGAAACATCTTATAACCTCCTATACTGTATATGTGCTATTTTAATGGCACTGAACTATATTGTGATGATGTCCTACAAAGTTTGTGGAGCTCGTGGACAAATTTAGCAGGTCATGAAATCCATAGTTAAGGCGTATTCCCAGGTGGACAACCCTGTTCTTTACAATTATTACAAAGGATTTGATTTTGACATCTAATAATTTTACGGGTGGTGTTTCTCCAGAAAGTCTCCACTTCTTCATTAGTCTTCAGGCTTCTAAGTGTCATGCTCCATTATCCTTTCAAGTTGTTTTTAGTTGCTTCTTCCTTTTAACCTATGCTAGCTAAATAATTCAGGTATAAAAACTGTCAACTTTCCATAAAGTTCAATCCTTATGTATCTCCCGGACCAAACATCTTCTGTTCTAGAAGAATGCATTGATTCATCACCAATTACTGATCGTAATAATCAATAGTTTTTCAAAATAAAATGTATGTGAATTCATCAATATCTACAAAAACTCAATCTCAATTTTTTTTTTTCAAACTCAACATTTTTTTTACTTGAATTTTCAAGATTTATGAATCCAAAAATATTTTTAAAAACAGTTGATCATCTATAGGACATAGTGGGAGGTGTATTTCAATATTTCAACTATTTTATTATTTTGCCAGATATGTAAAAATTAATGGAGCAATGCATTTTTCTTTATCGGAGGAAAAAATTATATTTTAGTTTTTTACAAAATTACATTTTGAAAAAAAATATGATCATAAAAATTTATAATTTGCCCACCGTGTATCCACACGGATGGTTTGAGTTAAATACCATAACAAATAGGTGTATTATTTTGTTAAACATTTACGTGCATACATCGCTTGTGAACATGCTGCCTCTGTCCAACAAAAGCTTCTTCAGGCTCGCAATGTGTGATGAATTTGCTAACACATTACCATTGTTATCTGACATACATGATAAATCAAATCTTGACAGCGGATCTTAAAAGGGAAAATGATGTAGTGTTTGCATGCAAATGCCTTTATGGCAAGTTTGTGATTATATAGATTATATTCCTACCTGGCAACATGAGGTGGTTGCCTGAAAAGTCCAGGATTGGCTAAGCAGCCAAGGACACATCATAGGTTCCCAAACTATAAAATTTTTAACTGAGAATGTGTGAAAACTTGTGTAAAAAGAAGTATGGGGGAATTAGGGGGCCATACACCCTGATCTTAAAACAATGGCAAAATTCAGTCAAATGCCGAATTCCGTCTAATAGAACATCAAAGTAGATAATTAAAATAGGAGTCCTTGTGAGATTCAAAAAAATTGCAGGAAAGACGTTAAAACATTTTTTTAGTTTTCCAAACTTGAATTTTCATATGTTATCAATTGAAAAAAAAACCTCAAAAATGTAAATGGAGAAAAAAAAAATAAAGTGGCTGAAACCTGGCAACCTTCTGTCGAAGTCAATGAGGAGGTTATTTTTTGACACTCAAGCTATTTTAGTCTTTTTAAAAGCCACATTCGTAGAAATATTTGGAATAATGTGATTTCTGTGACAATTAATGTTTTTAAATTAATTATAGATTTCACAATTTTATTTTTTTTTTTTAGATATGCTAGTAGCTTAAATATGCTAGATATTTTATTAGTGAATCAGCCTCCAGATGTTTTCTGCCAACTGCCTGCTAATAACTTGAATAGCAACCAACCATCGCACCAAATACAAACATATTTTAGCCTGAAAACATCTGAAATTTTATTTTTTGAGTAAAATCCATCCAGGTGGATGCTTTTTAGGTTAGTAGCTGATGACACTGGCAGTTTTGGTAATTCCTCTGATATGGAAATATTCTATAGAGAACGCCATTGCATTAAGGTGGCCTTACACTGAGATATTTGGTTTTAAGTAGTGTTGTTTATTTAACAATAGAGTGTACCATGTTGGGTGCAAATCAGCAAGCCAGCTGAGCATGTATGTGTTCATAGTTGTGATCCCCAAAGATCCAACCAGACATGGAGACTGGTCGGCTTATGAGTCTTCAGCAGCCATGGCACAAAAAGTGACTCAAGTTCAGTTGCAATGACAACTCCTCAGAACAATTAGATACTATTTAATGATGTCACAGAAGCAAAAGTAATTTCAACAGTGACCCAGTGAGGATTTGGCTTTTTACTGCCAACACAGATGTAATGGATTCCTTTGATACAACATATTTCCAAGTCATGGTTAGACTTCATGTTCTTTGTTATCCTTTCACAAATAAATAACGTTGTTGGGGTGATCGCTCACAGCAGGACCTGTTTGCATTTCACTTCCTTTGTTGGAGCTAGACAGAATGTGACCTTTCCTCTCCCCTGTTTAATCTGTAAACTCTAAGTCAAGACAGTGATGTATATATTTGCATTCTTACTGCTTTCAATTTATATTTCAATGACTGTACTGGAATATGTGAGGCCCACAATAGTACTGAATTGCTCTGGTCTGAGAGCATGCAGAGCAGAGTTGCACTATTAATATGTTTCAAATGCTTCAAAGGATAATAATTACTAGAATTAAAAGTTTGCAGATATTTATTTTGAGGGGGAGTGGTCACTTATTCATAAAAATAATGATCTTCTACTGATCAGATGGAATTATCAACTTGGATATTTTAGAGATTGTAGGCGAATATACACAAGACGATCTAGTGATATAAATGGACATGTTAACATTAAAGCATGTAAGATCTGGCATTTCATAAATGTTATGGATAAATATAATTTCTAAAGTTAACACAAGAGGACATCAACCCCTAAAGTTGGGTAAGATTAGGAAACAGTTTGGAGGTTCTTGTACTGGGGAGGTAAAGGGGCCTGGAGTCTATAAATAGGAGTTGGGAATGGAAATGGCATCTTTGATCTGATATATCACCATAGATTAAGACATGAGGAGCCTAGAAGCAAAGTAGTTCCACTGAAGGCAGTTGCATGCAGACTGGACCTGCTAATGATTGATGACATGTATTATTGGTTGCCTCAAAGTCGAGAAGTAGCTAGTTTAGCTAGAGATTAGTGGCAGGGGGGCATGAGAAAACATTTTACTACATAGGGAACCAGCTATTGAACCTACAGTAGACTCCAGGTGACTTGCACATGTTAGAAAGGTGGAAGGAGAATGGGTGCCTGCCTAAGGTGGACCTGATGGGGATACATCTTCCTTGAGGCAGTACTGAAAGTCCTGCAGGGAATGGGAAGTGCTGTTTGAGAGATGGGTAGAGAGACACGTGGAAGTACATAGTTGCAATAGTGCCAATAAAACCGAACCAAGTGTTCTATGACTGTGAAGGTAGTGCTGCAATAAAGACAAATCTTCTGGTTCACTGTAAACTGTGTTCAACTCTTCCTAAACACTGGAAAGGCCTGAAGTTTTATTTGAAGTGGGTGGCCAGTCATGTTTAACCCTAATACACACATGGTGCAGCACCGGGGCACGCTCATCAGCCTTACCATTCAGGTACTGTGAAATGAGCCTTTTTGGTAACTTTTGCTGCTGCTAAAGGAAACATTTATGATTCATGTTTTACAAGGCAAGGAATACCATGGCTCCAGTTTATATGTATAAAACACACATGAATAAGCAGGGAATTAAGACTTTGTGTAGTTTCTTTGCTCTTGGTTCTTTATAAATAAGAAAGGTTAGGGAAACATATTTTTAAAAAAAAAAAATTGCAGATGGAGCAAATTTTGTATTGATACATGGACCATATGGCACATCAGTGCATTTATGAATGGTCAGAGGCTCTCATTTGTGATTGGTGGTTGATTTAAATACAGTAGATAGAAAGCCTCAACCCATGACTGGCTTAACCTATGTCTGCCAGGTATATCCAGGAAGAACATCTCTGGCATCTTTACTTGCTAATTTGTTTGTGCTGATTTATTGACTTGCCTTTTAACTCAGTGTTTAGTTATTCTAGATACTGTTGTCAACAAGGTGCGCTTTTGGTTTGACACGTCAAAATCCACGTGATCCGTGTCAAAAACGAGACGCGCGCCATTTCGCAAATTTTTCACCAATTCGCAGATTTCCTTGGCCCATCACTAATTGTGACGTCAGCACCCAGCATAACTCTGGGACTTTGGTGGGACATTTTACTTCTGAAATGACAAAAGGCATTGAGAACTAACAGTGTCAATATAAGACTAGATTTAAAGCATCCCTGAACCCATTGCAGACGGTAGAATCTACAGTCATCTGTCTTTTTCATAGCAGTTTAAAAACAAAACTGATCACTGTGGAGAAACCACAATACAATGAAGTGTGAAGTAACTGAGAAACCCCCCATGAATTATTTCTACATAATATATCTGAAACCCTCTCTCTCTATTTCAGCTAGTGAATCATTGTTTATTCCTACAGTCTTTAAACTGTGGTTTTATTGTTTGTGCTGTTATTGCACTTCCTGGCGTGGCGAGAAGTAAAACTTCCGACTGTGAAGCGCGCTGCTGTTATTACACCTTATCTTAATCCTAAATTAGCTTTGGCATCAGTAAATGGAATGGCTGGAAGTCCAGTTATTTCAGATTTTACGTTATAGTTGCAGCTTGTCTAAAGCTGAAAATAGGACGATGCATCCGGTGCTAGAAAACCATTTCAGGTTTATCTCTTTCAGAGGTGACCCGATTGCTCATCCCTGTAACACATCACACATGAATAGAACATTACATATTCTGTTACAGATCTGGAGTCAATGAAGAAAATGTACATTAAAAATTTTGGCCCAATGCACTGAGACTGCTTAGCTTACTCTAAGTTTCAAAAAGGGCGAGCAGAAGCAACCCATGTGCTGGGGATATCTGTTGGGGAGTCATGGTAGCATGTTGAAGAAAGGCTGTTGGGTCAAGCAGGAGTTAGTATGGTACTTCCCTTGCTGCCATTACCTCTTGGCATGGCTCTAATGGCTATAAACGACCAACTTGGGATCTTATTGGCCTTCCCCAATGGTCTGTCAATAAATAAGGCATATCTATCAGGCATGTTAAAAAAATCCCTTTAGACAAGGACCACAGTAGTCCTCTCCTGGCAAGTCTTCATGGACCTTCATTAGGATCAGATTGCTAGTCTGGGGGCTAAATGATCAGATGAACCCGAGTTGACCCAGCGTATGGAAAGATCCATAATCAAACAAGTAGACCTTTATTTTTATGCCAAGCATACGACTTCTATCAAATGGACTTTGCCAATCAACCTGCAAGTCAACCTGCATGCATGCTGTGGGGAGTGTAGGAGAACACTTGTTGCCAAGACCTCATGAAAGAGCGGAAACTGCTATACCAACTAAATGGTATGCTAATTATTCTTGACAAGATCAAAGCATTTTTCCAATGTGAAAGCCATAGATTTGTATTCCTTTCTAAATCCTTTTGTCACCCACCCTATTTATGTCCCATCCTGACATCTGCATGGTATTGTTTGTAACCTGTTAAAGCCAATAAACATTTTGCTCTCATTTAAAGGGAAGGCTGTGGCATATAATGCAAAATTTTGAGAATTACACTCTTTTCCTAAGGGATGGTAATATGAGAGAGTCAACTATTTATGAAAGTCAAATGATAAGAGTATGAGGCATTCAGTGATCCCCAACCAGTGGCTCTGGAGATACATGTTACTCACCAACCCCTTGGATGTTACTCCCAGCAGCCTCAAAGCGGGAGCTTATTTTTGAATTCTAGGTTTGGAGGCAAACTTTTGGTTATATAAAAACCAGGCATACTGCCAAACAGAGCCTTCGTAGGCTGCCAGTCCACATAGGGACTACCAAATGGCCAATGACAGCACATATTTTGCACCACCCAGCGACCTTTATCATGCTTGTGTTGCTCCCAACTGTTTTTACATCTGAATGAGGCTCACGGATAAAAAATATTGGAGACCCACTCTAAACACCAAAACACATTTAGAGTAAGTGAGAGTCACAGAAGGTCAATAATAGTATCCAAGATCAAATGATAATACCAACATTAGTGCACTATGTTCAACTCATTGAAGGAGAGTTTATCCTCAGGCTACTTGTTCATGCTGGGTCTCAACTTGAGGAATATAAATAATTTTCAACAAAAATTACTGTAAACTCCATTGGTGGATTGACCTCCCAGGTATCTACCAGTGGGCCCTTGCCTGGCAACGATGACTTCAGTCCGTCCTTATTTCCATAGTCGACCACTATAAAAAACTATACCTTTAGGTATTATCTATGTCTAACTGCCAGGGTCAGACTGGGTTGGCGAGACACCTGGGAAAAACCTGGTGGGCCCCCAGCCCTTGTGGTCCCCACCAGCCCAGTCCCGCTATTGGCACGGCCCTTCTGACTTCCCTCCCAGCCCCTGGGCTGCGACTACAAACATGGGGGCTGGAGGTCCTGGCCAGAATGTGTTCTTAGATGGGGCTGACACCTGCTAACTGAGTGTGGGCCCAGGGTATCAGATGCCCTAGGAAACCAGTTGGACACTGACTCTAGGTGTGAGTTAGGGTCCAGACACTGGGAATTGAAATGATGTATATTGTTCCTTACTGGCTGTAGTTTTGTGCATATATTATCATCACCCAAATAAATCAACAATTTATTTTTATAGAAAAAATAAAACCTATTGAATAGTCATTTAACATCATTACTGTTCAGGTGCATGCTTGTATTAACTTTTGATATCGCTACCTTCTCTATTCCAATCATCACTCTAAGTGTAACCCCCAGTGCTCATTTTTCTGCCATTGAACGTGCCCCCACCCGTACATGCACTAACAGAATCCTGAAGTTTCATCTCGATCTTCCTTTAGAGCAAAAGAAAAGAGAATGTTCAAAAGCCTGGATGTCTCTGCCATTGTTTTTCCGCCCTTATAGGCAGAGAAAGAGCCGGCAAGCATTTCTTTATCTGATTTACCCTTTGGGTTTGCTAAATGATTTCAGTCAATTCTAGACACAAAAGGAAGGGAAAAAAAAGTACTGTGAAGACATCTAAAATTCTCCATTTCTCAAATTTATGTTGTTTTGTTGAAGTTGATTTACAGCCCAAGGTTGCTGCCACGGTGCTACGCTCAAACTTATTTTGCCTTGGTATTTGGTTTTACGAAGTGCAAAGAAGGTAAAAAAAACGAAGTGATGGTGCATTAGATCTGACACCAGCTCTTTTTTAGCCAACTCGAGAGCTGTAACTGGGGCAGGGAGTGGTGGTAGTGTGTAGCTTCACTCTCTACTCTAAAGTTACTCAGAGTGGCTTTTTGTGACATGAACCTCTATAGCTCCCACCTCTTTCCCCATGGTCTGGACTCTAACACACAAGCAGATTCAGTGTTGGACTGGCTCTTCTAGGGTACCTGACATCTAGGACCCACTCACAGCAAGATATAGATATCGCCCAATGGTATGGGTTATTATCTAGGTCATTGATCCCCAACTAGTAGCTCATGAGCAACATGCTTCTTACCTACCCCTTGGATGTTGCTCCCAGTGACGTCAAATCAGGTGCTTATTTTTGAATTCATGGCTGTGAGGTAGGTTTTAGTTGCAAAAAAACAGGTGGACTTTACCTCAAATAGGCTGCCAGTCCACATAGGGGCTACCAAATAGCCAATCACTGCCCTCATTTGGATTCCCCTGGAACTTTTTTCATACTTGTTGCTCCCCAATTCTTTATCTATTTGAATAAGGTTTGTGGTTTGGAAAAAAAAAAGGTTGGGGACCCTTGATATATGTTGATATTGGATCTTAAATCACTTCTGGAGGCAATGTATAAACGCAATTAGCGTGTGATTCTTTTTGCCGCTCCTATTGATGCAACCTGTTGTGGGAACCCTGGAATCACCTCCATGTTTGGTAACACCGGGGTTCCCCAACATTAATAGGAGCACTTGGCACATAAATTAGCAGAAGTGATAGGACTGATACAATGATGTTTAGCGCAAGGGGGGGGGGGGGGTGTTTGGGCACAAGTACTTTTTACAGAATGGCATTCCGTTTTAGTCCAACCACATTTACACATTTATGCAAGACTTTAAAACCAATATTTTTTATTGAAAGTTGCTAGACTTTTGCAGTCTACAAAAAAAAAAACGTTATTGTGGGTGGAGTTGCCCTTTAGTATATCGTTCATTGCAGAGCAGCAGCAGAAACGTTAGCGTGCCTGTTTATAGGAAGGGAGCGCAGAACGCACGGATACACGTGTTTGCAATAAATCGGCAAATAATAAGGCTGGTTACTGACTCCTACTCGCTACTCGCTGCTTTCTCCTCCGTGATTAGAAATTGATCCCACTCCTGTTCAAAGTATGAATCATTATTAACACTGCTGCTTAATTTAATGATGGTAATTATTTTTAAATGGGCAGGCTTTCCCTAGTAATTTGCCTTTTACAAACACTACACTGTATAATGATATATGAATATTCCATGTTTTAGAATTCACCGCAGGGCTTAGAGAGAAGCCTGAACCTTCCAGAACATGGAGAACCCCAAAGAAGGGTTTGAATGAGTGATTCTGTTTATGTTGGGAAAAGTCTGGAGAAATAAATCTGTGTTTTTCCTGAAAATGTGGTGATTCCCTGCTAAACCTGCCTATCATTGCTAAAGCACCCAAAATCTATGTGGACAGACAAAGGCAAATGGCCCTCTGCATTCAACTCATTATCAATACACATTGAGAAATTTAATGATTAAAAGAAATACTGTCATGGGAAAACATGTGTTTTTCAAAACACATCAGTTAATAGTGCTGCTCCAGCAGAATTCTGCACTGAAATCCATTTCTCAAAAGAGCAAACAGATTTTTTTTTAATATTCAGTTTTGAAATCTGACATGGGGCTAGACATATTGTCAGTTTCCCAGCTGCCCCTGGTCATGTGACTTGTGCTCTGATAAACTTCAGTCACTTTTTAGTGCTGCCTAACAACATAACAATGGAAAAGCAACCGGATAATGGCTCCCTAACACAATATAAGAGCTCCCTAAGAGATTCGCTCGTTTGGCGATGTCGCCAAACAAGCGTATCTCTCCCCAATATGCCCACCTTGAGGTGGGCGATATCGGGCTGATCCGATTGTGGGCCCTACGGCCCAATGATCAGATCACAACGCAGGGTATACGAGCGGGCGAATCGCGGACCGCATCAACGTACAGATGCGGCCACGATCCGAGGGGATTTTTAATCCTGCCCGACCGGCAGCTGGCTGACTTTAGGCCAGATATCGATCGGAGCAGCCCGTCGGAAGGCCCCATACACGGGCCGATAATCTGCTGACTTAGTCGGCAGCTTTTATCGGCCCGTGTATTGCCACCTTAACACAAGATAACAGCTCGCTGGCAAATCTAAGAACACTCAGTGGTAAAAGCCAAGTCCCACTGAGACTGATTCAGTTACATTAAGTAGGAGAAATAACAACCTGCCAGAAAGCAGTTCCATTCTAAAATGCAGGCACAAGTCACATGACTGTGGGCAGCTGGGAAATTGACAGTATGTCTAGCCCCATGTCAGATTTCAAAATTGAATATAAAAAAAATCTGTTTGCTCTTTTGAGAAATGGATTTCAGTGCAGAATTCTGCTGGAGCAGCACTATTAACTGATGGGTTTTGAAAAAAACATGTTTTCCCATGAGAGGATCCCTTTAAGCTACTAAAAAATACCTTTCCCTTTAAATAAAACTGGGATTGTTTGTCTTGGCTTACAATATTTAATATATATATATACTGTTTCAGCTAAAATTGTAATGTGTTTTTTTTTACAATGCATTGACTTTACTTTTTCATGGAACCCTGTAGGGAACAAATACACCTCAACATCAATTTTGTCTTCTCTCCTGTCTAAGAATAATTGATCTAGGAAGAATTAATGGAAATCCCACCGTCAACATCATCTCGCTCTCCCTTTAATCATTCTGCAACGTGACTTTCAATCCATTCCAGTCCTCTCTCCGTGTACGTGATATCAATCCCACCAAGAGACTGGATAGATGGATGGAAACAGATTTTATTTTTTTTTCTATAATAAACTATAAAATTCTACAACAGAAAATCAGCTGTTAGAAGTCACAATTTTCCCCATTGACCAAGCCCAAGTAAATGCTGTCCCAAGGAAATTTTCCTTGGAGGGGTGTCTAACATTTTGGCACTGTCTGGTGAAATTGTCTTTGCTTGTCCTTTAAATAAAGCCAAGAGCTAAAAGCTAACGTTGATAATCATCTCAGAACCTCAATGTGGAATTGAAAGTTCATGGAGCGTGGAGAGCCATTTCTTGAAAGATTTCCGCAAGCCAAACCCCAAGCATTGCGGTTCATCACAGTTCAGTGATTCAGGCTTGTGCCACATTATATAAGTATCCGAGACTAAACTTAGAATTCCATGTTACTAATTGCTTTATGTAACCTTCACAAAACATTATTTCAGCTCCTCGGCCAATAAAAAGCCCTTGCATGACTGCTCAGATGTCACACAAGACAAAGTATTTTCCTCTTTGCTGAAGAGCATATTTATAGGCACCCCACTAACATTGGCACAAAAAAAAGTCTCTTGGTTGCTTTGTTTGGAGTTTTTGTTTGGAGTTAAAGATCAGTAGAGGCTTGGGAATGTACAGTAAGTGCTGGCTGCTTTACATTAATGGAATTCTGAGTAAAATATTAGGATATACGATTTGAGTTGAAAAGAATGGTACATGGGGAGCACCAATAGGAACGTCTTAAGCTGGTTGAGATATTAAAGGGATACTGTCATGGGAAAACATGTTTCTTTCAAAACGCATCAGTTAATAGTGCTGCTCCAGCAGAATTCTGCACTGAAATCCATTTCTCAAAAGAGCAAACAGATTTTTTTATAGTTAATTTTGAAATCTGACATGGGGCTAGACATTTTGTCAATCTCCCAGCTGCCCCCAGTCACGTGACTTTAGGAGGCAACTGCTTTCTGGCAAGCTGTTGTTTTTCCTTCTCAATGCAACTGAAGGAGTCTCAGTTGGACAGGTTTTTACTATTGAGTGTTGTTCTTAGATCTACCAGGCAGCTTTTGCCTTGTGTTAGGGAGCTTCTATCTGGTTACCTTCCCATTGTTCTGTTCGGTATTTGGCCAAATCTTTTGCAAAGGATTTGGGGGTTCGGCGAAATCCAAAATAGTGGATTCATTGCATCCCTACTTTGCACCAGTTGCTTAGGCAGGCCACAAAGGCCCCAGCCTAAGACAGCAAAAATTGTCGGGCGGCATGCTGATTGTTGGCTACATAACCACTGGGGACTTGATGGGAGATATTGCCAACGGTTTGAATATCCCCAGTGCAAGTGAGGAAGATGTGAGGAGTGGGAGTTTGGGGAAGTGCAAGGGGATCAGGTGCATGATGGGGTGCAAATGTTGGGGGGCGTAGGCACACAGCTTCTTGAAATCAGCCCCTTGGGACTGGATACACCATATGGCATCATGAAATAGTAAGCGATAATCATTTTTTTGCCAACTATGGATTCCCAGCAAAATGACGCGCTTCGTCATATTTTTTCGCAGAACTGAAAAAAGTCACTAAGACAAAATTGTCTCCAACACAAGAAAATAAGAAAAAACGCCCATTGACTTTATTGCATTTAGAATGAGAAAAAATTGTCGTGTGCGTAAAATGTTTTTGCTATTTTGCACATTTTTCTGCAGTTTCGCGAATTTTTCAGCGCAGTGAAATGGGACAGATTTGCTCATCACTAGAAATAGTCAGTGGGGAGACTTGCATGATATTGTGTGTGTATAGCATTTAAATTGCTATTATTATGCATTTAAGCAAGAAATATATACAAGCTGTCACTCTACAGTAATTTTAGTTTAGAATGTGGCCACTTGGAGGTTGTAGTTCTTAAAGAGGATTAAAGGGGATTATATTTATGTCAGAAATTTTGTTTATTATGAATCATGGAGACGTGGGAGTTGAACATAAATCATGGCAGGTATTGGTACTATATGACCCAAATGCAGCCAGGCCTGCAGTAAAGTTTAGCTCTTAAGGATCTCAAGGAGTAATTTTTTTAATTTTTAGCAGAAGCCCAACAGCAGGAAAGGAACAATATTGGTCCCAGTACTCTAGCAGCACGAAGGGTACCCAGGTCTGACCATTTAGGGCAGTGGCTGTCAAACATTTTTAGTTCATGCCCCCCTCCCCTTATAGGTCCAACTCCAACTTCAGGTGCATCTAGAAGAGCAAATAGCCATTCTCCCTAATTCTTATCCTAACATGTCTCCAAGCTGGGCTTTCAGAATTATCTAGGAGAACAAATTGCCATTCTCCCCAATTTGTATCCTAACTTCTCAGCAAACTGAACTTTCAGAATTCTCTAGGAGAGCAAATGGCCAATGACCCCCAATTTTCACCCTGCATGACCTAAAGGCTGGGCTTTCATGTGCATCTAGGAGAGCAAATTGCCATTCTCTCAAATGCTCACCCTAATTTGTCTCCAAGCTGGGCTTTCAGAATTA
>CM044441.1:5625715-5641941 GCA_024363595.1 Xenopus borealis | reverse complement strand
GGGGTTGAACTTGATGGACTTTGTCTTTTTTCAACCCAATTTAACTATGTAACTATCCAAAGAAGTTCTCACTCCACCATGAAATGGAAGATTACATTTTTGTAAGAAGGTCAGTGCTAAAATGAGTCAACTGGCTCTTTCCTAATCTCTACCTGCCACCCTATTTATGCCTCCAATGGGGTATGAGAAGGAGCATAGCTAATATGTAACTGGATATGGTTTGGTTGCAATGGAACAATTGCCTTGGTAGATATCATCACTGGAAGGGTGGAATGATGGCAGATTTCCTTTTAGCTTCAAAGTATCTATAACGAAAATTTGAATTCTATACACATATATTCTGGGAGAGCAGCGCTGTACAATAAAAGTAGAAGGAATTTATATTGGAAACCGCTGAGACCATTTACTGGAAATAGAGCAAAGTGTTGCATTCAAATAAAATATCTTCTTGACATTTCTATGGAGAATCAACAGGGATGGGAGAAGAGTTTCATGAAATAAATCATTTGTTTTGGACAGGATCTTGAGCATTGCAAATACTTGATAGCTTGGGCTTTGGCCAAAAAGGATTTTAACAATAAAGTAACTTAGAAAACAATTTAGTTGCACAGAGAGGCACTTTCACACTTTAACTTGCTATTTGTGTTGGGGTTGTACAAGAGTGAAATCTCGTAACATTCTATTTTATCTGCTTGGCTTCTCACTCACTATATTGGCTGAAAATATAAACCCCATTTATTTTATTATAGGTACAAAGGATTTAATTTAAATTCAAGAGGCTTAAATCTCCGTTGGTCTTGAATGTGTATCTACTTATCCCTTACTTTTACTAGAGTAGGGTAAAGTTTATTTGTTGGCTTGGACACCTTGGCCTCTAAGAAAATTAGTGGAGGCAGGGACCTACTTTTATCAGTCGCATTTCCCCAATCCAAGGTGGCCTTGCAGGTCTGCAAGAGTCTTCCAGTTAAGAACCTGGTATACCTACAAGGGAACTTTAAGCGTGTTAGGCTGAAAATAGCCAATTACATCACGTATTTGGTACCACGAGGAACATGGGATGCTTGTGTTGCTCCCCAACTCTTTTTTTACTTTTGGATGTAAAAAAAGGTTGGGGATCCCTGTTTAGACCTTTATACATCTGAGATTTAAATTAGATCAGCTAGGACAAGCCACATCCTCTACAATAACTCTGCTGCTATAGACCCAGTGACTTGGTTCTGAAACATACAGTAAAGGAGCTGATTTCTACTCAGCCATGAAGTGACCAAATTCTTTTCTAATTATCCCAAATCATTTCCAATTGCTCTGAAATGAACGTGAACCTGCTCAGTATATTGGCTCCCCTTCATAGCCCTTAAACTTGGACCTAAAGTAGCAGAAGATGGTGCCAGCCAATACCACTATGATGCTCTGCTTTTCAGAACAAGGTACAGCAAATGCAAAAGTTTAGGAGGGTTCCCAGTTGTGTAGTTTGGGAGGAGGGGATGAGTGTGCTAGAGGGCCACCAAGGTATTATGCAGTCTTTAGTTCTCCTTTAAGGGTTAGGTTACCCAGAAAGCGATTGTAATGGTTATTAGAAAGGCAGTGTGCAAAATGCAATAAATGGTCCACTCTTCAAAACTGAACCATTATTATATTTTTAATCTCAGCAAGTAGGTTGCCACTCAATTAAAGCTACAACATGTCAGAGGGTATAGATAGGATTGGTTCAAAATGAAAAAATTGAAAGAGAAAGCCAGAATAGTTACCTTGTTGGTGTAAGTAATCATTTCTTATCACCCTGGGGCATCATACCACTGTGATTTGATAAATATTTATTGCTTTTCTGGAGCCCCATGCAGTTGTACTACCACCTGTACCACCATTCCAGATACTATGAATGGAACTGCCTCAAGAAGAACAAAGAGAAAGTTAAATACATGGAAATAAATATATCTAAAATTGACTAACGCAAGTGATGTATAAAGAGCAATAGTAATTATTGCAGGGCTTTTGAGGGCACTTTTATTTAAGCAGCAAGATATTTCATTATAGCGGCTCTTCATCCCCTCCATATTCTTATCCAACAAAAAGCCAATTTAATCATCTGAGAAAACAAATCATACTAATTAAACAATCATCATACATTGAAAATAAAAAGCTCTCTGGGGTGTAGTTCCAAACGCACTGAACTGTGCAAATCTACCAGGGATTAGGCTTTCTCAAACGACGTTCGCAATCTTGTGGGTTATTTTCAAGAGATAATTAGGCCGCACTGATCAAAATATCTTGTGGAATGTTTTGAAATACTGTAAAAGAATGTTAATATTCTGTATGTTGTTTAATGTATCAGTTGTTATCATTCGGTTCGCAAAGACGAGAGAGACAAAACCAGTATCTAGAGCAGGAATCGTCCTAAAGATATTGTTAAAGTGAAACATGAGGGGGGGGGACTATTTTCCAGAAGCATTGATTTTTTTTTTTAAAGACAATTTAAGGCTAGCATCACCAGGCCCAATGCCAGGTTTTGTCGGAATAGTGTAAACATAACTCCCATTGGACATATTGGCTCCCGTTTCCACTGAAGGAGTAGATATACTTTTAGTTAAGAGTTTCAATGTTTGGTTTGGATCAACACCTCTGGTACCCATGAAAGCAAATGTTAAAACATAGAGAGACAATGGATTCTTGACCATTGTCCATTGAGAATGGGTTTGCTGAGATGGGAGTGGAAGAATTTGCACAGAACCCTGACCTCAACCCAACTGATCCCTGTGGGATGAACTGGAACACCAACTCTGAGCCCCATTATCCATGCCCACCTCATTAATGCTCTTGTAGGTGAGTGGCAGAAAAACCTATCAACATCTAGTGGGATCCTTTACAGAACAGTAGATGAAGAATGGAAACAAGACAGGTGTCCCAATACTTTTGGTAATATTAAATGCTATTCATGAAGATATTGCAGGTATACTCACTTCTTGCACCAAGCGCCAATCCACTGGTTCAGTCTACATGGATGACTTGTGTGCAAAGATCAAGGAGTATGGATGTAATATAAGTATGGCATTAATACCTACCTTAAGGATATCTTATTTCCATGTTTCTTAGCATGCTGCACCTACACATGCAACTGAGCTGCACCCAATGCAAAGCACACTTGTGATGTGTGGGTCAGGAAAAACCTCCACCACCACCCAACCCAAACCTGCAAGACCTTAACCAGCATCTGACCCTAACCCACAAAATAATGCCATTGTTGCACCCAACCAGTTTTACTCCTTCTAGCTCTGTATGCTACTTCTGCTGCATACGCTAATGGTGCCAAGACAGGGAACCTTCAGAAGCAGAGAAATGTATTTCCCCAGTCTGCCCCAACCTGAACCTGTGATGGTAGCCCAGATTTCCATGTGAAACCACACAAGCTGTGTATAAACCCATGGGTCTCATGGGTTTAGGTCAACAAACACATCAGTAATGCCCACAAATGCAATTTCTGCCAGTGCATCCCATCGACACACTAGAAGTGATGGCAGTTGCGCTACAACTTGTGCATGGTCCACCTAATCAGACTGCACAGAAGAGAAATAGAAGTTGACAAATATTCGTATTGACTAGGTACATATTTATACAAGTTAATCAAATTTACTCTCAGTTGCCTCTTTTCTAAGGAGAAGCTTTAAATTCTCCATGCCTTTCTGTATAAATAAGATAAAACTTGGTTGTCCTTCTCCAATTTGCAGGTCTGAGTCACTCTTGCTAAAGGCTCTTTATCTGTCAACTAATAAAGCCCTAAATATTGTAAGAGACTTTAAATACATCAAAATAACAATAATGCATTTTATTCTATGGCAAATTATGTAGATATGTCATATTTTCTAGCACAAGTATGGGCATTGTTATGAAGAATACTCAGACCTGGGGTTTTCTTTATTATAGAGAAATCACAATTAAAAAAATACTTATTTGTATAAACTGGCCTCTAAGGGTGATAGCCTTCCCATAATTCTGGATAACAGGTTTCCAGATAATGGATCCCATACCTGTATACTGTAAGAGCAAGAGAAGTGCCCCATACTGGGCGTGGGGAATGGGAAAGGTGGTAATGCAGTCAGGGGCCGTGATAGGACTCCAAATGATGTATAATGAGAGTGAATGGAGTTTGGTTGACTTGTAGCTAGGATTCCAGTATTATGGGGTGTAACTTGGGTTAATTAGGGGTATGGCTGTGTGTCCAAGGGCCATTATTTTTCCATTCTATAGTGCAGGGATCCCCAACCTTTTGAACCCATGAGCTACATTCAGAAGTAAAAGGTGTTGGAGAGCAACACTAGCATCAAAATGTTCTTGGGGTGCCAAATAAGTGCTGTGATTGGTCATTTAGTAACCCGTATGTGAATTATCAACCTACATTGAGGCTCTGTTGGGAAGTGCACATGGTTTTTAGGCAACCAAAACCTGCCTCCAATCCTGGAATTTGAAAATAAGCCCCTGCTTTGAGGCCACTGGGATCAATATCCAAGGGGTTGGAGAACAACATATTGCTCACAAGCTACTGGTAGGGGATCACCGCTATAGGGCTTTTTTGCCCTTGGGGCCCACATGACCAGTGGGTTAATAATATGGCCCCCTGGGGTGGAGGGATATGTTATCTAGTTAATATGGACATCTTTAATTCCTAATGGCAGTACACAGTCATATAGTACACAAAATTAATATTACAGCATATTGGACCATGCTCTTATCTGATAAGGCCACAAACTCCAGTCAGCATTTTTCAAAGTTTGCCTGACCATTATTCAATGTGTGGTTCCTTCATAAGCTCACCATGGATGTGATGCACAAAAGTATCCAGGACCCTAACTGTCCAACATCTCACTCGCAAAACAAAGGGCATTACATTGACATTTGGGAATATTTTCCCTAAATACTGCAGTTGGCATTAGAAAACAAAGGGCAGGGTGCTAGATAATGTTAGAGTAGGAAACCCTTTTGGGTCGACAGTTACAAACCAAGTCCAATCATGTCACCACATTACTTGTTTATCATAAAATAAAAGTAATGGATCAAACCCAAGTTCTGATGGAGCAGAATAAGGTTGGAAGTTTGAGTTTTTATTGTTAACTCATTGTCAATTCCATTCCATTTACAACAATTTCTCCTTGGAAATATCTCTTTGAAGGTTCTAATGCGGATGCAGAGACTAATGCTTAACATTCCATTATTGAGCGTCAAACTGTAGGGGGGGTGGGTCGGATTGTTCCTTTGGTTCACCTTGTGCACCAGAAATAATGTTACTCTCTGGGAGTACATGAAATAAATACCCAGAGGGTATTGTTTTATAAAAATACTCTGCATAGGCAACTGGAGAAAAGTGAGAATTTTTTATGCCTTTGAGCAGAAGTCATAAGGCTATGGGGCTTGTCCTCTCAGGGGGCAAATTATAGCAATGAAGGCTAGTTAGGGACAGGCCTGGATTTGTGGAGAGGCCACCTAGGCCCGGCCCTAGGGCAGCCGGATTTTAGGGGGCGGCATGCTGCCCAACCACACCCACATTGGTTCATAAATGTAAATTCCCCATGTGCCAATTCCCATTGCTCTGTCCCGATGATGAAAATTTGAGGAAATAAAAGGGAGGGGACATGAGCGACAAATGACAGCAGGCCTAGGGGCGCCCGCTATGTAAATCCGCCCCTGGTTAGGGAGATATTAGGAAATAATTCCTATTTCCTCCCTAGGTTGTCTAAAGCTGGCCATAGACACAAAGATCCAATCGTAAGATGATTCCAACGATCGGATCTTTGCATCTCCCGACCTGCCACTAACCTTCAGATCAACTAAAGTAGTAAAAAGCACAGATAGCTGACGTTCTGCCCCTGACAAGGATCGTACTAAAGTTGTACGATTAAAAACCTAGTGACGGTCTCCCACTGAATATCGTACGATCTGCAATAGACGCAAAGATGTGATCGCCAGCCGACAGAAATTTTCTAACCTGGCCGATCGTCCAAACGACCGATCGGCATGGCACGACAAATGTCGGAATACTCCACACACGATCCGAAAATCGTACGAATGGAGGATTCGTACGATCGGATCGTTGCGTCTATGGCCAGCTTAAGTTTGAAGGCTGCATTTGTGCAGAGGCAGCACTGTTAGACATATGGGAGCCCTGTACGAGTACTGCTGCAAGCCACTCTTGATCCCTCTAGTTCCCCACCACAGGAGGAACCACCTCCCCCAAAAATAGCAATAGAGACCAGAGTAGCCTTTTCTTCTTGGTGTCTCCTTTCCTTTGCCCACCTATTTCACCTTCACCCACCCTTTACATCGTTCACCCAGCTACTGTACATGAGTCAATGTGCGACCAGCAACCCACTCCTTCCCCTACAAAGTCTCTGATTAAATGAGACCAACTGATGTCCTGTGGGATTCTGTGTAAAAGCAGCTGAATTCCTTCTTTAGCTTTACACTTCTGGTCAGTAATAATCATTGAGCGAATCGGGGGCTGGAAGTCATCCATCTATGGAGATTTTGTCATGAATGGAGGAAAATAGTTTTCTGGCTAGTTTTCATCCTTGTTATAGCACCAAAATATTCCTTAAAGTGCCTTACAGAGATTATACATCATTTCCATTAGTCCCTGACCCAGTGTAGCTTATACTCAAAGGCCCATATCATATTGAGTATATAGAACATACAATCTCATTGCAATACCAAATGAGACCACTAGAAATGCTGTTCAGTTGTTGACCAAGGTGAATACATTCAGCGAACCAGCAACATGGCAGCTCGTAGCATCCTGCACTTATCTCTTGAGAATATATGGGGAGGTTGTTTTGCATAATTGAATTAAGTAGATTAAAGTGTGATAGCAGACGGGAAGTCTAAAGACATTATTAAACATTGTATTACTTCTTCTCAACAACATTGTTGTTCAATCAGATTCAGTCACTCCCATTGGTTCTTCAATAGAAAATTCTATTTTCATTCTGTCTCTCCTCGCAGTGAAAATTCCAATTTTGTCTGTTTCTAAGGTCAGTGACCCTGGCAACCAGAAAACAGATTGCATGTATAATTGTTGTATATTATTTTGTTTGATGACTCTGTCTATATGTGGCATTCTCTTTTTATACATCAGTCATTCTGACACCCAGATAAATGCCGTCAACCTGATGGGAATTACAAATTGCAAAGTGAAGGAGAAATGAATGCATGATAAAGAATTGCAGAGTGTGTTAAAATGAGGATGATTTACCCTTTTTTCTCCTTCAAGGTTGCAATCTAAGTGAAGTGAGTAGGGCACAGGGCTGATCATGTGACACAGCCAAGATGGATATCAAGCCCAGGTGTCCTTGCTCAATCTAGGTCTCGGTGGGCTACTATGGTGGAAGGGCCCATCAGGGAAATTTTAAATACTCTGAGTCAACTTAAAATGTAATTTATGTTTTGCTTGCAGGGAATGTTTCCAGAAATTGTACAGATGAAGGTTGGACGGATATTTCTCCCGCTCCCTATGCAATAGCCTGTGGCTTTGATACGAACAGCACCCCAAGTGGTCAGGTGAGTCTTGTATGAGATGCCATGTTGTAAGGTGTAAATGCAGACTGCCATGTTTTTGTACCCAAAATTCTGCATCAGTGCCGGTCCAAGTTAAATAGTGCATGTGTGTGATTAACCAATATACATTCAGCTAAACGGGCACATTTGTAGTTGCCAAAACAAAGTAACTTATAGGCAACTGCCCTAGGTATTTGTAGGGTAGCCATAGGGTTGTCCTCTCCTACTGACACTATAAAGCCACAGTTTCCCCCCCATTCCTGTGGGAAGAAGCTTTCCCCTGTCTTGTGACCTGTTTCAGTCCACTGGCCTTTCTCTCCTATGGACCTGCCAGAGGGTCTGAGGTGGACATTGACCTCAGTAAGTCTACAACCAAGCCCTAAGGTAACCAAGTCAGTGTGAAGTTGGGTTGTGAAGACCCTGGGAACAAGGATTAGATGACAGTCTAGTTAGCACACCGCCAGGGGTGTAAAGTTGTCAGGCTACTAGCAAAACACCTGTCTAATGTAGATACCGAAGTCTGGAAAGGGACTATATGTATTCCCAAGAGCACTGATCCCCAACTATTGAGAACGTGTGACAACCCCTTCGATGTTCGATCAGTGGCCTCCAAGCAGGTGCTTATTTTTGAATTCCAGGCTTGGAGACAAGTTGCATAAAAAACAGATGTACTGCCAAACAGTCTCATATAGGCTGCCACTCCACATAGGGCCTACCAAAGCATTTTCCCCTTTTCTTGTTCTCCTCAACTCTTTTTATAGTTGAGTGTAGTTTGTGGGTAAAAAAAGTTGGGCACCCCCAAGAGGTTTCCACTGGAGGAAATCCATGAAATGAATGCCATTAAATCACATTATTTCAATCTCCAACCCAGCTGGATGTGCAAGTCCATTGTCCATCTGTCTGTCTCTATTATTATATACACATTTCTTTCACTCATTATATCAGATAAAGTTCTGCAACAACGCTCTTCTACATTTCTACATACATTTCCAGGGAAGGCTCTGCTGGGAGAGAAGGTTGCAATCTAACAGTCCAGTACTATTAGGCATCTTTGGTTTTTGAGATGTAGATGAAAGCACATAAGGGATCCGTTTTAGCCATCCCTGGAAAGAATGTGAAAACCAGAACTGGAAAACTGTATAAGGGTAGCAAAAGAGAAAGGGTGAAATACAAAAACACAGGGCAGAACAGAATGCAGTCAAAAAGGCAAGCACAAAAAATATAGGGAGAAGAAGGATGGATATTGGATGACATGAAAACGAGGCACAAATTCTAATGAAAGGGTAACGAGAGAAAAGGGAATATTTATGAAGTAATGGAAGAAAGAGGAGAAAAGAAGAAAGGGAACATGAGAAATCAGAAGCATGTGGAAGACACAAGGTGATACCAAAGAGGGAACATACAGGTTTCTACCAATTGAAATCATTCATAGACTCCTCTCTGGGGCCATTTTTAAATCACACTTTCAAAGGTTGAATGGGCATACCTTTTGCTATTAGGAAATATATAGACTCTTTGGATCACAATATGACTGCTCAGGGAAACAGATACATACTATACATTTCAACATCTTCCCTGTGACCTTTTTGACAGAGTCCAGCTTTAGACACTTGGCGGAACGGCCAATTGAAACAAGAGTTTCTTGTCTGCCGACTGTCTCACACACTGAAATAAACTGCAACCAGTTTTGCTTGCTCATAAGTCTTATAGAAGAGCGGTGCTATTAATTGTGGCATGTGTGCTGTGCTATGAATGGAAAGTGGTCAACAGTTGGTGGCAAGGAACCAATGTGGCTTCAATAAACACTTACAGTGGAGGAAGCTTTGAGGGTGTGCTCATCTATTTGGACATGTGGCAGAATAGAATCATAATCAGTTTACTCACAGGGCCCATTTTGATTAATTGTATCTTAAAGAAATCACATCTGAGATGAATGTGTCAGACCTGGAGGCTTGAAGACTCCCATCAGTGTCATTAATAATGGGGCTCCATCCTACTAAGTTATCATGGCCCTCATGCCCCAGGCGACTCCAATTATTAGACCTGTCACATAGCCCCCCCCATCCCATAGGCCCTGCTAACAAGTACAACACTGGGTCCCAATAAAAAGTCCCTATATATAGTCATGCCCCTTGATCTGCCCAGCCACACACCAATATGTCATATCCCCATCCAGGAGTCACGCTCTCTGTGATTCACATATTCTTGCACTTTGATTCCACCTGACCAGAGTAACTTCAGATGAACTAAAGGGGTTAAATGGAGATTTTTCCCTATGTTCTGGCTACATTCCTTTCATCGCCCAGCCGTGATACATGCAGGGAAGTGATCAATTTGGCTGGAAGGTGGGATAGAGGCCTAAGTCTTCCAGGGAGACACAGAGGAGATTTGGCACCAGAAGTGGCTGTAAAGGAGCCCCTGTAGCAACTCCATGTCCAGGAGCCCAGAGAGGATCCTGCATCTGAACTTGGCCAAGAGGAAAGGTCTGGAGCTCCAGCTGTACTGAGAGACCCCATCCTGGCCCTGCCAAGATGCTAGAGGTCTAATAGGTGACTGCTACCATTGTGTGGAGTGTCTGAACTGCAGAACTGCATGTGAATCCCAGTGTGCCTGCCCCTGTGAGTACCCTGGTGAGTGACCCACCAAAGGAGGATATTGGAAATGGTATACTTGTGTGGCCCCTTTCAGAGGACAGGTCTTGTGTATGAGCCTGCTATGTGGGAGCAACTGTCTTTGTCTAAGGAGAAGAACTTGATGGAAGGGAGCCCTGCCTTGGTATAATAATAGCTCTTGGCAATGAACATATCCCATCCAGAGTACAATGTGGGAACTGTGGAACTCACTTCCACAGTTCCATCATATGCATTGCACTAATTATCTGTACCATAGCCCATTCCTTAATATGATGAATGCTACATTAGTAAGGGAAAGCGTTGGACAAGCTGAGGAAGTTTTATGGTGCCGATGCAGTCAGCTCTATTGCCTACACTGGGGTCGCACACATACAATTAATCCTGTTCACAGATTATTGGCAGGTAATAGGTTCCCTCTGGGATTTTGAAATCAGCCCGATATCAAATCCGATATGAAAATCCAGTTGGATAAGCAGTACATTTGCACAATTATGTGGTTTTTGTTTGACCGGTCTCTGTAGGCCCCAAAGAATGATCTAATCATTGGCCATAGGGCAGGTAATTGTGTGAATGTGATAGGGACCATAGATTGTAAGCTCTGTTGACCTTTTTTGCGTTTTATGCTTTTTAATATCGAGGGTATCCATGGCGACTGTGTGTACAGGCTACACAAATACTTTTAAATACTGAAATTTAGGGATTTAGCAAATGTGAACAAACGCCATTATCTATATGAACACACAGATGCAGCAGCTGTGAATGTGAATATTTAGAGCAGAATTATCATGAAAATGACAATGTTATGTTTAATTTAAAAACAAATTCTCGCACTGGGTGAATCAAAAGGAACCTCAAAGGAAAATGGGTCTGCAGGGGGTTTTAATAGGAAACAGGCACAGCAGCTCTAGGCTTTGCTTTCCCTTCAAAATGAATGAAATCCCGTAGATGCAGGCTTAAAGGTCCAGACATGCCAATTTGCAATTTAAAGCAGATCTGAAATGGCTTTAATATGAAAGAAAACTATTTTAGCTGCTGTAATTCCTGTTTAATAAACTTCCCAGCCTGGCATAGTTATTTTTATTCATGAAGATTAATGCTTCAATATTTCATATCCCAAATTCTATTTTAAACCAGTTCCTCGTCTGATTTTATTCTTATTGTAGAAAGCACTGGTACACTGGTGTGTCGTGTCAAAAACGACGCGTGACTCTTTCTTTTGGCAAAATTTCGCTGGTGATTCGCGAATTTATTCGCCAGCGGCGAATCGCGGGAATAAATTCGCCCATCACTACTGGTACCCAAACCAAAATCCATTTGTCTATGGAATGTCTGAGCACAACCCTTGGAATAGTTGGTTTATTCTGATGGCAGTGACCTTGCTTCCCTCACCTACACTTAGGCCATTCCTGTAGGGTCCTAAATATAATTGTAGTTAAAGAAATGCTGTCAGATGAGCCTGAAAATAAAGAAACATAAAAATAGCAGAAGAAAGACTTGCACCCAGTGTTCTACTGAGGGTGGAGGTTGAAGACACATTAGCCATCAGAAATTCCTGGGGGGATGTTTCCCTGGGATTTCCAGAGATCCTACCCAGCTCCTGATGGATAATGCAAACGTCCCAGCTGCATGTTTTTATAAGGAGCCAATTAACCTGTCTATAAGTTTTTGAAGTGTGGGAGGAAACCCAAGTTTACACAAGGAGACCATCACATGCAACTAGTGTCCTGGTTGGAATTGAACCTTGGAGGAAGAAATACTAGGAGAGTTACAGGGTTAGTTTAGTGAATGAAGTAACAGTTAGGTCAAAGAGGACCCCTGAGAGTCTTGAAAGTGTGATTTGTTGGGGGTGAAGGGGTGGTCCTTGTGGAGAGTGGGTGGGGTTTGGATAGATCATGGGTATGTATTGGAATAACGAGGCCTGGTCAGTAATGATCAGTTTTCTTTTTTTTCCATTGAAGCTCAATAACACTTATTGATAGAGCTCACTGACCTGAAGGTCACAGAGAGCATGGACTAACCTAACAGTAAGTAGCCCCACAATTGACTATTGGCAGCTCTGGAGCTAATATCAATGTTCTAAATGTTCTAAAATGATCTTCACGTCCTCTTCAGATTAAAAGGATTCTGTATTCCTTTGCTGATCTCTAACAGTTGTGGCTTGTTTTATTGTAATAACAAGGGTGATTATGAGATGGTAGCACCCCTCTAAGATCACGCATTGGTAGCTGTCTTTATTTGCACAATAATGTTATTTTAATTCTATGATAAAGGCTATATGGGATAATGAAATACGTTTCCTTTCATACACAATCGTAGGAAAGCGGAGGAGCGAGGAACAATGAATGTTATAATGCGCATCCCTCTCTCTAAGAACCTCGTCATGAAATATGTATCGTTAGGAATCAATTATCATTGTCACAATTAGCTTTCTGTTGCTAGGTTTGGTGTGTGGCAATTATGATCTGCCACTGTCTGTACTAAAGTGCTGTGTCTAATCCATGGTGGATTGTTTTTCTACAGGATAAAAAACATGTGAAAGGTCCAAAAAGATTGAAAGGGTTTCCTGTGTACTTTAAAATGTAAGGGTGTAAGGGTGGGATAATCAAAGAGAAAAGATGTAGTTTCCCCCAGTTAATTTTATACCAATGTCACTATAAGGTGCAACTTTAGGACGAGCAAACTCAATGACAAAGGGGGTCCTAGAAAGACCTGTGACTTCTCACCCCATCCTTAAAACATACCTCCTGCCATCCCCGTTACAGACACCCTCCCTATTTATCTAATGGCAGAAATCCCACATATGTAGGTGGCAGGGGGCCTGAGTTAAACCACTCTACTTAAACCTGGCCCTACCAGTAGTACTGTACAATCTCCAGTGGACCCCACCCTAGGATAATTCACATTAGCCCATTCTACCATAGTCCAATATAAATACCTATACCATAAGTATCTGTATACAACTTCTGTAAGGGTAGGCCCATGGAGTCAGGTTCTCTGGTGGGATCCAGTTCCACATTTATTTAAACCTACCTAAAGTGCATGTGATCCCTAGACCAGTGATCCCCAACCAGTAGCTCATGAGCAACATGTTGCTCTCCAACCCCTTGGATGTTGCTCCCAGTGGCTTCAAACAGTTGCTTATTTTTGAATTCCAGGCTTGGAGGCAAGTTTTAGTTGTATAACAACCAGTTGCAATGCCAAACAGAGCCTCAGTATAGGTTGACAATATACACAGGGGCTACCAAATGGCCAATCACAGTACTTTTTTGGCTACCCAAGAACATTTTTCATGCTTCGCATCTCCTTTTTTTTCTAAATGTTGCTCACGGGTTCAAAAGGTTGGGGATCTCTGCCCTAGATAGGGGAGCTACACTAGTTAGAGCTATACCAGCACTCCAGAACTAGGGGTAGGCAGTAGAGACAAGTGTGTAGGGCGCAACAGGCAAGTACCTCTTTTATCACAACTCCTTGTTTAGACCCCTGTCCCCCGCTCAGCGGTGGCTGGCCAGGTTGCCTAGGGTGCCGGCTAGCCTGAGCACTTAAAACACCCCATCGCACCACTAGACCTGAATTGTCCTATGGCTTTTTCTATGTCTGAGTAGTAGAGACCCATCCTGTTAATGATATAATTAAATCTTTTATTTTCTCTGTAGACTGAATTCTTCTGGATGATAAAGACTGGATATACCATCGGGCACAGTGTATCCCTTATTTCTCTCACCGCGGCAATGATCATCTTGTTTTTATTCAGGTAAGAACTAAAGCAAAGGCACATGTATAGAGGGAAGCAATAGAAGAGTTTTCCGTATAGCTTGTTATATTGGTTGTCTCCAGCTGTTGGCTGATGGATGTGCAATGGAATTTACCCCCTACATGGATGTGTATTGGATCAACTGCCCCTTAATGACTTAGTTATCTGGCTTCTACTTATCTGTGTGTCATGTCTAACACATAAGCAGTCCTTTCAATGTCCTGTATCAGTTGTTTCCATATAGTAGACCACATGTTTGTAGATCAAATTATAGTAAAATTATATCATCCAAAGAGGTCAATGAAGCTCTGTGGACCATTAAAATCTCTTGGTCTTCAGTTGGACAGCGTTGCCCTGTAGTATCAGGAGGCTGGATCATAAAATACTCAGATTATGGTTGATGCCACAATATTTAAACCAAGGGACCTTACATTTATATCAAGAGTTAAGGTGGCCATAGACATAACAAATAAAATCTTTAATTTTAAAGATCATATGTGTAGAGCTGAATCATCAGAAATACAGGTAGAATTCTATTGTTTATAACTGTATATCTGACAATTCAGCACTAACAGTTCTGAACACCAATCAAAATTGAGGAGCTGACCGATATCCAAGCTTTCTGCCGATTCCTGTTGGCTTTTCTCCCACCATACCGAATATCGTACTAAAATTTGCTTTGGTACGATAATATCTCTTTGGCTATGGCCGCCTTTAGAGAATATGGCACTTGGTTGGGTTGTTTGTGAGACCCCAGTGCAAGGTGGAACTCATGTCGTTCCTTCTTTTTGTGAGAATATGTTGTATTTAGGCATGTCCTCTACATAGGGTGGGGGTCATCGCCTTAGCCATCCCACATTTGTGCCTCGTGAGATTGGGAGAAATTAAGGGAAAAAAGCTCCCCCCACAGGCAGGGCCAGAACTAGTAGTAGGCAGAAGAGACACATGCTAATGATGTGCAGGTCAGGAAAAACTCAACCTGCACCATAACCAAACCCTAGAAATGTTGTCATTGTAGGACCCAAAGCCAAACCATACCCACATCTTCTCGCTCTGTACACCATTTCTGTGTGTGCCTTTGGTTCCAAGACAGTGAATCTTTGGGAGTAGAGGATGAGTGTCCTCCCCAGTATGGTTCCCCAAATTTCAACCTCAACCTGCCCAACTGGTGGTCAGCTTTAGGCTCACCGCAGGTTCCGGGTCAACCTGCACATCACTAGCACATGCATAGGGCAAAACAGAAGGGTTCGCTATCCATTTACCTCTATTGTCCTGCCCTAGAATGGGTCCTGTTGTGCACATTTGCTCCTTCGTGGAAAGGGGGGAGCACTAGGGGATGAGATAACCAACCAGGTTGCCAAGGGAACCCAACTGGCTGGGACCAGGACTGCCCACATGCCCATGTTGCATGTTCAATATGGGTCTAAGTAATGAGAGCACCCCCACTGATGAAGAACATTCAGTAGAGCGTTACTTTTAAAATAGTCAAAGCAATAGCAACCCATATTTGAGTCAGTTTTATCAGGAGCCAGTTAACCTGCATGGGGAAATGTCACCCCCTTTAGAGTTAATAAAAGCTCCAAGTGTGTCCCTTTAAGAGGGAACCAAGGGAAAGATTAGCCCTACTTAAATAAAGGACAAGGGCTCTATTTTTTTATCAATAATTTGAACATTTGGATAAACAGGGAGGAATAGCTAATGCTTATGAATAGGAAATGTGATTAAATGGAGCATGGATCATTATCTGAAAGGGATTGTTTTTTTTTTCCTTAAAATGTCCTGTCTCCATTATGCGGATGTGCAGGAGGCGAGGAGCCCTGGGAGAATAGAAATCCCGTTCTGAGGCTGGGAGAGAACTGTTCTGCACATAAATAACAAGTCAAAGGAATTGTATCTATACAATACAATAACATCTCTTCACACTGAGCATCTGTGATTTTATATTGTTTAGGTTTTTTTTTAGCTTTTGTTTTGTTTTTTTGGAACCTCCCCGATTTAATGGAAGGTCCGATTTGTCCTCTTCATTGACCCGGCCTAAATATTTCCAGTGGATTGTAGGTCAGCAGTGTCAGTGTGTCTATGGATATACATGGATATTGCGTGACAGTTTGTTTTTAGGGCAGAGTATTTAATAGCCCTGTCACTGAGTGTTAGTTTGCTTGAGTGAATCCCCGAGGTTTCCATGTAAAGAGACATTAACAGACAGGCTTGTCCCAAAATGGGTTTCCCAGATGATCTCAGAAGCCATTGGCTAACCATGTAGCGAGCACCAATGCGCCCCCTTCTGTCTGCTTGGATGAACA
>CM044441.1:5570731-5598035 GCA_024363595.1 Xenopus borealis | reverse complement strand
AAAAAAAACATGTTTTCCCATGACAGTTTCCCTTTAAAACAGCTTTTAACCTCATATAACCCTCAGCATGCTTTAGAAGAAGGCAAAAGGATTCCATTAAGCTTATTCTGATTGGCTTGAGTGAATAAGACCAAAACAATTATTCTTTCGTCATATAACTGAGGTTAGGTGCCTAGAATAATTTAATATAATTAATTTTCTTATGCTGCTCTTGTGTCCCCCTAATCTAACAAAATGTTCCTCGTGTGCCATATCATGCGGGAGAGTAAAATTGGAAGAATGGCAAATCACATGTCCCATACAATTTTACATTCCTCCAATTTTTCTCACCCTTCATATTTTTCGTATTATGGAATTGTTTGATATCGAAAGAAACGTGTGATCTGTTCACAGGTGTTGGGACTCAATTGACTCCCCTTTCTGGTGGATCATCAGAGCTCCTATTTTGATTTCCATTTCGGTAAAGTATCTGCTATCTTCCACTGACTGAATATGTGATATTATAAGGTGCAGAAGGGCAGCACAGATTTGGGATGTTCCTTGGGGTGTTATCTGGTGGCCAACCCTGGAGGTAATTTAAACTTATGTAATGTCGGTTCCTCCAGGGTTGGCCAATGAAAGGTGAATATACAAAAAAACATTCTTACAGGGGTGGTTCACCTTTAAGTTAACCTTTAATGTGTTATAGAATGTTTTCAGTTGGTCGATTTTTCATATGTTTTTTATTGGTTTTGAATTATTTGACTCTTTCCAGCTTTTAAATGGGGGTCACTGACCTTATCTATAAATCAAATGCTCTGTACGGCCACAAATATATATAGTTACTGCTACTTTTTGATACATCTTTCTTTTCAGGCCCTCTCCTATTCATATACCAGTCTCTTATTCAAATCAATGAATGGCTGCTAGCAGCCAGATTGCTGAAATTGCAAACTAGAGAGCTGCTGAATAAAAAGCTAAATTACTCATAAAACACAAATAATAAAAATAAAAACAATTGGAAATTAAAGGTAAACAACCCCTTTAACTGGTGTTGCCATACTACCGATTGTTGCTTATTAAAAGCACGAGTCACCAACTCTGTTAAGCCAATCAAATACACACCTATACAAAATCTGTTTCAATGTGTTGAAGCTCAACTGTTGTGGTTTAAAGAGGATGTGTAGGGATTCTAACGAAATTCTTCAAAAAGACGTTATATCCCCTTTAAATAACCTGTGACTTACCCCATATAAAACCATCACAGTATGAGTGCTTACTATTCTTGCTGATTCGGTATTAGCTTTTGACACAAAGCATCATATGTGATTTCTCATGATTTCTGTGGGGAGATGAGGATTTGATTTTGTCTATATGTCCTACATATTAAACGTTTAAGGTTATTACTCGTCATTTTACGGAACTAAATGAATGTTAAATAGCAATTTAAAGGGCCATTGTAAAAATCCTTTTTTTCAACTGAATTGTGTTCAATTCGATCAGATATCGGCAGCGTTGCGTTTGTGCCGCAATTTACAGTGGTCCTTTAAACGGGTATAATTTTAGAACAACCTTGAATTTTGTCTGATGGATGATATGTGACATCACACACTGTTAGATATGCCGTGGCTGTCCCTGTGTAACAGTTCTTGACAGAGCCGAACTCACCTGTCCGTGGTCGTCGTGCACAGCTGCGTTCTGTGGGTTTGACATCATCATACTTGGGATGTATAACACAAAGTCCCAAGCAAGCTGATGTTAGGCCCAAGATGGCTGCCATCCTGTCTCGCTAAACCAAACGTTAAGGTCAACGGGCAGGAGACCCAAGAGGGTAAAAGACAGGTTTGGTTTGCTCTATTTTCTAATCTGTGTTTCACTAGAAGATTCTTTTTTTTTTTTTGCATTTCTCTTGCCCTCATTTTAGTGAATTCTGTTTTTTTTTTGTATTTTAATTCTCTTCCAGGTCAATTTTATTTTCTTCATCTGCATCATCAGGATCTTAGTACAGAAGCTCCATTCCCCCGATGTTGGAAGAAATGAGAACAGCCAGTATACGTAAGTGTCCTAACATCTCGTGCATTCGTCTAGAGGCCTCTTAAACCTCCGGGTAGCCTCCTATAACTTCCTGTTGTTAGTATAACATCCTGTAGTGACATCATCAACATGACATCATAAGTTAGCATAAGTGAGTTTGTGGGTGTCCTGTAGTTACACAGTTGTGTTCATCAATCTAAGCCATTGGGTAGAGGGTGACCAGGGTATAATAGAGTTTCATTATGGACTGAATCCCATTGCACAAATTTGTTTGGTTGTCCTTCTTTTATTTAAGCAATATATCATTATCTGAATTTTTAAATACCATGGCTGATTGTTTTGATGGGCTCTATGCCATTGTTACACCTGCCTAGGTTAAGGGCTTAAAGGGATAATACAAACTTAAATAAAAATGATTTATATACTATGGCATACAGTCTATTTCTGTTGGGAACATGTAATTTTATTTTTTTTCTTTAAAGCAGAAGTGCAGAAATCACATTTTGCTATATGCTCTATTTGCTCTGCTGTGTTCCACCACCTTTTATCTTTAGCCTAAAAGTAGCTCAATCAAATCATTCTTGGTATCTTATAAATATCTGTATATCTATTATCTGTATATCTATCTTTTTACAATGCATTTATCAATTCAAAAAAGTATATATATATATGCCTTCTGACTCTCTGCTGGAGTCAATGGATCATCCACAATCATCTGCAACACAGTTCAGTATATCAAACTCCAGCACTTCATGCTAAGAGAGAGTAATAAGTGTATATATGTAAATGATGCAATCATTTAATGATATTCAAACACCTTAGGTGCTGAAACAAAGGGAGAGATATTTTGTACAAATAGAGAGGAGCTAATAAGACCTGGGTATTTACCAATCCTTATATTTGTAGGAGAAATTAGAGCAGAGCAGACATTAACCCTTCCAACACTTTCCTCTTGTCTCTGTCCCTATATATTAGGTACCTATCTAGTGCTACCAATCCCTATTTCTGTAGGGAAATAATGAGAGCAGACAGTAACCCTTCCAACACTTTCCTCTTGTCTCTATATATTAGGTACCTATCTAGTGCTACCAATCCCTATTTCTGTAGGGAAATGAGAGCAGACAGTAACTCACCCAAAACTTTCCCATTGTCTGTGTCCGTGTATATAGGGGAAATGCCATACCTAGTATTTTATATTGGTTCCTGGCAATGGGGTAGAAAAAATGCAACAGGGTGTCGGTATACATACACTAGTGAACCATTGAACATATGCAGTTTAATGTGCTTTTATATAGGAATTGCATTTGAGAGATTCCACCAGTGAAAGTTTAATTGACATTCTGGGTGGCTTTGCCCTCTCCAGGTTATCTCATCAGTTTATCATTTCTATTTGGTTTCTATAAAAACACATTAGGAACGGGGATGTAGCCATTAACTTCAGTCTCTCTCCATTCTGAATGTGTCTGAATCGGCAGGGTAAATTATGTAATGTGTCTTCCGCTGCCCTGGATGAAAGGTACATTCGATTCACCTCCGTTGAACAGGTCACCTTTAATCAGCATCAGCGCCAGCAAGGGATAGCATTCTAAAGTAATTCGCTCAGTGCTGAGAAGTCTTTCCTTAAGAAGTGTATGAAAAGAATATAGAAGTCTTGTGTGTTCAAGTCCTTTAATCTGTTCAAAATCATGCTCAGATCTGCCCTGTATTACAGATGGGCACCAAGGATGGAGGTATGCTTTCAGCCCGATCCTCATGAAAATGAGGTCCTCTTTGTCAAAGAAGTATAAAGAGGCTTCACTCTGCACCTTTCCCTAGATTAAAAATACAGCACTAGGGGCAGATGGTTCCTACCACAGGCAAGCATTAATACAAGGTTCCCCTGCACCTTGTAGCCTCTGGCCACCCCTCACCTGAAATCTCATAAAATGGAGGTGCCATTCAGAATAAGGTGCATTTGAAACTGCTGCCACCTTAATATGCAAAAAGCAGACATGCAAGGCATAAAAATAAGTTTCTCTGTGCCAACTCATTGCCTTTTGCATTTTGACCCTGTCTTCATCAATGGCATGAAACATGAAAGTCATCTATGACCATCAACTGACAGATCCATGGTTCAAGTTATAAGATCGAAGTTCCTAAACTCTGGACCTGGTCTTAAAGCCTTGGCTAGGGAGGACCAGCCACTTAGACATGTTTGGGTTGAAAGCCCTTTTCTATTCAAGATATGTGAAGGCCACTTTTAATTCCAATTAGAGCAATATTTTCTTAGGGCTATGTCTGATTGGCTAATTTAGCAATATTTTAATAATTTTGTGACCTGGTTACAGGCTAATGAAAGCCCTTGTCAAATTGTGAGCCTCAAAGTGGGGCTTGAACCAAATGTCTGTAGACTATTGTTCTGATATCTGGTTCTAAACTAGTAACAAGTGCAAAATATTTAACATGATGGAATATCCAGCTGTTTATTTTTATTGTGTTTTTAATTCCAGTTGTCTACTTGTATTTTAACAGTGCCTTGACTCATCCTAAATTTATGAATCATAAATAAATCACCCAGATTATCCCCATAATCTGCTCTCAGATGATAAATTGATCATATATCCTTTGCAAAAATAAATAAGGGGAATTATTTCAGAAATAATGATGTTTACTTGCTAAAACTGCAATAAATGTGCCCAGTGCTCTTTAACCTCCTGTCAAGTCAAATATTCAATCTTTTTCCAACAGGAGACTGGCCAAGTCCACCCTTCTGCTCATCCCTCTGTTCGGAGTTCATTACATCATGTTTGCATTCTTTCCCGATAACTTTAAAGTGGAGATCAAGTTGATTTTTGAACTAGTCCTCGGATCATTTCAGGTACAAACTGTATAATTACAGCAGTGCTCACTTGATCTTATCGGCCAGGTCCCACGTTATGTAGAAGATGGTGGTATAGGGGCTTCTATAAACAGGAACCCTAAGTACTTAGGATCGTATAAAACACAAAACACTTTAATGGGCATCAAGCAGACTATACCTTTCAGGCAATGTTGGCTTGACTGAAGGAGAGTTGACTACTACTGTGTCTGTTCAATGGTACCTGTAGTCACAATATGGCCAAAGATATGTGGACACCTAAATATTAAACATTTCCTTCAAAAACCCTAGGGGATGAATATGAAAATGCTACCCCCTTTGCTTCTTAAACACCTCACCTGAGAAGGTTCAACTTGATTTTGAAACATTGTTGGTGGGATTTTTTTCTATTCATATTTTGATCAAGTTACAATTCTTCACATACAGTAGGTGCCCATTTGGTGGATATCTCCTATGTGTGCAAACCCATTCTGTATGGTCCTTGCTTTGTACCTAAGGTTATTATTCTGCTGAAACATGAAATTAAAATAATTAAAAATGCTAATTAATATGCACAATTTACAGCCCCTTTTAATAATATTTAGTAGGCACCCACAGGTGTGCTTAGAGCTCAAGAGTGGGTTTGACGTTCCTGATTTATTTGTTTACAAGTAACATTCTTAGAACTTTTAGCTTCACCAGCTCAACTTTGCATAAAACTAAGCCATACAACTGTTTCCTTCTGAAATTTTTAATGGAAATCCTGACTTAAGCTGCTAGGGCTATTTTTACCAGTAACATCCAGTTGAGCACCCTACCTTCAATGTGACCTCAAGTCAATATGGGCCTGTGATGCCTTTTAATGATTAAAGCTATCTGTAAATGTGAGATACCTCCATTTAATTACAGCAAGTGCTATCTGCTCTTCTATCTGCAGTAGCCTCTGAATGCCCTTGTGCTATCTACTCCAGAGAATGCTCTCGGCTCTGTTGGAAAGCCAAAGGCTTGGGGTATCTCTTGCAGTCCAAAGTTAAAAGAAATTATGCCTTCATATATAAGCTGAGGTTATCTTCACTCAGGCAGTTCTTATTATTCCTGGGACATCTTCAGTTTCTAAATATATCCAGTTACAACTAACATTGAATTACACATTTTAGAAACCCATTGAAGTTCTTAATTGCTAACATCTCCATTACTCTTCTAATTAATTCAGTTAGGGAAACATAATCCTGCACAGATTTAAATAATTGTACATAGGATTTTGCACCATAACTGGGTGGGGTAATATTAATAATAAAAATATAAAATTGTTACGTTAACACTTATCCATGATTGTTTATTTTCTCTTTACAGGGCTTCGTTGTGGCTATCCTCTACTGTTTCCTTAATGGAGAGGTAATGTCCTGAAGTTTTTAACTGGTTATCATTTAGAAATTTGTAAGGGCATTATGTTGGCTAGTTATGGATATCTTGCTGCCTAAAGCAATCAAACAGATGTTTGCATAAAAAATATGGGGGGGGGGACTTATTTATTAAAAAAAATGTTTAAATTAAAAAAATCAGACCAAACTAGAATCCATGATTGAACCTTATTTATTATTTTAAAAGAATAATTTAATTTGATCTGGAATGATGTCAGAAGTTTTAAGATGTTTGCCCTAAAAGCCCAAAGTAGTTGGATTTTCGGGCTAAAGTACAGACCACAGAAACTGCCAAATAGGATTGAGACCTCTCCCACGGACTTGTATACAACCTTGCCAAGTCTGAGATGGAGGATTTTTGTATACTGACTTTTTCCATCCTTGGGGTATAATATATTTAGAAAAATTCAAGTTTTGTTTCCTAAAAAACATTTCATAAAATTTTGGATTTTATATTGATTAAATCTAGAAATTTTTTAGTTTTTTGCATTTGGACTTTAATAAATAACCCCTTAAACATTGTCAAATATATTATCAGGATTTCTGAAAGGTTTAAGATGCTAAGGAATAGCAAACACCTTTTTAGCAAATGGCAATTTACCCAGTTTGCTTACCCCCATGCTGCTGGCAGATGCCTCTACTGCCTACCCCCAAATTTGATCCCTGTTGTATTCTTTTGATTATAGAGTTGATAATTATTGTCCTGGAGCCCAATGTTTTCTTCCCCTTTTTTATCTAAGACTTTTCATGTGATTTGGGTTCCTTTTATCAGCTTACTCTGAGTTTAGGTGGATTGTTTTCTGATCACTTTGATGACTTTGCAACAATTATTCTTTTCAAAAAAGTTTTTACTCCAAAGACATCCAATTCAGATATTAAAAACTTCAATATTTATTAATTACATAAGTAAAAAAGTAGGCATACAGACCCAGTGATGCTTCGTCTTACGCGTTTCGTACCCCCCTGGTACTTAATCATAGGCCATACCAAGGGGTACGAAACGTGTAAGGCCAAGCATCAATGGGTCTGTATGCCTACTTTTTTACTTATGTAATTAATAAATATTGAAGTTTTTAATATTTGAATTGGATGTCTTTTTTGAAACGTGTTGCATGGGCCCTTGAGGACTGGGGGCTGTACTCTGAAGAGTCTATGACCCTTAAGACTGGTCTTAAAATGGCAGCTTTTTGAGCATTTTTCTGTCTTGGAACAATTATTCCTTACCTAAGAAGTAAGATTCTACTCTACTTATTGTTTATACCCCACTTTTCCAACAAAATATGGAGAATGCTGTATAATGTTAAGTACTGACCTTAAATTTTACTCCACAACATAGGTTCAAGGGGAACTGAAACGGAAATGGAGAAGGTGGCATCTGGAAAGGTTTTTGGGATCAGATATGAAATACCATCACCCTTCTTTGGGTAGCAATGGAACTAACTTCAGCACACAAATTTCCATGTTGACAAAATGCAGTCCAAAAACCAGAAGGTGTTCAAGCTTTCAGGCAGAATTTTCTTTAGTCTGATGCCTCATACCAATAAAGAATTATAGGACCAGCCATTTTATCAATGAGGACATCATCATCATCATTTAGAGGGGGCCACTGCTCCTTTCGAAGTCTGAACAGATTCGGTCTGGAATTGCACTTTAGTAGGTTGAGGGACAGTTGGAACATCTATAAGCTTGGAGTCATCCAGGACTGGCAGTACCATTAACATTTTGTTATTTCATCACAAAAGACAGAAGACATCAATGGCTTGACTTCATACTGGAAGAAAATGTACAGTTTGGTGATACCTTTTACTGGAAGGTCTTTTAATAGCTATTCAGTCAAGATAGTCTTCTGAGCTCGTTTGATACAAAAAAAAATACTTTTTACTGAGCCTGGAAAATAATATATTTATTTAGTATAAAAAAAGAACTTGCAAAAATGTGCGACTGAAGTGCTAGAAGAATTGGCTAATGGCGCCAATACAATATAAGCTAAACTGAGCTGAACTTACAGTAATGACCACTGTTTGAGTGGGCAGAGACATGTACGCTAAATACTAGGTGGTATAAATAGTAAAAATGCAGCCATTAAGTTAAAGTATATGTGCCAACCTACATCAAAGTGCCAACCTTTCCAGGAGTTGAAACCCTTTTCCACAGTTTTTTTTATAGAGTTTCATTTGGGAAATTAAATATCCGACCATATAGAAAAAAAAAATAATAAGTGTGCGCTAAGGGGCTTATTATCATATGAATGTAAGTGTTTATGTGTCTGAGAGTGGAAACATTATGTGGAAATGTAATGCTGTAAATCAAAAGCTTATTTCCTGGTAATCATTACTTCCTTCCTGCCAAAATAGGCAAACCGCTATATATTTTTTAAAATGTTTTTATTTGAAAACTGACCATTACAGAAGTTAAAGGGTATATTTAAAAATTGCTTGGTAACTTGACTAACCTGGCCTATTTCAGTAATGTCTATTTTGAAGGGAATGTATTACTCTGTAGGTGGAAAATCATAGTAATTAATTGGAAATCAATATTTGTTATATCTATTCTTCAAGAAGAAGTTTGTTAGCATCTCATCAGAGATTTGTACCTTGTGTTAATTTCTGGCCTGTCTTTTGGGCTTCCATTAAAAATGAAAATAATTAGGACATTTTCCCCCAAAAAGACAACTTGGTTAGGTGGGAAGAAATCTCCCATATAAATTATCATCCATATCATGAGTAAATATAATATAAAATCACTTTATATATTTTTGCCTTTTAATTTAAATTGCATTCAGACATCCACATACCTCACTAATATTGAGACCTAAGAGCTGAACAATTAATGAATAAACTATACATAGTAATACATGCATAAATAAAACATTTAAATATTTATTATACAGCAAATTATTTTTGTTTTTTTCAGATTAGACAGTAGCTAAAGCTATTACCTCATTCTGACCCTACCTCTGATGTTTTCTCAAATATTAGTTTTAATGCTAGCTTTATATCTATAATTTTCTGCTTTCTGTGTGAATAAAAAAAAATATAGAGTTTACAGATTATTATGAAATGATATACTTGAGGAATTATATCTTGATTCTTGATTTATGGGAGAAATTTGATTTCTAATACATAGGGGTATAATCATTTATAGAGCACTTTCTCAATACACTTTAAAGAAAACAAGGCAATCATTTAAGGCACACTAAGGGGCACATTTACTAAAGGTCGAAGTGAATATTCAAATAAAATTTGAATTTTTTAAATTCAAAATAATTTTGGGCTACTTCGATTATTCAATTTGAATTGAAGTTGAAGTACTGGCCCTTTAAAAATACTTCCACTTCGACTATTTGCCAGCTTAAAGCTGCCGAATTGACATTTTAGCCTATGGGGGACCTCATAGAACCTGCCCTTAAAAATTTTCAAGTTCCAAGAATTCTAAGGATTTTGCAGAAATCTTTTGAATCGTTCTATCGAATCTAATGTTTCGAATGATTCAAAAAAAAATTATTTGATCGAAAATGGGCCTATTCGATTATTTTATTCGATCGATAAAGCCCTTTAAAAATACTTTGAGGGTCGAATTTCAAAGTTTTTTACTTTGGCCCTTAGTAAATCTGCCCCTTAATGTGAATTTAGAGCATAATAAATAAAAAACACATTTTGATAAATCTGCGCCTAATTATACTGGGACACCAGGGGCTGATTTATCAATAATCAGATTAGAATTTGAAATTCAAAAACTAGAATTTTAGAGATTTATTTAACTGCAGAAAAAGTTGAATATTTAATTCTGCCAAGTTCCTGTAGCAGCCAGTGGGAGTTGCTCTCAATTTAAGGGATTATTTTCTAAATTCTCAAGTTTTTCCAAATTTTCAAATGTTTTTAAGAATTGGATGACTCATTTAAAATAATGGGTAGAATAACAATTTACTACAATTAATTTTTTTCATGTTTTTATTCAATTTGAGTTTAGCTTATTGCAATTTTTTAAAAAAACTCTAAAATTCACAAACTTGAATTTTGATGTTATCCTCCTAGTGACTTGTCACAAGGAATCAAACCAGGATCTCTAGCATAAAAAATATCAACCTTTAGGCCAACTTGCTAAATTCAATGCCTTGTATTGTTTTTACAAAAACTAATTAGGTTAAGATCAGCAAGATTTATCCTTGGTCCAGAGGCTGAACGTTTCCAAACACAGTTAACTCTGACTATTCTAGTTCTTTGGGCTTGATAAAAGGAAATATCTGATTTGTTTGTAGTTATTAGAGCAGGGATAAAATTTGGCCAATTTACTTCATATCTTTCATAGTGTTTGGTGCTGTTATATCTTATTCTTTTAATGTCAGTGCTTTTGGAGCAGATGAGAAGTAATTTCAATCACAGGCAGTTTTTGGAGCCTATGTTATAATAAACCCCTGAGCTTATTATAACTACAGAGTATGTCCCTATTCAGTTGGACCAATTCCATCAGCTGGAAAATCATTATGATGTTACCAAATATTGACCAATCAAAAAATGTTATTTTAAGGCAATTTTCAGATTGAATAAGACCAAAGAATGGAGTACAGTGTATGTAGATTGTAGTGATTGCTTTTCCAACTGCAATGTTACAACTGTAGTTGCCAAACTTAGATTAGATGTAAGTCCATTGTGATCTCAGAATTTCTCATTGACCTCTAGGGTAATTAGGTGCCTTTGAGCTGTACCAACTGAACTGGATCACAACGACAGGGAAGTATGTATGGTAAATGATGTTCAATACACTGATGGGTTAAGCAGTAAGATGGCAGTTTGACCACAATGTTCATGTTCATAAGAATTGAGAATTACCACAATTTTTAATTTGTAGATATTCAACTGGATGGTGGTCCTAATGCTACTTCTTTCTGGTAAAAAAAAAACTCAACTGGCAGGTTAGCTTAAAACATATTGCCCACTCCACATTGTGCCAATGAAAAAACAGCATTGCCATAGTATTGTGTGGATGTGCCATGATTGTTGTGTAGAGTATGTAGAATAAACATGGAGCACATGCCATTAGCTCATCTGGAGCAAAATCGCATCATTCATTGAATCAATCCTAATGGAGTTGTGAAGCAACACTGATTTATTTGTTCATCTCTAGGGAATTTGGAACAATAGCTTTCGTTTCCTTTGCTTATTCATTATCAATGTGTTTATTTTATGTTCAGCTTTGTTAAGGCTTGTTTAAGGCTGCATAGATTTGGGACATTAGTCTTTTGAATGTTCAGCTGTTTTTATATTTTATTCATTTGTGAAGCATGAGCTGACTTTATTGATGGGACGCACCATCCATACTGCACACCTTTCATTGCAACAATGGGTGCCAGATGCTTCAATTGAGTCCATCTGTAACTGTTTTCATCACCAAGAAGTGGAGTTCATATGGTGGTAATGGCTCATCTGATAGAAACCTCATGTATGATTGCTGCATTAATGATGTTCGTGTTGGTGGCATTTTGTGCATCTTTTCCCCAGAATTTCATGCAATTTGAAAATTTTGGTATAATATGTTTGTTCTCCAGATTTTGCTGTGAATTGATTGTATATCTAAGTACTGGAAGGACTAGTATTTGCAAGCAATAAATTGTGCTTCAGTGAATAGATATGTATTGGGCTTTGGTCACCTCCTCAAAAATGTTATAAGAACCATTGCTATTTGTGAACTTAATCTTCTCCCAATGATTCTCAATAAGTCATGTTCAAACCGCATCCAGTATATCAGCTCTTTTTGGATCTGATTTAGGTGATTCATTGAGTCAGGCTTAATGAGTGTTTAAATTTAGTTTTTGTCTTTATGTTTACAGTTGTTGATTTGTTCAAGATATGACTTATGTCTCCGATACCCAGAACCTTTCAGATAAGAACAGAATACAGTATAACACTTTCTGCACATCCCCTGAATATACAGTATATCCATCCATTGTCACATTCTCAAATTGGGTAAAGTAGATGGATCCTTCAGGAAAAATCCCATTATTTCCAGTATTACAAAGAAAAATGTATTTTGGGCAAACTGAGACGAGAATTCATTACTTATGGGATTTCAGTGAAATTTTACTTTTTTTGACCAAATATCAATTACCCTTTTGGCAGGTACATTGACAATGCCGAGACTTCAACAGAAAATTTTTCTCCTTCATATAAATTCTTCCGTTGTCACATTCACAAATTCAGTAAACCAGATGGATCCTTCCGGGAAAATTCCATTTTTTCCAGTATGACCATGAAGAATTTCTTTGGGGCAAACCGAGACTAGAAACCATTGTTAAAGGGATTTCAGTGACATTTTACTTTTTTTGTCAAATTTCAATTAGCCTAGTGACAGGTTCATCGACGACAAAAAAATCTTTATATTTAGTAACTTCATTCATTAACAAAAACTGGAGATTGGAGTTGAAACAGTAATAGTGATTACTTTATAAATAAGTCCTGTGGTTTTAATTGTTTTAATAAAAATTCCTACTTAAGAAAATATTCTACAAAAAAACAATAGGGCATGCCAATTAAAAAATAATGAAAGAAAATCAACTTTCCAATTTACATTGAATACACTTTTTTTTATTATTTTAAATGTATGTGTAATTATGAAAATTGAAAATGTTTTATTCATGAATATGGGAAAATTGCTTAGAATTCTCCTTTCTTTATTAGACACAAATATTTAAAGATACAGCGCTACGCAACAAGTTGGCGCTATAGAAATACATGTTGATAATTCTATATCGTTGATATTATGGTAAGCTGTTATTGTCATCCCCCACACCTCGCACTATTACTTAGAATTTTCTGGTCAGTTTAAAGGCAACCCATCATTCTTAATCAAGTTTAACTTATTTGTTTGGCAAGACCTGCTTACACCGAGCGTGTTAAACTGTACAGTGTGTTGTGTATATATGGTAATTTGAATAGCACATACAACAAATGAATGTATGTTTTGATACAATGTGAATTGTAAATATCATTGGAAAATATGTTTATGATGTATAGCTTATCAAAAGTATATTTTATAAGTGGGAATCTAATTGGTTCTTGTCCAGTGACTGGTTTTGTGACCTCTCTAGAAGTTTCCTAAACCCTTACCCGTCTCAACTGTTTTTTTTTTTTTATATATACAGTCAATTGTTCTGCTCTCCTTAAATAGGAAGTTACTTAAACACTGTGAGTTGTACCTACCTATACATAGGACTTGTTTTTTTTTATTAATATATGTGTGTTTGTTTTAGATTGGTAGTAGTTAACCTGTTATTGCTGTGAAAATAATCTGTTTGCTCCAGAAGTAAATTCATTCAACATTTCCTAAACTTTTTTTTATATGTTATTAATTTGGTTTAGATAATTGTACATAGAGGATGGTGGGATTTCATGTTTGGGACATTCAGTTTCATCTCATTTTACTCTTTTTCAGGAGACATTTATGCTCTTGGTACCCCTGCTTTAAAAAAGCAATAAATATCAGTTTAAGGAACATCCATCCACTGTGGAATCTATTCAGCAGGGAGATTCACTTTTTTTTTGCATTGCCATCTCATCCCCCCTCATTCAGGGATATAACTACAGAGGAAGCAGACTCTGCAGGGGGGCCCAGGAGGTATAGGGGCCCCATGAGGTCCTAATTCATATACGATTCATGTATATATTGGTAAAACTGGTCAACCTGGGGGCCTGACAAAATAGTCTGCTGTGGGACCCAATAATATCTAGTTACACCACTGCCTGCATTGGTTTTTCTAACATATAGTAAATATGCATCTACTGGGCTACAGATGTAGATCTGTACACTAATGGGCTCTAACCAGAATGTTCTTAATGGATAGAAGATATAAACCCCCCAGTTACAGTCTCTAGTGCATAAACCAAGACATTCTTGGATTTTTCATTATAAACCAGCTTTATTATGATGTGTTGGGCTCCTTCACACACTCTCAACTATCAACACAATTTTATAAATGATTATGAATTAATTTTCTTTTAGTAATATATTGATCTCTCAACAAACATTGTGCTCTAAATTGCACTTTCTTTAAGTAGTTGGCCAAGTGATCAATGATGTTGAGTTTGCAGGTCCATCCTATTCACCCGAATTTAAAAAATTTGATTTTTTTTTTTAATAGACTTCTGTTGGTCTGTTTTTTTTATTTCAAGTTTATGGGAGTTAAAATAATTCCCATAAACCCAAAATTCTACCATTGATAAATCTGCCCCTAAATTTTACAATATTCATTAAAATCATTGGGAACAAATTAATTTAAAATATAGATCGAGAAGGATTCATGCTAGTCTTTTAGGACACAAAAGGGATTGTGGGCAACGTCCAACCCTAATGTGATATTTTTTGGAATGGATAGAGACCCAAACTTAAAGGGGTTGTTAGCCTTTGAGTTAACTTTTGGTATGATGTAGAGAGTGATATTCTGAGACATGTAGCTGATTTTCGTTATTATTATTTGTGTTTTGTGTTATTTAGCTTTTTATTATCCAGTTAACAATTTCAGCAATCTGGTTACTAGGGCTCAAATTATTCTAGCAACCATACATTGATTTGAATAAGAGACTGGTATATGAATAGGAGAGGACCTGACTAGGAAGTTAATAATAAAGATAATAAAAAGTAATTAAAATACATTTGTAATCTTACATAGCATTTAATTATTATATGGGGTTGTGACCCCCATTTGAAAGCTGGAAGGAGTCAGAAGAAAAAGGCAAATAATGAAAAAACTATAAAAAATAAATAAATAATCAGGACCAACTGAAGTTGCTTAGAACTGTCCATTCTATGACATACTAAAAGTTAAAGGAATGTTTATTTTAAAAATAAAAACTTGGCAAATAGATATCTGTGCAAAATAAAAAATGTATCTAATATAGTTAGTTAGCCAAAAATGTAATGTATAAAGGCTGGAGTGAGTGCATGTGTAACAGAACAGAACACTTCTTCCTGCTTTTCAGCTCTCTTGCTTTCCACTGATTGGTTACCAGGCAGTAACCAATCAGTGACTTGAGGGGAGGCACATGGGGCATTACTGTTGCTTTTGAATCTGAGCTGAATGCTGAGGATCAATTACAAACTCACTGAACAGTTATGTCCCATGTGGCCCCCCTTATAGTCACTGACTAACTCACAGTTAGAGCTGAAAAGCAGGAAGTTGTATTCTGTTCTGTTACACATCCACTCACTCCAGCCTTTATACATTACATGTTTGGCTAACGAACTACATTAGAAACATTTTTTTTTTTACTTTGCACAGCCTATTTACCCAATTTTAAAGGCGAACCACCCCTTTAACGTGGTTTTGAGAGAGACTCTACTTTAGGAGCTCTACTTTACCTTTAATTTTAATACAGTTTTTTCCCAGTAACTCTGGTCCATTGTTTCCCCCATTCTATGGTTTGTGTGCAGTCATCCTGCTGTACTAAATAACTCTATTAATAAAGTTCTTTCCTTTTGGGACACAAGGACTCAGCAATCTTATGACCTTCTCTAAAATTCTCAATTTGTGTTTCATTTCAGGGCACAATTTATCTAACGACTAAAATAAAGTGGTTTTAAAACAGTACAATCCTGCTCATGATTAAATGTCCACCAATCTACTTTTTGGGCTTTTTTTTTTCTTGCAGAACATGGCATCTAAAATGTCAGCATGTTCAGTTCCTTGGCCTGAAGAATTATTTCATTGGCTCGGAAAAATGGTTTCTAGACAACCATAACTATAAATAAACCTGAATATCTGTCTTCCAGTTTGCTGTTTGTGGCAAAAATGCAAATACATTGTATCTTATAACCAAACAAATGGGGAGACAATGCTGAAAATTCATTATGGAGGCAATCATAGCATTTCATTTCTTAAAGGGGCAATAGGTATTTCTGTTAAAAATGAGCCCCAAATTTATATAAAATATCTTTATGTTGTTATTTGTAGTTTGTAAATACTGCAGATGAAGAATGGTTGAGTGTTGAGCTTCAGAATTACAAGAAGACCATCTGCCATAGATTCCATTTTTCATCAAATTAACATTTCTAAAAATTTCTTTTTTTCTGTAATTATAAAACAATAAAGGTATGGGAAATGGGATCTGTTATCTGGAAACCCATTATCCAGAAAGCTCCAAATTATTGTTAATTAAGTTAATGCCATTTTTTTATGCAAGAGAAAACTTTATTTGCTTCACTTATGTGCTTTAATCTATGATGCCTTCAACTTATCTGTGAGCTGATTGATCAGCCTAATCAACTTTCATTGAAATAAATGCTCTCACCAGGTGCTCCCAGGGCATAACAGACTTTGAGGACCTTAGAGCAGTTGGTAGATGGGGTCTCCAGCTCAGGAAGGAGAATAAGGAAAAGGTTTTATTACGTATCCTCAAGTTCAGGCTCTGTCCAATTCATCTTCCAATCCATTTTAAGGATCTCCCTTTCCTCAACCCCACCAGACAGACACCCCAAAAAAGACCTGCTCCCCATACATGAACTTAAGAGGATGTCCCTATAATTTCTCTGGCTTCTATTGTTATCACAAAAAGCTGTTACTTTATGAAGCATCGGTATTGCTTTTACGGACGGGAGCAATTTAGGAATTAGTGATATCACCTCCTCATTCATTAACTGTATATTTATACAGAACATGTACATTCAGACTCTCGGCAAGGCAGATAAACACAAGCGGAGACAGTTCATTTAGCAGGAAGATATTTATTTTAGCTGAAGTCTCAATGTCTTCTGCTGGGGGTTTCATTTCTATATTTGTCATCTGTCTTTTATCATAGCCTGAAGAGTCAGACTATACGACTTCTGATCATCTAAACACTGGCCAATGCTGAACAGGATTTTTTTATTTAAGGAACAATCATTAACCTTCTCTTGAAACATTTTTGGTAATGTTTTAGTTATTTCTCTTGCAAATTCCAGCTCAATTCATTGGTACTGATCATGAGCGCATGCCAATTCATAACGACTATCTAAAAGTATGGCACATTTTCGTGTCTCCATCCACAGGACAGATTTCATTTCTCTCATGAAGTTTGGATGGCACCGTAATTACAGTATGGTTTAATAGCAGCACACCTTTCATGAAAAGCAGAGCCTCTAAATGAAAATAAATTACATTCTGAAATATTTTTAAAACTTCCTGATTTTAAAAGGGGAACCAGACATTTGCCTATCAAACATCTCATTCCCAAACCACGAGAATTAATAAGAAGTTGCCCCTTCCTTTGCTGCAATAACAGCCTCTGCTCCTCTGGGAAGGATTCCATCTAGATGTTGGGATATTGTTGGTGGGATTTGCTTCCATTCAGTCAACAGCATTAATAAGGTTGGGCACTGATGTTGGGGATCAGACTTGGATTAAAAATGAGGTTCCAATTCAACCCACATGCGTTCTGCTGGGTTAAGGTCGGGGCTCTGTCCAATCAAGTTCTTCCACTCCCATCTCGGCAAACCCATTCTGTATGGACCTGACTTAGTGCATGGTGAATTATTGTGCTGTAACAGGAAAGAGTCTTCCCCAAACTGTTCCACTAGGTAGGAAGCATGGAATTTCCAGGAATTGTACCCTGTAGCCTTAAAGAAACTGGTCTGTGTAAAAATTAAACAGTAAATAGGTTGCCAAAAATGGTTTCAATAAAGTTAGTTATGTCTCATGTAACCCTCCCATCAAGTTGTTGACTAACTAAGAGGTTAGAGAGCAGCAAAGGAGGAAATTAGGTCATGTCTGTTATGTTAGACATTCCTTTAAAGGACAAGGGAAGGCAAAGAAATTAAATCCCATTTTTACTTTCTTTAATGAAAAAGAAACCTATCTCCAATGTACTTTAATTAAAAAACGTCTAACGTTTTTATAATAAACCTGACTGTATACAGTGAAATTCTCCATTCATTTACTTCTGTGGATAGGAATTGTCAGACGGTCCCTCAGGCAAACAATCATACTTATGAACAGCAAGGGGAGCCCCGCCTTACTTCCCAGCCACGCAGAACTCAAGCAGCTTTGTTTGTTTCCCTGTTTTGATAATTTATGACAATCCATAAGTAGCCAAGACCACACTGAGCATGTGTACAGTCTTGGACTTGCAAAGATGACAAATTTACAAGAGGGTGACCCCCTGTGGCCAACTTTAAAAGCATAAATCATTGGTTTGATGCTGACATATCTAATGGAGAGAAAGTAGTGATTTTGCAAGAGAGATTCATTGTCCTTAGGAAATTGTAAGGTTGTAACGGAATAGTCTAACTCAGTGATCCCCAACCAGTAGCTCGCGAGCATGTTGCTCTCCAACCCCTTGGATGTTGCTCCCAGTGGCCTCAAAGCAGGAGCTTATTTTTGAATTCCAGGCTTAGAGGCAAGTTTTGGTTGTATAAAAACAGATGTCCTGCCAAACATTCTCTCCTGTAGGCTGCCAGTCCATATAGGGGCTACCAAAAAGCCAATCAGAGCTCTTATTTGACATCCACATGGACTTTTTCATGCTTGCGTTGCTCTCCAACTCTTTTTCAATTTTAAATGTGGCTCGCGAGCAAAAAATGTTGGCGACCCCTGGTCTAACTAATAACAAGATACCCTCCAGTGGAAAAATCTCAGGGATATCTCATTCCAGATTGAGGCCCCCTACACTAAAGTGTGTGTCATATGGGGAGTTGAGGGAAGTAATGCTGTTTCTCGACTGGCTTTCCATCAGTATCTAACAAATCTCAAGGACTATGCTATAGCAAAAGTTTGTATCCACTATCTTTACCTTGTTTTTGAGGTTCCTGCCTCCCTACTTCTCTAAGGTTTTTGGTCACCTTAGATATGCAAGCTTTATACTGAGGCTCCAAGCTCCCAGCTACTGTTACTAGATAGAGACCAAAGAAGATAAGCCATGTCCTCCATCAACTTGTATACATTTGGGAGGAATAATTCACACAACACCTGGACCAGATAGGAAACCTGCATCCTCATATACACAAATTACAGACATGGCACTTCCTGAGCAGGGGGAATACATCTTTGGGTATTGTTCATCTTAGAATAAAATTTCAGACCCAGGACCTCGCTCACTCCCTACATTTATAGACCTAATTCCATGTCTTAGTATATGATGGCCACATAAAAATAAAGGGGCAGATTTACTAAATTCGCATGAAGGATTCGAAGTTCGATCGAATTTTCAAAAATATTAGAATTTTCGAATGTTTTTGAAGACCACTTCGAAGTGAATTTTGAAAATTCGATTGAATTGAATTGTTCGAATAAAAATCTATTGGAATATTCGACTATTCGACAGTCGAAGTACTTCCCCTTTAAATTTTTATTCGACTGTCTAGTTCACCAGATCAAAGCTACTGAATTGGGTTTCGTTATTTTTGAATAGGAAATATTCGATCGATCGATAAAATCGTTTGAATCGATCGATTCGAACCATTTGTCGATCGAATATTTCCTATTCGATTGTTCTACCAATTGAATTGCGGTAAAATTCTTCGAATTGAAAGGATTTTACTTCCCCTTTATATTCAACCCTTGATAAATCTGCCCCTAAGTGTTCCACTGCATAGAAATCAAAAGCTTCAACTGCCTTCAGTGTTATTGGTAACTACTTGTACTGTTGAGTATGAATCTATTCATACACTAACATTTATTAGTTAGTTCTTCATGAGCAACTCAGCCGTTTAGTAGGCAAGGCTTCAACGGTAGTATGAGCAGCCTGTATTTCTTCTCTGCAGAAAACTCTGTGCATAAGTAGACAGGTACCTACAGTTCACAGGTTGCAGCTATTCTCCTTATCATCCACATAATGAATATAAATATATATATGGAGGTCCAACAGTGTGGATGTAATTGTTTTGTACAAGAATCCTCCAGGTGATGAGAAGGAGGCTTTTTATAAAGCCTACTCTTTCATCACAGCCAGTGGCAGGAACAAAGGGTTTTATTTAGAAACTGTGCAAATACATTAAAGTGTTTGAGATAAACCAAGCCTGAAGCTTTTGTACCACACGGGATCACAAAAATAAGCAAAGGCTTTTTTGAGATTACGGAAGTTGCAGGAGACTAAACACCTCTATAACTCTGTCCCATTGAACCCTAGTTCCCTAAGATACGTAACCAAAAACTTAATAAATTCACTGTTCACACTTCGTTGCTGACCAAAAGCTTATTTACAGATGTAGATGATATCTGTAGTCCAGCAGCAACAGTAAGTAGAGGGTGGTTACTGATTAGACCCCCTAATATAAAGTTGGGACTACCCCCAAGAGTTCAGAACATGGTACATGGAAATCTACAAGTCCATTGACTACACAGGCAATTGTAAGCAGATGGCACTGATGCCCAATGTAGCCAGTCAAACATAATTCTGTGTTAGTATCAATATAGCATGTAATAACACATGACAGCCTCTAAGAATGACTTGCAGGCAAATGCATATAAGTGCTCATGAATCTCAGTAAGATTAGTAATTAAGATGACATTTCAGAGAATGTGCTTGCAAGAGATGAAAGTCTAAGGGAGCAATGGTTCACAACCCTATTAGAGGAAAACCCAGTCAGTAGCATATCTGCTATGGGCCCCATAAAATGCCAGTCATCGCTCATGGTGTGCTTCAAAGACCACTAGCTGGCAGTTGGTCATCATGCCCCACAGTCTTCACCACAGCAGTAATCAAGCCTGTACATACTGAATTGGTGTCAGCAGACTGATGGTATTGATGATAACATGTTATAATTCATAATAAATAAAAGTAATGCAAACATCCATGTGTCAGCAACTCTGCAAATTGTCTTCACAGTTTTGCTTGCTGCAAAACGCGGGAAATTCGCCGCAAATGTGTGTCTGGCTAATATTTTCGCCCATCACTAATATACAGTATATCAGTAGTAACTGATTAATCCTGTAAGGACCAGTAAGCTTGCGGTGGAGCTAGATAAGTGAATCAGTGCTGGCATTCAGTTATGCTGACACTTGGCCAGTTTGCCTGACTTTGGAACTGATCAGGTACCTTTAGGTATTGTGGAGGGAAATAGCATTCTACTCATATAGGATAATCTGAGAAAAGTTTTTAAAGGATTAGGAAAGCATCACTGGGGGGTACCAATTTGTCAGCAATTATGACCTCAAGCTGGTGCTCCCCTTCACTGAAGACACACTGGTACTATTTCAAGTACTTCCATAGTTGTGCTGTTATTATCTTCTGCAAGATCCCAGTTGGTGGCCTGGTGCTGGAGGACAATTACCTGGGTCGGTGCATTTTTCAGTCAAGATGAAGTTGCCTTTACCAGCTACACTGTACTGTTGTTCTGCATTGTACTGTTGTTCTGCACATTGTGAGACATGGGGACACTGTACTTTGCTGCTCTGCATAGATTCCATGAAAAAACATAGCCCACATGCTCATATGTAGCTTAGCCAACTGTCATGAGTAAATTGGTGGTCAGGCTGCTCTCAAGGCCAGAACTAGGGGTAGGCAGAGTAGGTACGTGCCTAGGGCGCAAAGCTGGGAGGAGACACCAGACACATTCCTTCTCCCTACCACTAGTCCAGTCCCCTCTCTCTCCGTCCATTTGCTGTTATGGTAGTTGCACATGCGCTTCCAGCAGAAGCCACAACCGGCCAGGTTGCCTAGTGTGCCTGACCTGGCTCTGGCTGCTCTGATGGGAGGAGTAGTTTGCAGGGGCGATCCTGCTCGCATTGCCGCCTTGATTTTCCAACCCCCCCCCCCTTCCCCACGGCGCTCAAAAGTGAACGCCGGACAGGGGTAGGGGGGGTCCACGGCGCTAGTGCATGGCGCAATCTGCACTAGAAGAGCCGAATTTCCGGGTTGAAACCCGGAAATTCGGCTCTTAGTTACCAGGAGCGCCATTTTTGCCGCCCCTGGTAACTAGGGGGGCGCTGCCACCTGAGGCGAGTGCCTCAACTCGCCTTATTGGCGGAGCGCCCCTGGTAGTTTGACTCTTTCCAGTTCTCATCAGGCTGAGTCCTCCTCCCCTGGTGGGGCCAGTCCCACAGTTTGGGAACCACATCATTAAATCTTAAAACCCCTTATTATTTCTCATGGAGACACCAGCTGTTTAGCATAAACTGAACACAAGGAGCATCGCTATTAGGATTGTTGTGCGGGGCCTTATAATATGTGCCTACAGTATGTGGTAAAGCCTTTTGTTTTCTCTTTAATTTATTTTGTTCAGAGGGATACACTAAAAAACAAAAAAAATTCTGGCCTGAAACAGTAATTAAATGTATTCAGGAGTAATTTCAATCAGTATTTGCTGTTTTGTTAGTCTAAAGCTGTGAGAGACACTTGGCAGGATGGTGCTTGTGTATTACCAAGGAAAAAATGCGAATAACAACAAGTAAAGGCCAAACGCTAGCTAGCAATCCATAATTAGATGTGCTAGCCCAGAATCTTGCCATTTCATGATTAATCATTATTACTGCTCAATTCTATGTCTTCCCGCAGTCTTCACAGCATCCAAACATACAGGATCTACCATAGCTGCTTGTAATTATTCATGTTGCTCTAAGTAGTGAGTTGTTGCTCGGCCATCTGTTTGTCTGAATCCGTCGGGGAAACGCACCTTCACCAATACAACAGGCGGCTCCAGGTATCTCATGATTTTTAATGAAGCCCTCAATTCCCGGCAGCTCAAAACAATGAAAGAAATGCAAATGTTCATTCCAACCTTCAAAGAGCAAATCCACCCAAATGTTTCAAAATGTTATTGTTGTACCTTTTGCAGTTAATATTGAGTCTTATGCTGTCCAGACAGTACTATAGATGACAATAGACATAATCTAACCTTAAATTTGCCTTGTGTAATCTGAACTAAGGATGCACCGAATCCAGGATTCAGTTTGAGATTCGGCCAAGATTCAGCCTTTTTCAGCAGGATTCGGCTGAATCCAAATGCCTGGGCAAACTGAATCCATTACGCAAACAAGGAAGTCATACATTTTTTTAAATGAGTGCTGGGCACGTGCTTGTGTTTCCCCCTCTTTCTCGTGATTTACGTTTGCAAATTAGGGTTCGGATTGGGTTCGGTATTTGGCCGAATCCTAAAATAGTGGATTCGATGGATTCCTAATCTGAACTGAACTGTTGTCAAGCCATATGAATTGTTCATATCCAATGTTTGATACTTCTCAAAATGTCAATAAAAATATGTTACAAAAAAAGATACAATTTTTCATAATGAAATACATAATGGTCAACATTCCAGTTTAAATTAATTTTCAGTTTTCAAAAATGATACCATTATTTACCCTTGCTATGCACTGCTGGTCCTGACAACATGTATGCTTGAACAAATATAATATCTCCCATTCATCCCTGGGCAGGCTTAGACTCATGCATACACAGCAGGGTAACATTTTTGCCTTGGAAAGTCAAGTACTTGTTTTTAAAGTTTTTCCCAATGAGTCCAGAGTAATTGTTGCCAAGTGCAACATATACTGTAGGTCAAATGTAGAGAGTTTTTTATACCTCGAATGAACTCACAACTTGAATGGTTTCTAATTTAAGAAAAAACTCGAATGGAGAAAACTCAGTTCAGTGAGTTTGAGGTTAACAACCTGAAAACTCAAATTAAGATGGCCATACATGGGCAGATTAAAGCTGCCAATAACGGTCCTTTAGACTGATTCCACATCTTTTCTGGTCATGTGTGGGGGCATCTGACGGGTTTTGCTGATCGATATCTGCCCAAAAATCAGCCTTATATTGATCGGGCAGGTTTGATTTTTCCTGCATTGGATAGTTGATATGGTCTAACAATCCGTCAGCGCCCATTTCACTAAGGCCGAATGTTCTGATTAACGCAACACTGCCCTGCCATTGGTGGGCATATCGGGGATAGATACACATGTTTGGCAACCACCTTTAATCAAATTTTTGGCGAAAAAAACTCAAATTGCTAAATTTTTCAAGTTTTTGGGCAAAACCCTTAAAAATAATCTCAAACATTATGAAGGCTATTAACATCTTCTATTAGTTCAAGGGACCTCAACCACTGACTCCTTCATGACCTTGACAGGTTTTAGATGGTGTCTTTTTGGATTGGGTTGGGGAATTGCTCCATTTCCAGTGTTTGCTGTTAATATGATGTTTGAATGGTATTTACTGGGCACAAGTCTACTCTACCGACTGACCTCGCCCACAGGAGGAGCCTTGGAATTACTTGAAGGTGGCAGTAGCTCCAGGGTTTCCTCATGCCCATACGTTGGCCCTGAGCACAATTATAGGGAAGTATGATGTCTTTGGATGCAAGTGGGTGCAAATAGTGTCAATGCAGCTGCAGTTGTAAATGAGCTTAAAAGTACCCAGCTGGGTTTCCACAAGGCTAAAAACATACTAAGCACAGTGAATGGCATCCCTTGCAAAACTCATCACATTGGTGATGCCAAGATGTTGACCCAACTACAGAGCTATGGAAGCCTCACAAGGACAAACTCTATGGGTGTTTTCTCACTCTTCTCTTGCTCACAAGACCCTTCTTCAGGTTCAGGTTTATCTTTGTGCTAGCTACCTATATCTAATTCTCTTGATCTTTAGACAACTTTGTGAAAATGTTGGGTGGTTATTCCTTCCCAGGGCTTCATTGTGGCTTGCAATTTAATATTGTGCACTTTGAGTCATTAAACCATACATTGCAATTTGCCTGATGAAAACCCCCCACATAGGCTCAAAATGCATTGGATTCTTTACTTGGTAATATGGTTTTTATGATGGAAGTTCCCTGCTTCATGCTTGTTTAGCAATTACACCAGGTTCTGACTGGCATATATATTTCTGATTTAACATATGCCTTCTTTCCCATGGACACAGATTGATTACATATCCCTTTACCCTGCTTTGTGTTTCCTTTCATTATTCAGAAGAGCCATTAAGAGAAAGAGAAATGAAACCCAAATGTGGGAAGGGATAAAGCTTTTGATTAATAGCATGTTAACGAGGAATAATCGTTCTCTGACTGCGTACTTTAACTTGCTGGGATTAATGAAGCAATAATCCCAAAGTGCAACAGTTAGCTGGTACCGTTCCTTTAACACACTTACGATTGACTGTTTCCTGTCAGGGCCCCCGACGTTACTGAATGATTGGTAACGAAATTACAGCAAAAGCAGTTCTGCTGCGGCCAAGGGAAGGGAATAATACATTTTAATCTGCGGTAGGAATGTCAAGAGGGTCTGGAACCATTAAACAAATAACTCTCTTCATAGTTTATGAGTGTTGTGCATTGGACCTCATGAGCAGGTCAACGGAGTGAGATGTTGAGTGGATCGTTTTTCCTCGTCTGAGACTTGTTATAGAAAATAAGAATTAGCAAAGTTTTGGAAAAGTATAGTTATGCAGGGCAATTATAAATATATAATGCACAAAAGCCGTGAATATCTTGCAAATTATATCCTTATAAACGGTGAGATCTGATGTCATCAGTTATAAACGGTGAGTTCTGATGTCATTTCTGTCACATGACTCACTGAAACTTGTGTATTATAATAAATAAAGTACCCCCAGTTGCAAAATATGAGGATATTAGAAGTTACCTCGGAGTTCCATGACCTGGCCTTCGGCCTCGTGTTTTTATATGGTCATGAAACTCCTCGGTAACTTATAATATCCTTATATTTTACAAGAGGGGGTACTTTATTCACTATATAATGCACAAAAGCCGTGAATATCTTGCAAATTATATCCTTATAAACGGTGAGTTCTGATGTCATCACTTATAAACGGTGAGTTCTGATGTCATTTCTGTCACATGACTCACTGAAACGTGTGTATTATAATAAATAAAGTACCTCCAGTTGCAAAATATGAGGATATTAGAAGTTTTTATATGGTCATGAAACTCCACGGTAACTTATAATATCCTTATATTTTACAAGAGGGGGTACTTTATTCACTATATAATAAAAAATTATAAAATATAATGATATTATAAAATATAATTAATCCTTATTGGAAGCAAAACCAGCCAGTTGGGTTTATTTAATGTTTATATTATTTTCTAGTAGACTTAAGGTATGAATTACAGAGAGATCCGTTATCCAGGAACCCCCCCAGGTCCCAAGCATTCTGGATAACAGGTCCTATACCTGGATAACAACATTCAATGGTCAGGGACAAATTGATGGAAGATGTTGAAGCTCCCAGTCATTTCATAATATGTTAAAGCCCACTGGGGATTTTAGCAACATTTTAGCAATGTTTTGGCCAAGCAAGCAGGGTTTAGATCCATAAAATTACTTTAATAAGCACCATATAGATCTGAAGTAACCACTGAAATAAATCTAATAGATGCTGATGGATAGATTCCAGTAAATAGAAATGCTAAATACAAAAACACAGGCATTTCATGCTCTCCAGAATGTTAATATATTTGCAGTTTTATGTGCCATGCAATTATAAAGTCTCTGCCTTGTATTCAGGCTCACAGCTGGAAGGAGCAAGTCTGTCTCTGGGGAGAACCTGACATTTCTATGTAATAACCTCAATTTGTAGGAAAGCTGAAGCCTGGGAAGGTTTATTCATGCAAACATCGACCAATCAAAGACACCAGTCTTCAGCGGCCCAAGAAAAGGCAGAAGTCTGAGAGTAATGGAGCTGAAGGAATGACTTTGCTTGGAGAGAGGTGACTAGTGAATAATTCTACAACTTTTATACAAATTTATTGGTATTTGAGCTTCGGGTTTTGGCTCAGAGCAAATGTCACCAGCCGAACCCTCTCTGAGAATGAAGGAGTTGGAAGAGATTTAGATAAAGAAAGTCCAGATACAAAGTAAATATGTTAGACGATGCATAATGGGGGGAAACAATGAAACGTACTGGTTAAATGGGAACAAGAAAAGGTAGATTCAATGGGGTGCCATGTTATGCACATCTTAAAGGACCAGTAACACCAAAAAAATTTAGGTTTTTTAAAGGAATGACAATCATGTACTGTTACTCTGCACTGGTAAAACTGGTGTGTTTGTTTCAGAAACTTTATTATAGTTTATATAAACAAGCTGCTGTGTAGCCATGGGGGCAGCCAT
>CM044441.1:5540043-5567219 GCA_024363595.1 Xenopus borealis | reverse complement strand
TTGGGCTGGTACACAAGCACAACACATCATGTACAACATTTATACACACTTCTTTAGTTACATCTAAAATGACCCACATCAGGTTACATGAATATCCACAAACACCTGACTCATTGTGGCTCTTTAACAGTGGGCCTGTTTGCACCTGGGCAGTACCCATGGCAACCAATAAAATTTTAGTTCTCCGTGTTTTCTACACTATCATGATCATCCTAAAATGTATTGCCAGGCTTAACTACCAGGGGAGCAGGGGGTGCAATTGCACCAGGGCCCACTCCCTCTCGGGGCCCACTGGAGAGGCTAGGAGAACTCCAACTCATGGGGGGGGGGGAGCCCAATAGGTGGGCCCAGGTGCCAATCCTGCACCAGGGCGCACCAGTGAGTAGTTACGCCACTGATTGCCAACTCTGCCTGAAACATGTCTATTTGTAGGTCCCACTCACAGCCTTTTTTACTTTGAGACCTCTTCTTTCCTTATCGAGATCAGTTTGATGATTGAGCATTGCAACTTTGCACAATTGATTATTGCTAGTGATCACCATCTTTTCTCCTTAGCTCCTGCCTGTACTATAACTGCCTTGATGCTAAACTGACTCCTACCTCTAAATCTGTCTAAAGCCCTGCTACCTTTGTTCACTGTATTTTCCAAGGCACCTTCATAATTCTTTATGGAAGCATATAAAATGTGCTTTAAAATGAACTGGCATAAGAATGATAAATGGCTTAACCTAAATGAAAGCATGAACATCACATACCAAAAGAGGCAGGTCAAAATGAATGTCTGCCTCAGTCTAGCTCTATTCAGTTGTAAAATGTTGGTTAGCTACTTAATTTTGAGGACCTTTTAATGAAAGCCCCGTTAGTGGTTCAACATAAGATCAGGTATCTAGATGGATCAGGGTTTATCACGGTCAAACTTCTACAATTACGAATAGTGTTCAAGATTGTTCCAGGCCTTCACACTTGGATTCTGTTGACTCCTCTTATATGAAAAGATTAATTTTCTATAGCTCCAGACAAGAACACGCTCTTTAGCACTTCAGCCCAGGTCTTGGCTTTGATCTACATTGTGCACCACATACAATATCGGCTAATGCAAAGGCCATTCCTGTTCTTACTACCTGCCATAGAACTTCTGCTACTCTGAATGGCATGCAAGTAATGTAATGGACAAGGAGGGATGACTATCTCCATGAACATGTGTTTGTGGAACATCTCTGCTGGAATTTTCTCCCACGGTATGTCCTACTTTCTCCCAACATTTCTGCTTTCAAAAGATCTCTTAACATTTATTTAGAGAAGCCTACCCTCACTTTGTTTAGCTACCAAATAAAATGTAATGTGCTACATCTCTCACCTTGCTTATTTCTGGTCTTGCCTACTCCCACGCCTTGTGTCTCATTCCTTTCTCCTTTTAGATTGTAAGCTCTTTTGCACTGAGCCTTCCTCACCTTTTGTATTGATACTAGTTGCTATGTATGTAATTCTGGATGTATGTAATTCATGTGATTTCTTTGTAAAAGCAAATCTTTGTAATAAACACTCTAAAAATACATATTAATAATATTACACTTGTCCATTTTATCTACTTTTTTATTAGATTATCACCTCCATTGAAAGAAAACATCCATCCCGGTGCCTGCATTTTTCAGTAGGTTATTATTCAGGCTGCGTAGAATAGGAAGTACAAGATAGGACTCTAAGTCATCTCAACCAGAAAGCCAATTAAAGCCAGTTGTGCCTGAGATCTTAAAATCAATAATTAACCTTATTTTTCCACATGCCTGGGTTTGGCAATTTTAGAGAACTCGTGTTCATTGCACTATGGATATTTAAGGCCAAGAATTCGATATTCTTTATAAGAGGACAAATGCAAAACATCCAAGAATAATAAATTATTTATCAAATGTCCTCCATTTACAACTATAGTTATTAACTCACTGCCACCACGGGGTCTACTGGAGATCTACACAGTTTATCTATAGCAAAAAATAAGCAATGTGACTTGCTAATCCATGGAGATGAATTTGTAAGAGATCATTCTAGAACAAAAAAAATCTAATGGTGAGAAATAGATTGCATACGTAATATATCATTTTTACTATAAACTTGATGAAAAAGCTTTTACGCATTACAAGGATTGCTAGTGATGAGTCAACTGGTTTTCAATATCAATAAAAGTTTTATTGTTCCTAGAAAGAGCTCACAATGTATGAGTTAAAGGGAGTTTGAAATAATATTCCTTAATTAAGCCTCCTTTCTTACACCTTGCGTCCTCTGATTATTAATCCTGCATGTGACTCATGCAGTAGTTAAAATAATAGTTTTTGGTAGAAAAAAAGTCAACTCTAACTTGTGTGAATCATTGGTGAGATGATACCTTTGATCACCTTTCTTTCCTAATAAACACAAATTTAAAATTTGATGATAGCATCCCTTTAAAAGTAACCATCTTTTCATCCTTGACCATGTTCAAAGCCTACTGGCCAAAGATGTTTTTCACTGACATCTTATATACTGCACATATTTATAGTGGTAATTCCATCAGTTAAAGGAGAACCAAACCCTGTATCATAAAAAACCCTACCTCCCCCCACCCCTCCGGGAAGTAAGCACCGTATCAGCGCATGCACGGTTGGAGAAGTCTTCAGTTTTTTTACAACTGCACATGCACGAAAGTCACAGAAATAGCCAACTTCAAGGGAGAAGACCCAAATAAGAATGAAGAGCTGAAAAATGGTGCCTGTGAGCTCCGCTGCACTGAATCTGCAACAAGGGGTAAATAAAGACTTAGGGGCAATTGCAAATGGTAACACCTAGGTTGAGGGGGGTCTATGTAGGGTAGGGAGCAGGGGTTTTTAAGATTAAGGCTTGGGTTCACTTTTAAGGACTGCATTGAGCTTTGAATATGTTGTCTCCTTTTTGGCTTTGCACCAGCCCTATATAGATCAACACTCTGGTGACATGGTCAACCAAGAAGATATATCCCAGTAGGTCCAACTTCAATTCCACAACTTAGCTTCTCAAGAACAATAAACATTATGACAGCATCATGACACACGTGCTCTGACGCATGATTCTTCTAAGATTACATGACACCAGTTTGAAACCAAGGTCTGATTTATAAAGGAAATATTAGTACAACATTTGTTCTGTCTAAAGCAATGCCACAGATTTTAAGTCACTGTAATCACAGTCATCAAGTTTTCAGTCAAGTGAGTGTCTAGCCAAATGATGTGAAGACAACAGCTTGAAAGTTAAATTAGATTATCTAAAACTCATCAGAGCAATAAAGCTAGTAAAATAATAATTAACTAAACTTAAACTTATAGTTATGTAAGAAACCCAATCAACAATTTTCAGAGAATTGTGTAGCTAATATATTCAAAATTAATATTTCTGAAAAGAATAAAATACTTTGGAAGGCAGCGGTCCACTAGGCGATTAGTGGCCTGCAACAAATTTGCTCTTCTAAACCAAACTTCTCCATAAAGAAATCGAATAGTTGGTGGTAAAACTCATGTGTCACTTCAATCTACTGAAGATGCCTGAAGTTGCCTCAAGAGAAAGACCAAGTTATAGGCTTTTTTTGTGGAATTGTTGTTTAATTTTTTTCTGTGTCCACACTCCATCTTGTGCTGGCCTTATAGTTAAGTTTCTCTTAGAGGAAGTGACTAACTCCATGCCAAGGTCCCCAGAGGGCTCAGAGGAAAAAAATAAATAAATAAAAATAGAAAAACATGCAAATGGGGTGTCAGAGCAAATTATCAGTAACACTAATACAACCCAAACTTGTTACTTACATGAAAAGCCTAACAGTCACAAAGGTATTGCATGAGTAGATAAAAACATAATTGAGAATGGTGCCTACTGCAATCAGAAAAAAGATGAGGACTGTATACAGTTCTTGGCACTCTTTTCTATGGCAGTTGGTAAAAGAGCTTTGGAGCCATACATTTTCTATATTTATGAGGTCCCCCTTTTCTCTAACTTCAGCCATTGTAACACTATTGTGTTTGTTTGCCCCTTGTGGCTGAATAATGCTAATTTTAATGTTGACTGAATCTTCATTTTACCAGGAATGGTAGGTTTGACTACCTAAGAGTGCCATGTTTTTTAAACTATCGATGCAACCCACCAAAGTCTTAGACCTTCATTTTGTCATGAGCCACTTCATTCCATTGACAGATAAATGCAGCAAATACCTGCATAGTTAAATATCTTGTAAAGCTAGAGATATCACCTTGAAATAACTCAGGCTACCAATGGAATCCAGAGAATGTGTTATCCCAACATAATATTTGTACAAGCATTGCAGTGCACAGCCCATTAAACTGCAGATGAAAGCTGACTTGCAATAGCCCCTATCCATTGCACACACACACACACACATATATATATGACAGAAAACTGTATTAAAGTATTAAAATGGATTCATTTACAGGCCAGTTGGTACAGACTGAAGGTAAGAAGGTTTAATCAAGAACTCAGTGGACTGAAAGGCTAGAAAATAATGAACATATGTTAGATATCAGTTTCCCTTGTATGGGCAGCCTTTATTAAGTAATTAATGGAGCACAAGATATTGGACTAAATCAGAATCAGTTTTGGGACTTCCTTCACTTATTTGGTTAATTTAAACACAACTGGAAGATGTCCATGAGAACAAACTTGCCTTTTTGGGCTGTTTGAGATCCATCCAAGAGGGGATTGAAAGAAAAACTTGAAAATGGAAGTATACAGGAAACCCACTCATATGGATCAATATCTGTTGTTCGATTCCCACCATCTGCTGGAACACAAACTGGGTGTCATTCGAATTCTGCACTACAGGGCGGAAAGTGTGGCAACTGATACAGAGTTCAGGGACAAGGAGCATAAACATCTCAGAGGAGTTTTGAAAGCATGTGGCTTCCCAGACTGGGTATTTGTCAAAACAACAGAAACCAAGCCCAACACGAACACCAAAAGAAATAACCGCACTGAGATACATAATAGGCAGAACATGTCGCTTCAGTGTCAGAGAAACTCAGGAGGATTTTCAACAAACACCACATTCCTGTTTTTTTTCAAACCTAGCAGAGACAAAAACTGGTATACCAAAAAGATCCAGCACCTAAATAAAAACCTGTGGTATACGCAGTCTAGTGTAGCAAGGAGCATACAGAACTATACATTGGGGAGACCACTGGGGAGATCAAACAACTGCTCACCAAGCAAATAGCTCAGCATACAGTAGGAGGGTGACCTCTACAGGGCAAGACTCGGCTGTCTTTCTACACCTAAAAGACAAGGCACACTCCTGAAAAATAACAATTGGTTGAAGAAGACTGCTGGTTTGAATAGGCATGAAAGAGACGATTCATGTCAAGGTGGAGAAACTATCCATGAACAGAGGTGGGGGCCTTCAACACCACCTGTCTAATACTTACAATGCTGTTCTAACATTTTCAGAACACCTGTTTCTAGGAGTTGCTTGACACATTGGTAATCAGAGTAACTCCACAGAATCAACCCTCTGTGAATTTCAGATATCACCTCTCTGAAGAGTTACAATGTGCCGGTGTGATTAGACTAGTGGAAGCGTTTGTATGCCGAGGACTTCCATACCATTCAGTTGACCTGAAGAAGCTACTCGGATGAATGAAAATCTTCATAGTCACTACATCAGGAGAGGACTACACAAGGAGAGGACTGTTTCAAGAGAGGACTCTATCAGGAGGACTGCATCAGGAGAGGACTACATCAGGAGAGGACTGCATCAGAAGAGGACTCTATCAAGAGATTACTACATCAGGAGAGGACAGCATCAGAAGAGAACTGCATCAGGAGAGGACTACATCAGGAGAGAACTGCATCAGGAGGGGACTGCATCAGGAAAGGACTGCATCAGGAGAGGTCTACATCAGGAGAGAACTGCTTCAGGAGGGGACTGCATCAGGAAAGGACTGCATCAGGAGAGGACTACATCAGGAGAGAATTGCATTAGGAGAGGACTACATCAGGAGAGGACTGCATCAGAAGAGGACTCCATCAAGTGATTACTGCATCAGGAGAGGACAGCATCAGGAGAGAAATGCATCTGGAGAGGACTACATCAGGATAGAACTGCATCAGGAGGGTACTGCATCAGGAAAGGACTGCATCAGGAGAGGTCTACACCAGGAGAAAACTGCATCAGGAGGGGACTGCATCAGGAAAGAATTGCATTAGGAGAGGACTGCATCAAGAGAGGAATGCATCAACAGATCAGTTGGTTCATTGGTCCAATAAATATCAAACCAATAGCATATTTTTTTCCCTGTACAGCCTTTAAAAAAAGACAAAACTGGCATTTTTTGTTTTATGTTTAAAAGTCACAACTGTTAAATATATATTTTTTTAAAATGTAATTTAAATTATTTCAATTTTGATAACCATTTGAAGCTCATGCACATTTGTTTTAAGGTGGGCTCATGTCTAAGAGGATCTCTTCAGTCTTTATTTTGCTTCCTTGGACATTTTTACTAATAAGTGGCCACTTCAAATTATTTTACCAACACACACTAATAAAGTCATATATAAGTCCTGTATGTACTCGCCATACTTAAATTGTTCGCCAGCAATCACCTGCTGAGACTAAATCGCGTTTTGATGAATACACATATTTGATGTGCATTAAAGTCTGACAAAGTTGTGCAAAGTATGGTGAATCCTTTCCAAGGGACAATTCTCCCTTCAGTAAATTTACCACAAATAGTTGGTTCTGTTCCCATGATCAAGACAATAGTTTTGCTGAATTTATATTTCAGCAAGACACACATATTCCGATCTAATTAGGCTCTAGCAGGAGGTCAAATCTAGCTTGGTTTGTAGGAAGATTTTAAATTCCCAGTTTCCTCACTTCATAAAGAGGATAAATGAAATATTCCTTTTGAGGTAAATGGGACGTGATCTAAAACCAATGCTCTTTCATCTTCCCGTTCTCGTGGGTCATGCGCCGAAGTATTAGAACTTCTCATACAAACATAAAGACATTAAAAGTATCTTTAAATTTCCTGAGCTCTCTTACCAAAGGCAATATGCAGCAGATCAGCTTGTCTATTAGCAGCACATAACTATAGTGGAAGCAGATCCCACCTTGGGAACAGAAGGGGCACAGACCACAGGGTCTGCTTCCTCTAAAGCTGGAAATGATTCAGCCCTCCCCAGCTACTCTCCTTCCTGCAAGCTAAGAGGGATGTCATATGCAGCCTGGAGATGATGGTTGGAGGTGGGGAGTGGGCAGGTGTGACGGGACCAGGCAGGTAGATGTCACTGTTGACCACACTAATTATGCCACTTTCCTTTAGCTTCAATGTCTACAGACAATTGCCACTTTGGCCGGCAGACCATGCGTTGGGTAAAACACACAAACTTCGCCTTGCGCCATTAGCTTTACACCAAAGCTTCTGAAACTGTGGGGACAGCCCAAAAGAAGAGAACGAGGCACCCAACCTGAATGCTAATTTCTCTCCTAAACACTCCAAAAATCCCCTTCAGAAGGTCATTTAAATATGTAGAAATTGTTATGCTGTATTTTTAATACTCAGTTGAGAAGCTGAGTTTAGGGGTGGTTGGAAATCATCTAAACATCAGTTGCCCAAGCTTGGGTAAGTCAAAGCAGCCCAAGGCATGTGCTGTAAATCAGCAAAAAAGAAGATTGGAAGATGCTGTGGGGCTTGTACAAAAGCTCACAAAGCAGCATTAGTGACCTAAAGCTTTAGTTTTCCTTAAAGTCCAATATTTACATGAAAGTAATAGTTATTGCTAATCTGATTATAACAAATGCAGATAAAAGCTCTATAATTACAGTAATCAACAGTATTGCTGGATGATGCTTTGCACAGCTTTATACAAACACCCTTACTAAGGTATGCTAACATATTCTTTAGATCTAAGCATCAAAGTAAACATAGAATGGCCTATTTTATCACCAGCCCCCCCATCCCCCAGATATGTCACATGTCTCTTTGTTCCCCTAATGCAACTGCATGATGATGATGTGCGCTCACATTTCATACTTCAAAGTCAACTAACTAGTTTCTAATGACACATTTGAATAAGAAACATTGGGATTCTGCATAAAAAAGTCATTTTCTCTGATTCTAATGAGACTTTAAGAGGTATTTGCTATTGTGTTTTATAGAGCAAATAAGGTCAAGACTATTGATTTGGTAATCTGCTACATTTGGGGGATTATTTAATAAAATCCGACATTTTCTCACTATTTTCTTAAAGCCACTTCCTCTGCACATTTTTACCTTGTTTATCAATAAATTTACTCGAAAAAATCTGGTGTAGGAAAAGACTCGAAAAAAAAAAATTATTTTCAGATTCGGCGCATGAAAACTCCAATTTTATATGAAAACTCCAATTTTATTGTCCAAAAAATATGAATTCTTTGGACAAAACTCAGAGCAGATCACAATATTTTCCAGTTGTAAATGGGACATGTGTCATTCACTCCTACATGACCTCAACAGGTTTGAGATGGAGTACCTTTTTATTCAGACTTTTAGCAGCCTTGGAGTTTAATACATTTTTTAAATTTTTTGTTTTTTTTTAGTTATTCGAATTTTATTCGAATCATTCGATTCGATCAAATTTTCTAAATTCTATGGTCGAAGTGGCCTTCAAAAATATTTGAAAATTTTTATCTTTTTGTAAATTCCATAGAATTTCGAATCATTCATGTGAATTTAGTAAATTTGCCGCTTAGGGATACAGAATATGGCATGTGTGGATTACTGGAATATTCTGCAGAGTATCAATACCCTTTTCGCAGGTTTACCTCTACCATCCATGTACAAGCCATGCTTAGACCCATTTTCCTTCCCAGAGCCACAAAGGAATAGGTTTTTCAGTGTTAGACTGGACCACCTAGGACAACAAAAGAACATGACTTCTGGTAGTAGTAGCAGCCTTTGGTGGTCTATATAACCAGCCTTACTTGGAGATTCCCTGGTATCCAACTGAAAATAAGGCTCCATGTACAAAAAGGAACAAGAAAGACTCTTCACTGTCTCTCTCCAACCTTAGTAAATCCCTATTAGAGTCAGTATTCCTGCGCCTGTGCAGTGAAGTTTACCCCATAGAAATGGAAAGATCTGTTAACTTGAATCTATTTCAAGGTAGAAACAAAGTAATGTCTATATACAGCATATGGTTGACTAAACTCAAGTCTATTTGTCAATGCTAGGTTTTTATTCAGATAATGCCTCAATTAACAACCTCCAAATTATCCACTTTTCTAATGAAATATTCATTGTCATCCTTTGTATCTCATTCGGAAACCATTCAGATGTGCGGCTCATTTGCAGAAATACTTCATTCTTCAAATTCTCCTCAACACCGGGAGGTAATTGCTGCAACTAATGCTCATGGTAAGTGGCAGAGCTAATTAATGATACATTTCATTTGTGCATTAGCCGTTGGCTTCATTTGTCCTATTAAAACTAGTTAGAAACACGAGGAATGCTAAAAAGGGAGAGAAACATGACAAATCAGAATTTTATTTTCTATTAAAACATATTGTTTTGTGCAAGAGGCTAGAGATCCCCAACCTTTCCACCTGTAAGCTTGCATTACAGTGTTTTAGTCTGGATCACTGCTTCTCTGACCTTACTGTATATGATCTCAAATAATACAAAGTAGAAGTGACATGCCATGAACAATTGGGCAATGAGAGTTAAAAATGATTATGCTGTGGAATTTTTTAGCAAGAAAACATAACTTTTTGTCTTCATTGGTTATTTTTCAAGTCTTTCCTTTTAAAGGACAAGGAAAGTCTAAAATAGAATAAAGCTGGAAATGCTGTATTTTGTATACTAAACATAAACATGAACTTACTGCACCACAAGCCTAATCAAACAAATGATTTATGCTTTCAAAGTTGGCCACAGGGGGCTGTCATCTTGTAACTTTGTTATACATCTTTGCAAGACCAAGACTGTGCACATGCTCAGTGTGATCTGGGCTAAGCTTAGGGATCGTCATAAATGATCAAAACAGCACAAGTCAAATAATATCTGCCAGAAGCCGATACAGCAAAACTGATTAATAATCACAATATACAGACTACACTGGATCCTGTGTTGTCATGTAATCTAATGTGGATTTTATAGTTTTTGTATTGTTTAATACAAACTGTCTCCAACTCCAACTTTCTCCAACTTTACAGAACAAGTGGCTCTAGCACAATATCCTCCAAACAGAATATCAGTTTATCTGTTTAAATCTGGCTCCGTGATCTTTGTCCTGCAACTGGAGCTAGAAACAGTGAAGGGCATGTAAAGGCAAAAATAAAATTAGATACAAATCTCTTCACAGTCACCAACTACACTACAGGGAAACAAAGCTGCTTGAGATCTTCATGGCTGGAAAGTAAGGAGTATGATTGTTTCTCTGCAGATTAGTTAGGGACCATCTGACAATTCCTATCCACAGAAGTACATGAAGGGAGAATTCACTGCATATAGTCAGGTTTTTTTATAAAAATGATAGACATTTTTAATTGAACTATATTGGAGATTCCTTGGTTTCTTTTTCATTAAAGAAAGTAAAAATGGGATTTAATTTTTTGCCTTTCCTTGTCCTTTAACTGACTTTAGGCGCTTAGGCTCATTCCAGTACTTATGATATAAGTAAGCATCTCACTAGCAACTTTTGGCAAAAGCTGGTCTGTCCCAGCAACATAACAAGAGATCTAGTGGGGTAGGTCTTATAGGAACTTCATCTTCATCAAGCCAGTTGAACTGATATTCCTACCAGCACTGTGACTTGATCATGACTAGACTCAGCAAAATAGACAGGTGATAGAGAAAGCACAGATCGGAAATAAATCTTGAGTCTATAAATTTGTTGAAACTATTACTCTTGCACTCACTTTATTATACAATAATTCAAATGGTAGACTGACCCCAAAAATCAACGCAAACCAGGACTTAATTAAAGTCTTCTGTTCACTTTGTGAAGAACTTATCTCATGAAAACTCAATTAGGTGGTAAGGTGGAGCTGAATTAGAAGCTCAACAATTGAATCTTTTCAAGCAAATCTAGTATGTGTTCAGAAATTGATGGTACCATATTTGTGTATTACATTTTGCAAGATTGCACAAAGAGGTTTTTTTTGGTCCAATATTAGGTGCATGTATGGTGGGAAGCAAAATTGGCAGAAGACTTGGATATCGGTTGGCTCCTCAATCGGGCTGGACTGAAAATTTTGATTGGTGCCTTTGAAGGCACCCAAACAGTGCTGAATCTACCTGTATATATTTAGGCCTTCATTTTAACAATGGAGTAACTAGATGTTGATAGGCCAAACAGCTAACTAATTTTAGGGCCCCCAACATTTCCAGAGGTTGTCCGGTTTTATCAATATATATTGCAAATTTAAATTGCTAATTCATAAGGGCCTCATGGGGCCCCCTATGCCTCCTGCCCCTCCCTGCAGCCGCAGGGTCTGGTTCCTCTGTAGTTATGCCCCTGCTACTTATGTAGTGTGTGTTTCTTGCCTGTCCTAGCTCTGTCAGCTACAATGCATTCATCAGTAAGTCCACCTCATTACTTAAACCTTCCTTATTTCTTTCCTTTACCCAAATATAACCCTCTGCTACTCTCATTTCCGAGTCATGTGCAAAAATTTATTCACAATGCGAATTCGCAAAAACTGGAGAGACGGGCACAGCAGTGCAATATTTTAACGTTCAGGAAAAAGCATGGGCAAAACAACCTTTTGTGAACAATTATGCACTGAGCAAGCTTTATAAATGACCCCCATTGTCCAACCAACCAGCATGGAGTTTTTACTTAGAAGAAAGAAAACAAGCATCTGATTGGTTACCGTGGGTTTCTGAACTACAGTTAATGTAGCCCACGAAAATACTTAAGCCTTTTATAACCCCAATATACTAGCTTAATATGGGGACAGGTATAATTTCTTGTAAATCTTATAATAAACGAATAACCCTCCCAACAGTAAATGCATAGAATACAAATGATCTAATGCTGAGCCATTAACAACCACCCGTATGTATACTTCTTCCTCTTTTCATTATAGCCATCAAGCCAGGAATGACTTAACTAAGGACTTGGCCCTGGGCCATCACTGCATTCATGTCATCTGAACCTGGTAATGAGGCCTGATTGATTGGAGAGATTGAGTCTCTTGTGATGTCCGCACCCTTTCCCTTTAATTACCTGGCTTTGTGAAGTCTGCGCATTCATTACCACCAACTCTTAATTTGGAATCCTAATTGTCTTTGCTTCAGCCAGACCTTCTACAGTATTGGCTAAGTAGGGAGCCAGGCATTTGAATTGATGGGCTGATTATTATTCATTGCCAGTACCTGTTCCTGTAGTTCATTGCATTCTAAGCTTGCTGTCCTGTTATTACTGGGTGAAATGGGGTGTGACATGTTGTCTCACTTCTACACAGGGTTCCTAAATCTCTTGTGTGAAGTTTGTCCTTAAAATAACCATTATTGTGTTGGTATTGTCACATTTTACCTTCCCAACAGAACTGGTGGCTGTTACAGGTTATTCTAGTTGGCAGGGTTGCGTTTGGGAGCTCAGAGTAATGGTGTAATATAGGGCATCCCAAACCCAGAACCAACACCCAAGTCCCGGTCGTGGTTCACTCTTCTGTCTTTAACAGGCGCTTTTCGCTTGAGGAGCCGACCGATATCGAAGTCTTCTGCCAATATTGTTTCCCACCATACATGCACCTAATATTGGACCAAAAAAACCTCTTTGTGCAATCTAGCAAAATGATATACATTAATATAGCACCATCAATTTCTGAACACATACTAGATTTGCTTGAACAGATTCAATTGTTGAGCTTCTAAATCAGCTCCACCTTACCTCCTAATCAAGTTTTCATGAGATAAGTTCTTCACAAAGTGAACATCAGACTTTAATTAAGTGCTGGTTTGAGTAGATTTTGGGGCTCAGTCTACCATTTGAATTATTGTATAAAGTGAGTGCTTGTAAAGCGATCCGGGAGACCAGTGCGCAATCTTACCTCCATGTGCTTGTGACGCGCTGATGTCATCTTTGGCGCCAAATTCTAATTAAAAATACCTAGTTCTCTTCCTTTTTGGCGCCCAAGCTGGTTTCTCTATTTCCTGAACCTGCCTAAGCTTTGTTCTCTGTTTGACTGCCTGTGTTTGACCCTTGCCTGTAATTGACTACTGCTTCTTGCCGCCTGCCCTTGACCTCCACCTGCATTGACTACGAGAATTGCCATCTGCCCACGACCTTTACCTGAACTGCCCATTCTTCTGTCTCATCCTTTGGTACCACGTTTTCACCAGCCCATGAGTAAGATCTCTGCCTAATTCACAGCAGGCTTCAATGTGAGCTCTTAAACAGGTGCACACCGGGAGGTGCGTCCTGCCATAGAAGAGGAATTTGGTTTTACTAGACGCATTTGCAATAATTTAGTTTGTGAGTAGCCACCAGAGAATATACTCTGAGGAGAGTCTTTCAATAATTGAAATATAGCTACCAAAGGTGGTGGTGAACCGAGGGGGCTGCACATATAGTGTGGTGTATTTAAGTAGAGAGGCTCCTGACCACAAGGGGTTAAATTCAACAAACAATATTGCCCTATGTCTGGTTGTTCTATCCTGTGCCTTTGCGCTGGCTTTTGTTATAGGTAAATCGGATTGGACTTGAAGGGGATACAAGTAGAAGCTGGCAAAGGGAACGTGGACTAAATTCTGAACTTGGGATATTGTGTACCACTTATTGGTTGTATATTTTCTACACTTGTTTTTGTTTAGTTTATTTCCTGAACCTGCCTAAGCTTTTTTCTCTGTTTGACTGCCTGAGTTTGACCCTTGCCTGTAATTGACTACTGCTTCTTGCTGCTTGCCTTTGACCTCCGCCTGGATTGACCATGAGAATTGCCGTCTGCCCACGACCTTTGCCTGAACTGACCATTCTTCTGTCTCATCCTTTGGTACAACATTTTCACAAGCCCGTGAGTAAGATCTCTACCTAATTCCGCAGCAGAAAGTCTGGGGCCCCTAAAGGGCATTGGTGAACACCGGTAGAAGGCACAGCTCTCTTATTTCACTTTAACTGGTTGTCCTAGCAGTTTTAGGGCTTCTATCACTTGCAGTACCCTGACAATGCTTTTCGCTGTGGGAGAGGCCCTCCAATACTTGGATGTCACCAGGTCTTAATGTGAGAGGACCAAGGAGAGAGGGAACCAAACATGTACAGGGACAGGGGAGCAGAAAGTGTAGATGTGATACCAAATAAGAAAGCAGAAGAGTAGTCAAGGTCATAGGCTGGGTCAAAACCAATGGTATTGCCATTCAATAACAAATCCAAGAGAATAGTCAATAAATGGCCAGCAGTCGATACAGGCAGCAAACTAGGGCTGGTCAGAGACAGGCAAGGTCAGGAACAGGCAGACAAACTAGAAACCACACCCAGGAACTTTGGCAAATAGACCTACATTGGGCAGTGAGTTATTTAAATATTTGGACTTTGCTTCAAAAGCAACGATGTTAGAAGCAGTGCTTGCGTAAAAACCGGAGGCATTACAGATCACAGTGCTGTTAGACCACCAGATGTTCTCACAAATGGTATCTGCTCAGGGCATTAAACATAATGGGGCAGATACTGTAGGTAGAAAGAGTGGGTAGGTACCATGTATGGTGGCAACAGAGCAAGGTGAGAAGTGAGTAATCAATAGGTGGAATATCAGGACTGCCTAGACAGCAGTGCCTTATTGTTTTTTAATGCTCTGGCCATTAGAGGGTGCCCCCTGAAATATGATTTGATATATGTGTCCCACAAAGTTTGTTTTGCCCCCAGTCTCTCCTCTATGAAAGGGTGAAAATAGGGTTCACTGCAGTTCATCCAGCTCCATGTTAACTTGAAGAGGAGTTTTAGGGGCATATCCATGAAAGGGTAAAAATAGAGTTCACTGCAGTTCATCCAACTCTATGGTAACTTGTATAGGGAGGGTGAAAATAGAGTTCACCACAAATCCCCAGAGGCGAATTTCCCATTTCTCTCTTCAGTTGTATAGGATGTTCATTCAATTTTTTTATTGATTAATAATAAACCCCAAAAATGCAGTGAAAAATCATTAAACAACGTGAGAGTTTCCTATGGTAAATGGTTTTTGAACAACGGCGAACTCTATTTTCACCCTTTAATAATTGTGCCTTGTCTGAAAATCAGATTAGATTTATTATGCGCTGAGGAATATCAGCCTCTAATTTTTGTAGTAGGTTTTAAAGGCTTTATTTGACTACAAACTCATTTTTGTATGATGTTTATTTTTACTTCAGATATATTAACATACTATACTGTAAATGATGTTGAGGAACAGATGTGAACAGCTACAGAAATATGTGATCATCTGTATTTATTCACAGGAACATAGCGACCTGCACATGTTGTGCCCATTAAATATTTCTTTCTTAAATGTTTTTTTTTCTTTTTTAAACAAATTCTATCAATATACCGGTGGTTTCACTACACATGATTTCATTTTCATGTTAATATAACAGCACAGCTTGATTACCAGGTCATTTTGCCAGGAAATGGCCATTCCTTGAGCACACAAATCGCCTCATTACATCTCACAAATAATTCAATTTGTTGTCCGTTGTGCCCCATTGCCCTAATCCTGAATATTTTACTCACATTACAAATGATAAGTTTATTATCTACTGCAGTCTTTTATCTACTGCAACAACACTTCTATTTAAGCAGAATTTAAAAGGAATCTATATACAATTTACAAATAGATTTCTTAGACCACAGATGGCACCAATAGCCCTTATCCCTATATGCATGGCACCGGTACATTTCATTTTTTAAATGTTCACATTAAGGGGGGTGATTTTTCAAAGTTAAAATTTGACTTTTTGCCACAATTAGATTTTTTCACACAGACTCACAAATGTAAATTATAATAATATATACATTTATAAAATTATATATATAAATTTATAAAATTATATAATTTATACATTTAAAATTTTAATTTAAAATTTATAAAATTATGTAATATGTAATAATTTATAAAATGTATAAATTTATAACATTTGGAAATGTATAAAATTTATAAAATTATATTTTCAAAAATTGTTATCTTTTAGCAGCCGAGGAAGAGCAGAGTATAACGGTGCTTCATTAGCAGGTTCAACAGTAACTTGAACTCAGAAATTTAGATTGTCCTTCTTTCAGTAGCCCTGGTTTCTTAATTCTGACTAAAGATCCAGGCTGAAAGTGCACTTCTCTTGCACCACTCCATTTTTGACAGGGTATGTCCCTGCGCAGACGATCAGACAGCCCATATGTCTGCTATTTGGGCCACGACTAAAGTGAATTTGGAGAAGAGTGCTCTGGTGCATAAGACATCAGTTTTACCTGCAACTTACTTGCTGCTTTCAAAGTAAGACTCCCAAACTTGGTTGTCCTTTTATTAGACACCATTGGGATCACCTGACTATAGCTCCCTGTTGTAGCTCCTACCCCTTCCCAGCTGTAGTCAGGTGATCTGGTGTCTAATAAAAGGGAAATCAAGTTTGGGAGTCTTACTTTGAAAGCAGTAAGTATGTTGCAGGTAAAACTTATGTCTTATGCACCAGAGCACTCTTCTCCAAATTCACTTTAGTCGTGGCCCAAATAGCAGACATATGGGCTGCGTGATCATCTGCGCAGGGACATACCCTGTCATAAATAAAGATCTTCCAGTGGCATTCATTATTATGGGCAAATTCCACCCATGGGAGGAGATCAGACCAATCATCTTGACAGAGGGAAATATGGTTCCTCAGGAATTGCTCTAATATTTGATTCACTGGTTCCTCTACTCCATTGGTTTGGGGATGATAGGCAGAAGAAAGCTAAAGAGTGATACCCAAGTCTCGCCAGAACTTAGCTGTGAATTGAGATCCCCTGTCAGAGACTATCTCAGCCTGGAAGCCATGCAACCGAAAAATAAATATAATGAAGAGCTGGGATAGTTCTACTTCTGAAGGAAGTTTCCGCAGAGGAATAAAGTGTGCCATTTTGCTGAAGCGATCTATAACTACCCAAATGACAGTGTTGCCTTTAGAGGGTGGAAGCTCTACAATAAAGTCCATCGCTAGGTGAATCCATGGACAAGAGGGAATGGGTAGAGGGCTTGCCTTTGAAATGGCACAAATTGTACAAGCAGTGACAAAGCCCTTGACATCTTTGTGAATAGTCAGCCACCTGACTAGGCATTTTAGAACTTCTAGAATTTTTTCTGGACTGGGGTGTCCCGCCTGCTTAGAACAATGAGCCTGTTGTAAGATGGGCAGATGAAGCTCAGAGGGTACAAATGCCATCCCAATAGGTGTATCAGCAGAAGCGGAAGACTGACCAGACAGGATTTGCTCAGCAAAAAAGGAAAGCAATAATCTTGGCAGGAAGAATAATAGGATCTTGTTTTACTGGGAGAAGGTCCGCTGGAGTGAAGCTGTGGGATAATGCATCTGCTTTCCGATTCTAAGAACCAGGATGGTAGGTCAAGATGAATTTGAAGCGGGAAAAGAAGAGGGCCCGTCTTGCCTGTCAGGGATTCAGTCTTTTAAGACTGATTTTTTTTTTAAAATAAATTCTAGGTTTTTATGGTCAGTGTAAATAGTGACCGGATCGAAGATCCTGCTAGGAGGTGACACCACTCTTTAAAAGCTAGCTTTACTGCCAAGAGTTCATGATTCCCAGCGTCATAATTCTGCTCCTCTGGAGAGAGTATTTTGTAGAAGAATGCACATGGATGCAATTTCCCATCAGCAGAATGTTTTTGGGAAAGGATGGCACCAGCTCCAACCTCGGAAGTGTCCACCTCAAGGAAAAAGGGTAACACAGGATCAGGATGTCGGAGGACTGAGGCAGAGGTGAAAGCATCCTTCAGGGACTGGAATGTCTCTATATCTGAAGGAGGCCATGATTTAGGTTTACCCCCTTTTCAGATAAGAGCAAGGATGGAGGCAATGTGGGAGGAGAACAACTTGAGGAACTGTCAGTAGTAGTTTGCAAACCCGATGAATCTTTGTATAGCTTTGGTACTCCTGGATTGCAGAGACTTTGGCAGGATCCATATCAAAACCTTCTGGGGAGATGATAAAAACAAGAAAAGGGATCTTGTACACCTTGAAAACACATTTCTCTATCTTGGCAAAAAGTTCTTTCTCAGACGAGACAGTGCCTCCTTCACCTGGGAGCGATGACTTTCCAAATCCTTGGAGAAAATTAGGATGTCATCAAGGTACACAATTACAAATCTCCCCAAGAGGTCCCGGAAGATGTCGTTCACTAATTCCTGGAAAACTGCAGGGTTATTGCAGAGGCTGAAGCACATCACAAGGAATTTGTAGTGCCCACCCTGAGTGTTGAATGCTGTTTTACATTCATCCCCTTCGCATATGCGGATGAGGTTTTATGCCCTGCGTAGATCCAACTTGGCAAAACTTCAGTGATAAGAGGCAAAGGATATTGGTTTTTAACTGTAATTTTATTAAGTCCATGGTAGTTGATACAAGGACGCAGACCACTGTCCTACTTCTCCACGAAGAAGAACCCAGCCCCTGCCAGAGAAACATGGAAACGTGGAGCCAGCATAGATTGAATATTCTTACTGTGCTCCTTGACTGGTTGATGCTCTCTGAGAATCGTGTCCACCTTAATGGTAAGAGCAATCAAATCCTCCAACAGTTCAGGAAGTACCCTGGAGACTAGATCCCCTTTAAGTCGAGCAGACAGGCCCTGGTGGAACATAGCCTTATATGCCTCATCATTGCAATTAGTCTCTGCCATTAAGATTCTAAAATCAATAGCATACTCACTGGCACTGAGACTTCCCTGACGGATCTGCAGGAGCCATGATAAGGTATTTGCGACCCAACCTGGGGCATCAAACACAGTTTGGAATGCCTGGAGGAATTCTTTTGCAATGAAAGTCAAAGGAGAATTCTTTTCTCAGAGAGGTATTGCCCACACAAGCGGTTTACCCTCCAAACGAGAGATCACATAACCCACTTTCGCCCGCTCAGAAGTATATTGGGAGGGTTGGAATTCAAACTGAAAAAGACACTGAGTAACAGACCCTCTGCAGGCTTGAAGGTCCCGATTGTAGCTAGGAGGAGGAGGGATACGTGGCTCACGAGCCAGTGAGACCGCTACCGAAGGAGTAAAGGTGGCAGGTGGATTCCCTGTCCCCTAATTGTGCTAGGATGGGATCAAATCTGAGTATTCACCACTGTTTTGAGACAATATTCTGTATCTGTTTAGCTTCCATGAGGTAATAAATTTCATCCTGCTCTCATCAAATGTCCTCTTGTTTCTATTAAATCCTTGTTTCTCACCATTCAACAAGTCACACCTATTGCTAAGTACCGCCTTCTCATAGGCTTGTTTTTTACACTTTGTACCATAGCCTCTAGTCTTTAATCTATCCCATAATTCAATGGATCTCTCCTGGAAGGCACCCCAAGTGGAGCAATTCTGTCTGAGACGGATGAACTGGCCCACTGGGATGCCCTCCAGGAGGGTGGCTACTCCCTCGTCATAAAAGAGAGTTCCTGCTGATGGGTTTCCTATAAATATCAGTATCTATTTGATCTCTCCTCGATATAAACTGTATATCCAAGAATTCAATATTATTATGGTGACGTTTATATGTAAATCTGATGTTCCTATCATTGTCATTACAATAATCAACACATTTTCTCAATTTTGTTTCTGTCCCCTCCCAGATCAATATCAGGTCATCGATGAAGTGGTAATAACTTTTAATATTATCTGTAAATATTGACCCTTGTCCAAAAATATGCTGTCTCTCAAACCAGCTCATAAAAAAATTAGCATATGAGGGCGCAAACCACGCTCCCATCACTGTCCCGCATTTCTGTAAATAATAATGATTGTCATATACAGATGTTTCTCTTTTAGCCAATACTGTAGTGCATATATATACCATATGCATGTCTAATGGAGGAATAATGTCAAGGGGGCCTATCGGCTCCCAACGGGAGTAGTCAGGACCAAGGAGGACGCTTCAGGGGTTCGCGGTACAGAATGGGAATACGTAAAACTTAATCAAAGTCCAGACAAGAGTTCCAAGGTTCAGGCAAGGTCAGAAATCCAGGAATCAATATTAGAAGAGTAAACAAGAAGCTAGGAATGCAGCAAACTATAATGGGACATTGAACCGGCTTTGGACCATCTTGCCTACAGCACCGAAGTGGAGCGGGAGCTCCTGACGTCAGTGACTTAATGAACTACAGAGATCTTAGCAAAATATACTACTTTTTTGCAGTTGTGGCACTATACAACCTTTTCAGGACATGTACAGTAGCATAATTTGCAGTGTGTTGTGCTGAACCACAGCGGAAGCAGTATTTTTTATTTGTATTTGCTGCATGGTTTTTCAGTGTATGTGAATCCCTTTGATTAGTGTTGTATTGTGCCTGTAACTGTGAATTATTAGGCCCCAGTGCTGGATTCACAGTCTTTACATTGCAAGTAGTTCCCTGAATGAGAGTTTTAGCCTCTGCCACTGCTGTTTCAATTTGGCTAGCAACTGTCATATCCTTTGCAAGGGTTAAATCCTGCTCTAGGAGCAGTCTCTCTCTAAATGCTCTTAGCATTTCATCTGTTGGTTTCCCAAACTCACATGTAACAACTAGCTCTCCTAAAGTTGCTACAAATTGTTCTGTGGTTTCGTCATTAAGTTGTCCATGTTGGTGGAATTTATATATTTCAGCAACCACACACTCACAGTTTCATAAGTCTCATCAGGTAATGGTAATGTATAGAATATACGCAATGAATAAGTAAAGCACGCTTTCTAGCAGCAGAAATCTCCCCTTGGTCACCAGCAATAATGTAATTATCAAACATACGGATACAAGCAGTAAAAGGTATGGTAGGCTCACCAGGGTTTGGAAGAAAAGCTGCAGGCTGCTGCAGAGGTAGAAGAGACATCTCGTTGCCGATTTGTTATGTTTTGGTAGCCAAAGATGAGCATAAAAGTGCTTTATTAGCAGGTTCATGCAGCCACTACAAATCAACAGTAACTTGAACTCTACCATTTTTAAGCAATATAAAAAATACAGTGTATGCACTAAGCCCTTCCACTCGTTTTAGTTGTTCTTCCAATAATATGCCGGATGAGCAATGGAGACCAAAATTTCATGGCATATTCTAGATAGGGCCTTACCATCACTTTGTATTGGAGTAGAATGCCCCCTCCTCCTGTGAATCCCCTTTTAATAAAGAACAATACATTTCCGGTCCTTCTCTATCAATATCAGTCTAATTTATTTCCATATTATATGCATACTCGTATTGGTTAGCATACCAACAGATATGATTCATTTGGCAGCAGTGTACTTAATAGAGGCCAAAGGTTCATACTAGATGGCTATTTAGATGGCAGACAGAGACTTGGGAAAGACAGAGAAAATGTTATACCTCAGACTCCATTTTATTGTTTATATCTTCATTAGAATATAAGACAATCCAAGCCATAGAGTATTTATTATCATAATACATTTGCCCTATAAGATCCTCCACAAATTATTCAGTGCTGCAGTTATCCTTATTAAAAAAAATGTCTGCAAAAAAAGGAACATGAAAGAACTGAATAATCCAATTTGATGTCTCATCATCATAAAATGTAAATTAATTAAAGCAATAGCTGGCCATTTTATTTTCCTGAAGATCTTCTAGAGCTATGTATCCTTTCTTGAACTTTGGAGGTGATAAAAAAAATGCCCCTTACAAAAAGGTCCATCTCCTTCAGAATTGTGCTGACCTATGCTGGTATCGTTTTTAGTGGTATTAAATTATATAATAATAAATTTGTCCTATGACTAAAGCCAAGAAGCCAAGTCCTCCCAAACCATGGATCTGTCTCTAAAAAGTGTCTCAAAGCAATAGATGGGGAGCCAGGCTAAATGTTAGATTTGGGGTAAATACTAGCACAGCACCACAAATATGTGGGTTTACCTTCTTCAGCTGTTGTCAAGGGTAGAGCACTGCTACATCACCTCACCTAAGCTGGCCTTGGCAAGGGGTCTCTTGGCTAAACTATAACTCTCAAAACATTTATTCCCACATGAAAACTTGGGCACCAGTGGTTCATAACCAAGAACAACAGATTTACTGGAACAATAAAAAAGAGAAGGTACCTTCTTTGTATATCAAATAGTTGTGATGCAACTATAATTTGAATCTCTATGCCTTAAGTCTACTGAAAAATCATTTAAGTATGGATTAAACCCAATAGGATTTTTTGTACATCCAATTATAGTTAATTATATCTTAGATGAAATTAGGAACACAATACTGTTTCATTACTACAAAGAAAATCATTTTAAAATGTTTTAATTATTTGATGGTGTCTATGGGAGATGGCCTTTCCATAATTCAGAGCTTTCCAGTGCCAATTTCACAGCTGCCTGCCCTCAGTGACTGCACCCCCAAACGTTATATATATAAGTCTTTGTTTGCTTCTCATGGCTTTATGATCTGGACAGTGTACCAGATATCCAAAGGTGCTCCAAGTAAACATACGGTCTCCTTGTTAGAGTGTAAACTGCTCTACTAGATAGCCCTGTTACTTGTGTTAGCCTACCACTAACTGGTCCATATTCACCTGGTCTCTGCAGCTCTGACATCACTTAGGCTTGGATTACCCTGAGGCTCAACTTGATACTGGGACCTTCTGCTTCCAGGTTCTTCAGCAATATTCACCCCTCACCTGGAGTGAAGTCCAAAGAGACAGAAGCATGTATTCCCTCTTCTTATATAGACTAGGAAACCGAAACTACATTCACTACCCCTGGGCCTAATGGGAACCCATCCCTCCCACAGGGCATAGATACAATTACTCACAATAGTGATGTCTAACGTGTTACTTCCTACTCAGTAGCTTGCTATCTTGGATAGTTCTAGATGATTGCTTATTTGCAGTTAGATATTCCAGGAACTGTATTTTTACTAGTTATGGGTACATTTGTAGGAGCTCAACTTGATGAACTTTTTTCAACCCAAATTAAGTATGTAACTATGTAAGTGTAGCGCTATAGTAAACTGATGTGACATGAGTCAGTTTTAGCTACTTCCAAATGGTATTACACCACGAATGAAACTCCCTTTCTCAGGGATGAGCCCTCCCAGCGGGGTGGAGGAAGGATATAATTGAACTGTAACCAGGTGCTATAAGCACAATAAGTTGGGCGCCATTGATTCTTTATGCTTAACCAAAACAGCATTTATTGAACAGCAGAGCAATAGAACAATCACCACATTGGAGTAAAAAGCATCTTATACATTTACAGTTACACGGCATAAGTACAGAGCACACAGCATAAAGGAGCATATACTCACAGCACCACATATGGGCTGGATCCCTTCAGGCAAGGGGTCATGTCAGCAGTAGTTGAGCTTTGAATGTGGAAAGGTACACACCAGGTTTCAGCCTTTGCCCTAAGTGGAACCTGAGGGGAAACCCTATCCCTAGGTCTGTACACTTAGTCCCTACTTCTGGGTTATTAGTAACCGGGATCTTAATCCCTCTATTTCTCTTGTTGGAGCGTGAGCTGCTTAACTAGCTACCTTTCTATCACTCCTAGAGTGATCTATGACAGAGTATAGCTGTACTTTACTAGGGCCTTTGCTCCTAGGGATCATGCCCATTCCCTTCCAGCCTGCAAGGTTGGGCTAAAGCAATGAACACTGACCACATGGTTGCCAAGACCTTTATACTTTTACACAGTGCCATCTAGTGTACACTGTGAGAACTACAGGGGTTACATAAACACAAGGTCCCCATTAGGACCCATTAGGCGTCCATATTACTAGGAATGTGACTGTTAAAAATATGTGAGGGTGTCTAATTTTCACATCCCTACATAAGTAAAGTGCTTTCTTGTCCAGATATCTATCAACTAAAATATGTACGGAACTGTATTGTTACTACAGTGCTTTCATGTACAGGCATCTATTAACTTGCAAATTCCTGGAACTGTATCATTACCACAGTGCTTCATGTATCTACCTTGCTATGATGTACAAGGCCTGAACCTAAAAAACAAGACTGCAGCATTTCCAACCCATGGCACAAAATGTCCTGAAGATCTCTGCAAGAACCCATAAATGTGTCAAATAACACAGGAGATCAGTGCATTGTGCATCCGTGCAGAAAGCCATGCTGTTGGCCTGTCTAATTGCTGCTGAGCTTCATTATTTGCTCATTAAGCAAATCTCATTAAACACCGCAAACTTCATGAAAAAACAAAAGCAGCTGCCTCAACCTGTGCAGCACTTTTATTCAGCTGGGAATTTGTCACTCAGCCTTTCCTCTTGCTGTCGAGATTTAATGACAGAAACAGCTAGAGGTCAATGGTAATCCTTCTGATGGGGATAATAGCTGTGAAATTACGACTGTGGCTGTATGCTACACTATGTTCTAATTATGTTTATACATGATGTGCCTGAAATTCATTGATTTTTTTTCTTTTATTTATTTTATATGGTGCAAGAAACAGTTTATATTCTCTTGCCTCTTGCTCTTCATTTCTGGTACACAAAAGTTTTTTGAACAGTCTCATTTTTACGTCTGAGCACTCCAGAAATCTGCAAGAAACCCTCCATGTTGTCCTTGGTCCCACTCTGTTCACACCATGGCAACTGGATATATTTATGCAATGCCACCCCCTCAGCTTAGCACACATTCATGGCTCCTCTTACCCCACTCCCCTCCCAGTGCTTGGACATCTTCCAGTTCCATTGAGTTAGTAAGGTCTCCTACGATTACCCACCAATCTACTCCAGCATCATCTCCTCTTTTTTTTCAGAATGAGATCAGTTGGAGCCATTTTCTGTTTTGCAACAACTGCGCAGGAGCCAAAACCCGAGATGATTGCCAAATCGCCGGTCTCATTCTGAGGATTAACGAAGCACCTAAATATGGCTGCCGTAAACTTTGATGCCTGAATCTACACAGAAGGGTAAGTAAAATATTAGGTGCATTTGCCTGGGGTAACACTTAGGGGCCGATGTACTAAATTCACGTGAATAGATCGAAATTCGATCGAATTTCGAACGTGGGATTTATTCGTTTGGTCGAATATGCAAATTTTGGCATATTCGATCATCGAATAGTGAATGGTCGAACGATCGAATACATTCGAATAGAGTCGAATGAACGAATATTCTAGCATACGATCATTCGATCAGCGAAGGATTTAATTTTTTACGTTTATTCGATTGCCTACTTCGCCAGATTGGATCTACCGAATTGCAATAGAAGCCTATGAGAGCACTCCCAAGTGCTGATCGAATAGGATTTGTATGATCGAAGTCTTCGATCGTTCGAATCGTACGAATCATTTGCATGATCGAATGATTTATTCGACTGATCGAATAAATTATTCGACTGATCGAATAAATTTGTATTCAATCGTAGAATGATCGAATATCGAATAAAAGGTAGCCTAGAACTATTCGTTTAGCATTCGGCGATCGAATGCTAATCGAATATCGAATTAGGTCAAACTAATTTTGGGGTCTATAGGGTCAGATTTATCAAGGGTCGAATTTAAAAACCCTCGAATTCGACCCTCGAATTTTGTCGAGTGAAAATCCCTTGAATTCGAATTTCGAATCCAGTCCCATTGGCATGTGATCTACTGCTAGAGCTCTATCAACCCTGTCATGCATCAATGTTCTACTCTGTAGAAGATATGAACCAATACTGAAAAAATACAAATTTGGTATAAAAAGTCTAATGCTAATGGATAATTTAAATGAAGAACTCAGAGCATGGCTTTTGGAGTAAAGCAGGATCTTTCTTTAGACATATTCATTAGTTAATGTGACAAATCCTTAGGAAATAGACAATTAGAGCATTTTGTGACATAACACAGTTAAGACACGTAGTAGCCGCTAGACATTCTTGAACATATGTCCAAACCTATGAAACTAAAAAGAAGGTATAACCAGACTCCTAACAGTATTTACACACATACACAGAACCAGCCACTAATGAAACCTAAAATTACTGGTGCAGGGGGCTACTAATTCCTTAGTGACGCTTATTTCTAACCTACTAGTCATATGGACGTCTTTAATAGTAATGTTGGTGAAAATGCTAGAAGTGGCCACTTATTATTACAACTGTCCAATGAGCCATAATAAAGACAAAAGAGATCCTCTAAAGAGGAAACGTTTAGTAAAATTCATACTTTAGTGTTCGCCTGTTCGTGAATTGGCGATTTCCCCCATGGATGAGCTTTCTGGTGAATTGTCACTAGCAACTGCCACTTCACCCTTTAGCGAATCTGCCCCTAAGAGTTACTCTGCAGCAGTTTCATGGGTATCTAAGACAGTTAATATACATTTCCCCACAAACTGTGGGGCTGTGACTGGGGAAGTTAGAGTTTAGACAAATTAGGGTGAAACTTGAGCAGAAGACTTACTTGTTCATCTGGATACACCTAGATATAAGTCCAGCTTTGAAGTCAAATAGGGTGGGATGTTGGAATTAGCACTTATTTGCTTTCCTACACATTGTTGCCATTATACCTGATGTTTTACATTGTTATGACATTGTTGTGAGCTTATAGCTTATGGGGACATTAATTTAAGTTCAACCTCAAAGTGTGGGGGGGGCTTGAACTAAAAACACTAGACAAGTACAGATCTAGTCACCCAACTTGGGAATCACAGCTAGAGCGGATCAAGCAAAACAGCAATTTCATCTGGTTATAATGCAGCAATGCCTATACATTTTGCATAATTGCTCTGAAGAACTGCAATTAGTCTGTCATTTAGAAGATGGGCACTTGTTTGCATTAAGTAGATAAATACCCTGCTCTCATTTTTTTTATTACATTTCTCAGAGCGACTTCTAGAAGCAAAAAAAAAGAATGTAAACGAATTATCCTTTCAGATAAACAATTAGGATGTGCACGTGGGAGGTAATACTTTACATAGCGTTAGATTAGAAACAGATATCCTGACAATAAATGGGATCTTGGCCAGGAAACAAGACATGAAGCAAGAGGCCACTGAGCAGCTAGATCTTTATTTCTAAAGACTGCTGAGAAAAATCCCCCAAAAATAAAGCCTTGTCAGCAAGTTAG
>CM044441.1:5504178-5518110 GCA_024363595.1 Xenopus borealis | reverse complement strand
TCGATTCAAACAATTTTATCGTTCGATCGAATTTTTACTATTCGATCATTCGATTAGTCGAATAGCGTCAAAATCCTTTGAATTTCGAATTTCAAATTCGATGGATTTTAATTCTATTGAAATTCAATGGTCAAATTTGACCTTTGATAAATCTGCCCTAAGTGTTACAAGAACATATTGCTTGTCAGTAGTGGGTACCACCATCCATCAATATTTTATGTCCTTATTTGTGCAGACTACAAAGTACCTGAATATATTAAAGGAAAACTATTCCCCGAAAATGAATACTTGGTATATATATTTAAGTAAATATTGCCCTTTTACATCTCTTGCCTTGAACCCCCATTTGTGTGTTGCCTCAGAGATCACCTGACCAGAAATATTTCAACTCTAACTGTAACAGGAAGAAGTGTTGAAGCAAAAGACACACCTCTGTCTGTTAATTGGCTCATGTGACCTAACTTTATAGTTTGTTTGGTATGTTTGTGTGCACCGTTGGATCCTAGGATCCCAGGAGGCCGTCCTTATTTTATAAAATGGCAATTTTCTATTTATGATTACTCAATGGCACATGCTACAAAAAAAGTGTATTATTATGAAAATGGTTTATTTATATGGAGCAGGGTTTTACATGAGATGTTTTATGCAATATCTTTCTATAGAGACCTACATTGTTTGGGGGGTATAGTTTTCCTTTAAGTCAGCCTATGCATAGCCAAATTTAGCAATTCATTATCTTTTAGCTTTGCATTTTTGCCACCAAAATATTGGGGAAAAGTATTTGCTCCCCCCTGGAAAATTTTCTGCAGACACCCATGCCCCAGTGTGTGATTGTGTACCACAATGTGTACATTTTGCCTCATTTGTTTGAATTTTTCACAGGGCAGCACAGGCAGGGTGCGGGTCTGGGTGGCCAGGAACTCAAAACAGCCTGGGCCATTGCATTTTCTCCCGGTGTTCCACTGGCCCAATCCAATTCTGCCTTTCACATTTCTAGTAGCCAGAGTTAGCACTTAGTAATCAATTCAAAAAGACATTGTCCACCCCAGTAATGCTCACGATTCCTTTACTTGAGCTGCCTTCTATGGTTTGCCGGTTGCGTTCTCACCCACTACAGCATAGACTGCTGCTACAACTCTCATAAATGGACTTCTTCCAGGGCAGAGGTAGCCAACCTTTTTTTTTACTTTTTACCTAATTTAAATGTAAAAAAAATTGGGGAGCAACACATGCAAGAAAAAGTAAATGGGGATATCAAATAAGGGCTGTGATTGACTGTTTGGTAGTTCCTATATGGACAGCAAACTCATAGGAGTCTCTGTTTGGCAGTACATCTGTTTTTATGGAACCAACACTTGTCTGCAAATCATTAGCTCCAAACACTTGTATTGGAGGAAGAAACCTTTAAATGAAGTTCTCCATAGACTTCTGTAATGAATATACAGTCATGATTTAATTCCCACTCACATAACCTTTTAATTAGAGTAATTAGCAATGCCATTATTCCCTGGTAATAACCTAATTGAAGAACAGCCTTTTTGTTTCTTTTATCACTCCGGCTAATTCATTCTAATGTACAGACTCCGCTATTATCAGGGTCCCTGAAACAGTTCTGAATTCAAGACAGAATCAAGTGATTCTATTGGCTGTGAAGCAAGGTAATAAAATTTACAGCTACTGAGGGTGCATCCCATCATTTAGACAATTATTTGGTGTCATTATGTCCTAAAATAGTTTACATATAGTGATGGGCAAATCTATCGCCGAAAAATTTGCTGGAAATTCGCGAATTGGCGAAAAATTCACGAAACAAGTCGTATGTTGTTATTGACGCGCGTCGCGTTTTTCTTTTTTTTGCCGCAGCGAATAAATTCGCCTATCACTATTTACATGTTCCCTTTTATGGTTTTGTCCAGAAATGACCTCTAATACTAATGATACATGTACATTTATACACTACAAGGCCACTGGGGAATGGATTACAGAGGAATATTCTGCCTATCTTCCAATTATATAGCTTTTCCAGCCCCAGTTATATCATTCTGATTGTCTCTGGATGCTGGGGAAATACAGCTACTCCTTATCTGGGAATTTAACTTTTTTTTTAATTTGTTAGGTTCATTTTCCCACTCTGGAAAACATAAATATATTTTTAAAAAGAAAAGAACATTTCAGAAAAGTAATTATATATGATGTTTTTGAAAATAATAAGGCTCATTACTGGCACCTGGGCAGTGACCTCTAGCAACCATCCTATAGGTAGAACATTGCTATAGCCCTTTGGGTTCCTGTCCATATGACTGAAAATGTCTACCAAAATTTAACTTGGCAAAGTGTTTTTTTTTTTAAGCGAAACCATGACACCACATTCTAGTCTACAACCTTAAGCACTTAGGGTTAAGAGGTTTAGACTTGAACCAACAGAATAGATAAGCTCCGTACATGAGTCTTACCCTTAGGAACTCAACTTATGTCTTTCAGAACAGAATTAATAAGGTATAACACTGCCTCTTGAATTCAAGTGTTTTGTCTCGAGCTTAAAGCATAATAAACAGCAGCGGTATGTGGAGAGCCCTTCAGACAGTCTTTTTTTCTTCTTAAGTGTCATCAGACTTCCCATTTCTGGAGATTTGTCTTCTTCCCTCAAGTCAAAGAGAGATGGGTGAAGAAAGCGAGAGAAATGAAGAGACCCCTCTTGCTTGGGATTTCACAGGGACACCATAAAGCAACTCTTGTTTCTGAACATAACAAAGCTCATTTCTTCCATAGTATCATTGTGTATATTATAAGAGCAGGAGATTCACAAACTCCCTTTCTCTCACCAAGCATTGGTACCAAGTTCAATCTGTTTCATTGCCCTCAGGACAAGAACACTTCATTATTGGGTGACTTCTTTTATCTATTTTTTTTTTCATTTTTACGTCTTCCACCCAAGGGCAGAAAATCCAGGTCATAGAAACAGAATCCATTTCTTGGGAAAAACATACATTTGTTCATTATAAGCACATCTTCCCTAAGGTGAATGTTGCTCTCTTTACTTCAATTGGTTGGAGGTGTCCATGGTAACTCAATAAAACTGTCAGTCAATGCAGAGGTAGTGGCTCAACCTGTCCACCCATTTCATTTTATATTTGCTAAATTAGTTTTTGTTGACTAGTGAAGATAGCAACAAGCAGTCCAACCAGGATAACAAAAGTGCCATCATAATTAGATGAAACCCATGTCTTTTTTTGTTATGAAACTGTCATGTTTTGTAATGAACTGCTTGTAACATTTTAACATCAAGGAAGCACAAGTGAACAGCTGGTGTGACCTTACTCTCCCATAAAGCAGGGAACCTTGGGTGGACAGCTGGTGTGATCTTACTCTTCCATAAAGCAGGGAACCTTGGTTGGACAGCTGGTGTGATCTTACTCTTCCACAAAACAGGGAACCTTGAATGGACATCTGGTGTGACCTTACTCTTTCATAAAGTAGGGAACCTTGGGTGAGCAGCTGGTGTGACCTTACTCTACCATAAAGTAAGGAACCTGGTATGGGCAGCTGGTGTGATCTTACTCTTCCATAAACAGGGAACCTTGGGTGGGTAGTTTGTGTGACCTTACTCTACCATAAAGCAGGAAACCTTGAAACCTTGAATGGACATCTGGTGTGACCTTACTCTTCCATAAACAGGGGACATTTGGAGGGCAGTTGATGTGTTTTTACTTTTCCATAAAGCAGGGAACCTTGAGTCTTCAGCTGGTGTGATCTTACTCTTTCATAAAGCAGGGAACCTTTGGTGGGCAGCTTTTGTAACCTTACTCTTCCATAAAGCAAGGATATCTTTGCCAGCCCTGAACTTCACCAATGCTCATTTGGAGCCCCAAAGCTTCCTGGGGTGATACTGACCAGGAACACACTCACTTTGGAGATCAGAGCTGTCAATCGAGATAAAGGCATGAATGAGGAAAAGCCGTCATGGTCAACTAAACTTGATATATGATATCTGCTCAGGAGCCAACTGGTGTGCCTATGTGTGCTTTATGGAAGGAAACAAAGGCATCTGGATTGTATATAGATATATTTATATACACATATATTTTGGATATATATATATATTTACTTAAATCTCTTGACACTCACAGGGTTTACAGATAAAATGAAACGGGCAATTTGGGAGGAACAAAAATTTTTACAGCTGATCTATGTAACAAAAAATAATATGTTAATGAGGCGTTCTACAGATATGGTGATAAGAAAGCACCTTGTTGTTGTCATCTGTAAGATCCATTTGTCAAAATTCCTCAGCTGAGTAAACAACATATCAGCCATCATGTTTTAGTAAAAATGGAAAAGAACGGAAATAAATAGTCCTTGGGTTCATTGGGTTCATTAAGGTGCTAAGCCTTCCTGCAAGCCTGCTATTGGTTTATTACAATTAAAGTTAATCACTACACCATGAATGACCTTCTAATGGGGATGTGGGAAAATTCAGAGTCTCTCTCTCTTGATTATTCTAAGCTTGGAGTGCTACTTTGAAACCGAGGTGGGAAAACAAGAACTCATTTGACATTTTTGGCAAGTAAATATCTTTATGTATTCCATGACAATGACCTTGCTTGTCTGATGAGCTTAACATTTGGAATGGAAACCAGGTTCATTCTGTTGCACTTGGACTTGTGAAACTTTGTGCAGGGAGTGAAAATGATAATGTCCCATGGACTTAAAGAAATTAAAACGTCCAACTTGAGCTTGAAAGGTAAAATAAGAAAGTGTATGTTATAGAATGGCCAATTCTAATCAACTTTTAAATTGTCTTCATTATTTGTTTTTTAATGATTTGCCTATTTCTTCTGCCTATTTCTTCTGACTCACTAAAAACAAATGCTCTGTACACTATCCCCTCCCCCTCTTATGTTTAAAACTTAATAAAAAGAACACCTGTTAAAAAAAACATATGTATTGTTATTGCTGCTCATCTTTCTATTTAGTCCATCTACTATTCATATAACAGTCTCTTATTAAAATCAAAGCATGCTTGCTTTGGTAATTTGGACCCTAACCCAATGGCTGAAATTGCAAACTAGAGAGCTGCTGAATAAAAACCTACATAACTCAAAAACCACAAGTAAAAAATGGGAACTAATTGCAAATTGTCTCCAAATATCACTCTCTACATCTTACTAAAAGTTCAGTGAATGTTGGTCAACACCTTTAAGCGTCTTGAAAATAATGATCCAGGTAAAATATACATAGTAGATATGAAAATATGATCAGAGTTATTTATCTTTATATTTATGGTAAAATAGGGTATAATGGGTGATAACACATGACCAATTGCCCTTCAATAAATTCAAACTCGCAAAAATAATCCAATTTTTAAAAAATGATTTCCTTTTTCTCTGTAGTAATACAACAGTACATTGTATAAAATCAGCCTATTGGGTTTATTTCATATTTAATGTTTTCTAGTACAGTTGAGATATGAAGATCCAAATCACAGAAATATCCATTATCTGGAAAACCACAGGTTCAAAGAATTCTTGACAAGAGGTCCTATACCTATACATTGAGTTAAATTATTTGGATACATTTTGTAATACAGCCTCCAATTAATCTGTTGACTTCAAATTGCCTTCTATTGCCATAGACCCAACATATGACATAAAAATAAGGTACACACACACACACTAGAGTCATTAATTATCCGGCTGGAATATTTTAGACTCAGGGAAGAAACCAGTGGAGGAACATGAGCTTGGTGTCTTGAGTTTGATCCCATTCAGGCCTGTAACTGTGACCAATCAATGTTAACAATACATTCCGACAAGAGAACCTTTCCCCATGTAAACATAACAACAACATACTAAACTGACCTGTGGAAGTAATCGCATTTATTGATACATTTCTTAAGATCTCAGTTCTAAGCAGATCTGTCATTGAGACAACGGAGCAGAATATGGGTTTTATGGAGCTGTAACCATGATGATAACCTGAAAAGAAGAGTTAAAGATCAATATATAATTGGTTGTACATCTCAAAGCTACAATATGTTGTAGAATAGAAATAATTTCTGTCAACAGATTTTTTATATAATATAACAGCCCCCTGTGGGGTGCATTGTCAACTTCTACATGTCACCTGAGAGGTTGGAAACGTGCATTGTGGAGGACTTGCATGTCTGATTTGGTATAGAAAGACTTTATAACAGTGGAATTCTAGAGTTATGATGTATTGCAGTGCAGCCTGAATACTCTGGATTACATAAATGAGGCTGGTATTAAAATAAAACACTAAAATATCTCCCTATGTTTTACTATTTTGTAATGGTTCTACAGTTGCACTTTGACTCCACCTGAAAGGCCAATCCAGCTAGAGGCTACAGTATATCTACTTGGAGTAGAGGCCTGATAGACAGGTCTATTATGATATAAGGAAATCCACAATCCTATTTCAGCTATTTACTTAAAACAGCAGAAAAATGGCAAATCAGTCAACTATGCTTTAAATTTAGACCAGCTTTTCTATATCTGTAACCTTATGCTGAGCTAAGGGGACCCAGTTAAGGGGAGATTTGGGGTGAATGCTTAATTGTGCCTTGGGTACCCCTGGAACTATAGTAGGGTGACTGTTACCCCAATGTTTCTATATATCTTTAACCTTGTTATGAGCTAAGGGGGCCCAGCTTAAAGGTCAGTTAGGGGGAGATTTGGGGTGAGTGCTTATTTGTTCCCTGGTTACCCCTGGAACTATAGCAGGGTGACTGTTACACCAGTATTCCTATTTCTATGACCATATGGCACACACAGGGAGCATAGGGCAGGCAGAGTATGGCACACACAGGTAGCATAGGGCAAACATAGTATGGCACACAGGGAGCAGAGGGAAGGCAGAGCATGGCACACAAAGGCAGAGTATGGCACACTCAGGGAGCATAGGCAAGCAAAGTATGGCACACACAGGGACCAAAGGGCAGGCAGAGAATGGCACAGAAAGGTGGAGTATGGCAAAGAAAGGGTGCATAGGGCAGGCAGAGTATGGCACACACAGGGAGCATGAGGCAGGCAGAGTATGGTACACATGGAGGACAGGGAAGGCAGAGTATGACACATACAGGGACCAAAGGGCAGGCACAGCATGGCACAGAAAGGTGGAGTATGGCACACTCAGGGAGCATAGGGAAGGCAGAGCACGGCACACAAAGGCAGATTATGACACATACAGGCACCATAGGACAGGCAGAGCATGGAACAGAAAGGAGGAGTATGGCACACGCAGGGAGCATAATGAAGGCTGAACAGAGCAGGAGACAGGGAAATCTATCAGAATCACTTTAAAATGCACTACATACAGTGACACAGTGTTCGTGCCCCTTCAGCAGTTTGTATGAAGTGTGTACAGGTAAACAATGTGGGCAGTTTCAGTCTCGGTGTCACATATGTTAACAATGCAAGGGATCACTGTCTGAATTTGAGGTTTAAACAATGCAGGGGCCAATTAATCTCTGTAGTGATACATTTTAAATTTACACACGTTAAGCCGACACTCCAGGTTGACTTTCATGTTGGGGCCACACAAGGGTAGGTCATAGGTCGCACACTCTGCTGTTGGCACTAAACCTTTGAAACCAGTTTTTTCCCCATAAATCTTAATGCCAAGCACTCTAAATGTACCTACACTGATGTAAGGCCTATGGCACATGTAACATTTTGATAACAGAAATATTTGCTATGGGTGAGACACTTAGCAAGGACTATTTGCCAATGCATTAACGGTTACAAAATTCTGTGTCTATTGAGCAGATATCAAGGTAATGCTGTAACAACTGCCCTGTGGTGTCTTTACTTTCTGTTACCCAATGGTTAAAACTCTGCACCCAGTTACAAGCCAAAGCAGCATTTAGCGAGTGAGGGATTCCTGCCATGAAAGAATCATTCTGGCTCTAAACACATTTGGAAGTCTAATGAAATGCACTGCTAGAAATTTGGCAGACATGTCACCAATTAGCTTTTTTGAATAAAACATAAGCACGGTTTGCGTTTGCCAGGTTTCTGCACAATAAGAATAGTGCTAACAATTATAACAGCCATTAATTTAAGGTGTTATCGTTGCCATTTCCATATTAAGGAAACAAACTGTCATCCACAGTTCAGGCCCCATTTACTCAGATTAATTGAGTGCCGAGTTTTGTGCGTGACGGCGTCAGTGGTTTCCAGCCCCAGATACAAATTCCCAGGAAGATGATAAATGTGATCCTGTTGCTTCTCTATATAGAGAAAGAGATGTACGTATTTGATCAGGCTGGTCATGATAGATCAAAATGTGATTAAATTCTGAGCCCTACTCTTGTGCTTCTCATACTTTTACTCTTCTATATTCCAACTAAGGCCACTTTCACAGTACAGTACATGATATCTCTGTTGAGATCATTGCATCGGTTTTGGAAACAGTTAATGAGAGTCCATTTGTCATGCAATATCCTACTCACATCATTGTAAAAACATTCTCTGATTGGTTCCCTGCTTGACAACTGGGAAGTAATAAACCAAAGGTCCTTTCCAAGCAGTCAAGTGTTACCAGATAAATAGCAAACTCTGCTTGCATGGTTGCCATTGACAATTTAAACTTAAATAAAGTAATAATAAGAATCTGTAGTAGGTGATTGTAATGGTAACCTACAGGCTGACTGGCAGAACTGAACAGTAGGTGGTAATATTGTTTCACTGTAGTCAAAATACCTTGAAAACTAGAAAAAATATAATTGATGTAAATTGTGAAAGTGTTTGGAAGGGCAATTTAAATTAATTTGTTTTGTAGTTTTACCTTTCCTTTAAAAGACACAAGACAAAGGCTGTTCCTGGTCCTTAGACCTTATAAAAAATTAATTTGTAGTAGGCTGTCAAGCACTAATTGCTTATCAGTTGTTAATGGTGATTGCATTGGTGATTTTCCATGCCCAAACCAGTCAATCAACCTCGGACATCTGGGGGTTTCTTGATATTTTTTCTCAAAAAAATAATGTCCTGCATTTATGGCAATTAGAACTATGGATACTTCAGAACTCCATTTTTTTGGGTCCCTTGAAAACAACATAATTAGAGTTCCCAAACCCCCATGTGCCATTATCTATTAAAGGTAAACACTTCTACCTGTGTGGCTTTTATGTCACTGAAAACTAGCATGTCATCGTCTCTGCAGGACTCACAATGAACACTGTCCTTGGTTCCTCATTGATTCTATGAACATGGACAATCTAAGATTAGGTTAAATTCTATGTATAGTCTCTATTATTGGCTAGAGGAATGTGGCAGTCAGTGTGCCTTAGGAAAGCACCTGTAGGAGCCTGAAGCAGAAGCTTACATTCATCCAGACACCTTAGTGTGAGCTGGGAAAGTGACTCTGTGAATGAAAGTTTCAAGTTAGTGGTAGATAGCTCCTGTTATAGGACATTTTAGGAGTGTGGGATAGAAAGGGTTAGCTAGTAACAGCAGTTGTGTGCTCCACCAAGACCAGAGTAGTTTGGGATAGTTCCCCAGCCAACTACTGCCAAACTGTAGGGACACCAGTTTTTAGTGCTCAGGTTAATGTGTGAAATCCCCATGTGGGAACACTGAGGAACCTGGTCTACTGGGGTTAGACATCTGGTGGTTGATGCACTTTAGGTCGTTGCACTAAGGAGATCTATAATGCCTTAACAAAGCTTTCTTCACCTATAGGTTAATGATACCAATATACATATTTACAGCTGGAAGGATTTTCTATGAAAATTCTATAAATCTCGTCTTGGTTGTCACAATGCTACATATTGAATAGCACAAGGAAAGCAAAGAAACAGATGGTGCTAACAGAGTGTGGTGGTTGGACATCTTTGAACTAAATCTGAAACTTGTATTTTTTACATTATGAAACACGCCAGCAAGCATTCCTCTAAATCGTGGCAAACATGTCACAGTAGCCAGGTGCTAAGTACGCATGAGATGTACAATGTTTGTGTAGAAAGCGTGCAGCATGTTTAACTACTGTGTAATAATATTTAACTTGGAGAAGGTTGCTAGGTAACTGCAGCTGAATATTAAACCAAAAGTGAAAGGGAATGGTTGTAAAACCGGTAATTAAATATTTATATGACATCACAAAAAATTGTATTTTGCCTCATTGGAGCTCCCTCCCTTTAGGATTGGATGTTATGGTCACATTAAAATAATCCATAGGAACATTCTTTAACAAAAACTTAAATCTACATGACTCAGTAAATAGTGTTGGGTCTTTTTGCTAACATTGCATTAAGCGCTCATGGTGCAGTAAAGCTATTTTGCCCATATTTGTAGCCACTCCAGCAGAACAGGGTTTACATTGGCCTCTCTTTCAGACAGGTCTGTAGTGCAGGGGTCCCCAACCTTCCAAGAAAATTGGGGACCCATGAGGAGCAACACAAGCATGAAAAATGTTCCTGGATGGTGCAAAATAAGGGCTGTTTTTGTTGTTATTGGCCATTTGGTAGCCCATATGTGGACTGGCAGCCTACAGGAGGCTCTTTTTGGCAGTACACCTTGGTTTTATGCAATCAAAATTTGCCTCCAAGGCAGAAATTAAGCACCTGCATTGAGACCACTGGGAGCAACAGCCAAGGGGTGTGACAAAAATGTTGATCACAAGCCACTAGATGGGGATCAATGCTGTAGAAAATATGAAAGCTTTAATTTCCCTACTCTGTAAAGGTATAAAAATGGAGGAGCAACCATGTTCTTCCTCTTGTACTCCACTCAAGGAAAATGTAGATACTGCTGAGGAGCCTAAAGGAGAAGACTTAAGAAGTAGCCTGAGGCACAGAGCCTTAGAAGAGAAGCAGGGACCCTAAAATATGTCAGATACCTTAGTAGAAGAAAGACCCCTGAATGAGAACTTCAAGTTTATGGCAGGGTCGCTCCAGTTATAGCATACCCTAAAAGAGAGAAAGTCTGAGCTAGTGTAGTGTAGGATAGCTTGCCAGGCTAAATGGGTTCAATAAGATTCACAGATAGAATAATTTCACTGGTATAGATTATTTACACATATGTCTAGTCTAGTAAAATATGCCATGAGCACAAACTCACTACACTTGGAGACTTGAGAGCGTAAGCTAATGTAAAAAACTTCAACTATTTCTAATCCTAGAGACTACACATCGGGGCCGATTTACGAAATTCACGTGAATAGATTGAAGTTCGATCGAATTCGATCGAATAACGGTCGTACGAATGTTTTGTGAAATCGAAAAGTGAATTTTGGCCTGTTCGAACATCGAATATCGAATATAGAATAGATCGAATAGATCGAATGATCGGACATTCGATCATTCCATCATTCGAAGATCGAAGGAATAAAGATTTTAAACTTATTCGACTGCCTACTTCGGCAGATTGAACCTACCGAATTGCAATAGAAGCCTATGGGAAGCTTCCCATAGGCTTCAGAGACTAAGGGGTCCGTTTACTAAAGTGCGGTAAATTTGACTATAAGTTTCCGCATGTTATCGCTGAGAATATTTTTCCGCCAGAATATTTGCAGCGACTAAGTTTACTAAACAGCGATGCTCTCAGAAGTCATTGCGATCACTTACGGTAACTACGTTAGCAAACCAGCTTACATTAGCGGTAATTTTAGCGAGTTGCGAATTTTCTGGCGACAAATTACGTTTGCAAATATTTATTCTAGAAAATAGTCTTGTTTTATGCGTTAATAATGGCGTTAATTATGGCAATTTTTACTGTGACATTTATGGCCAGAAATGCATCTTTCAAAACTCATAAACTTTATTGACTGATGATTATACCATCCAACAACATTACAGAGTGACACCAATCAAACATGTATGCATCATATAAACCCATACTTCATCCACCCACTCACACACACTTCTGCCAATAGAATCCTATGAACAAGAAATCATACCAGTTATCTCTTTGTATCATTTAAAAGCACAGTTTAATGGAAATTAAACTCCCATTGAGAATTTTCTGGCCAAAAAATAAGTTAACGCCACTCTATAGGTGGCGGTAAAATGTTGCGAATATTCTGGCATTAATTTTGTCTTTCACACATTTCGCTGTTTAGTAAACCAGGCGTTAATGTGTACGTAGCGTTATTTTCAGCGGATGCGAACACATATTCTTGCGCAAGAAAATTAGCAAATTTATATTTACCGCAGGTTAATAAACTCGCGAAAACATATTCTGCGTTAAATTTGTCTATACTTTGTGCGCAAATTTTTACCGCACTTTAGTAAACGGACCCGTAAGTCCTGATCGAAGCGTTTGATCATTCAAATAGTACGAATTTTTCGGACGCTCGAATGAAATTTTACGATGTTTTCGTGAAATTGAACGATCGGTATCCGATCGTACGAATTCATCGAGAAATTGAATATCGAGCAAAATGATAGCCTAAAACTATTCGATAAGCATTCGATGGTCGAATGCTTATCGAATTTCGAATTTAGTTGAGCAAATTTTCGGGAATAATAGTAAATTTGCCCCATACTATAGGATATGGCATCTTGCTTATAAATTTGCCAACTATCTAGTACTGACAATCCCTATATCTGCTGCTGAAAACGAAGGAAGAACGGGCAATAACTTCCAAAGCTCCCCCTTATTTTTAGACTTTGTCCCAACACATATTTTGGAAACAAATACACCATTTTATTATGATGTGAGAAAGTACCACAGTGTTTTCTTATTCCTATCAGGTCCTGGGAAACTTTGAACAAAGATATCCAATAAACAGGAATGATTAGGCTACTTGTATTGTACAAGTTCCCCAAGTGCCACTGTAAATCAATGGACCAAGCAATTAATATGTTCTCTGTATTTTACACAATGTGACATTTTAATCTGCAAAATCCACCTGGGGCAATGGTCTGTTTTTGCATTATTTAATCAATAAGACATGCATGGACTAGTTTTGAGTGATCAGCATTTTGCATTGTAGCGATACTTTGAACATCCAGTGGAATAATGATTAAATTCTGCTGGGTTTCTTCAAGGAAACCCATGATGCATGTTGATAAAACAAGGTTTAATTAATGTGTTTGTCCTGATGTTGGAAAACATCTATATCATATTTTCCAATATGGTTGGAAATAGGGTTGGGCAGTGAAATGGCTGGTTAGAACTGATCCTTGTATTGAATGGAATATATAGACTAACTATTAGTTAGGTTTGCCTTTAAATTATCAACAGTAAAAACAACCCAAAGGTTTCTTCAGATGTTGCAGGACTAGGGAAAAAAACAGACTTTGAAGGTGCCACATTATATAACAAATATTACAACAGCAGCTGGTGGACCTCATGTTGGTATATGGTGTTAATATTGGTATCTTGATCTAACTTTGCTCTTGATAATTGATAATCTAAGATCTTCTTCCTTGCACAAATCACCAGCTCCTTAATATTATTTGCGTGTACTGGTGTCAACTTGTCACTTGAGTGAGCTGATGTTCCATGTGGTTACCTATTTTGACAAGTTTAGGGCTTGTTTATATTAATAAAACAATGTCTACAGAATATGCATAGTGTTGACTATGAACTGATTCAATCAATACATGGAAGGTTTAGCACTAAACACCCACTGCAGTCCATATGTTACTCCTTCCCCTACACAAGGTATAGCTCTATAACAAAGTAAAAATGAGCTGAGAGAGAGACATTGTACATCAATAATAAGACTTATTTTCCATTGGCCCCAAATTGAATTTATGCAAAGAAACAGAATGCGTAAAGCTTCTGATACAGATTCTTATCTCCATGTGTATATATTCATCAGGATTCCAGGCTTTGCAGTATTAATTTAAATATTGACATCTGGCAACCATTCCCTTTGTATACTGTACCTGCATCTCATGATGAATCTATATAGAGGTCAAACATGATATGAAATCCCTATTTAGTAGGGCTCGGATGAATCATAACC
>CM044441.1:5483605-5501949 GCA_024363595.1 Xenopus borealis | reverse complement strand
CCTCTTCCCCAGAAAGAACAAACCCCAATTTTAATAGCTTTGTTGCACGTCTCGGCACTAACTCTAGCTCATTAATATCCTTCTTAAAAACACTCACAAACTGCACTGCATTCTGAAGTCCTACCTAGGATCTATAAAGAGGAAAAAATTCATGCTTTTACACCTATGCCCAGGATCGCTATATGACCGCCAGAGACTTGAATTGCCTAGAGTTGCAGTCTGTTATCCATAAATGCCCCCCAAATTGTTCTTAATTAAGGAGTAAGAAGAAACATGAAATCACAAGAGGGCGCCAAATGTTGGCTCCTCCAGTGATAATAATCACTTTCTCTGAGCTTGTACCCCTGTTAGCATAAAACTACTCCAGCCTGGGGCACTTATGGGTGAACACTACTGAGCAATCCTCTTCCTGCTTCTTCTTTCTTCACGCTGGATGCACAGTAGAGTGAAAAGCTGAATTCTGAGCAGAAAGCTGTCTTCTTCAATCTACTATGCTAGCATCAGCCTGGGGAGATTGTAGAATGAATAATGCTTCTTAATATTTCTTATAAAGAGTTTCCTAAAAAGTATCAAACTAACAGGCCAGTAGTTTTCTGACTGAGCATGGGATCTCATTTTACATAATGGTAAAACAATCTGTAAAATAACGTAAAACAGATCGCACTTAAAGAACAAGTAAACGTTTTTTTTTTCTATCTCTAAATTTGCTCTAAACAGCCCCTCAAATTAATGTACCTTAGTCCCTGCTGCAAGTCTGCTCTGGTTTCTGTGTTATCAGCAGCTTGTTTCACCTTCTTCCTGGTGCAGAGTGAAGCCCCGCCCCTTAGCTTACTGAGCTGACCTTATCTCTTGGACTAGTCCTGGAGATCATTTGCATACTATGACATAGCAGAGAGCAGTGTGTGTAGCAGCTTTTGCTTGGGGAAACTAGCTTACTAATGAAACACTGGCTCCCTCTTCCTCTCTATTGTGTAACAGCAGCAAATGGACTGCTCAGTAAGCTAAGGGCTGGGCTTCACTCTGCACCAGGAAGAAGGGAAAGAAGCTGCTGATAACACAGAAACCAGAGCAGACTTGCAGCAGGGACTAAGGTACATTAATCTGGGGGGCTGTTTAGAGCAAATTTACAGAAAGAAAAAGAAAAACATTTACTTTTCCTTTAACAACATTATGTACCTCGCAGTTTCACAACACATTGGGAATAACCAACAAGAATAATAGCAAAAAGGGAGGTTGATACATTGTCTGATATAATGGAAATATACCAACTTAGTATTCATAATCAAATTAATAGTATTCCTATTTAATATGCATGGCCACTACTAGTGATGGGCGAATTTATTCGCCAGGGGCGAATTCCCAGCAAATTCCCGCGATTCGCGAAACGCCAGTGAAATTTCACCTGGCGAAAATTCACCGAAAAAAACGAGTCGCGCGTGCGTTTCGCAAATTTTTCGCCAGTTCGCGAATTTCTCTGCAAATTCACTAATTTTTCGGCGAAACTGGGGAGATTCGCCCATCACTACCCACTACATTAAAAATCATTACTCACATCAATTTAAACTGGTTGGCCAAACTATATATACATAAATTCCAATAAATATTGCACAAAATTCAGTAAAAAGCACCCAGGAATATATTGCAGCCACATTAATGCTCAACTTTTTTGATCAACCTTCTCCTGATGAGTCATTATGTGTTACATTCCTTATGGTACAGTCCTAATAAAAGACAAATTCACAAGGAGAAATGTGAATAGCACATTCTGCATTCTAATCAACTAGAAGAAAATAATATCTCTGAACAACATTTAAAGGATCCTTTTTATTTAGGCCACTGGTACACTTGATCCTTGAACAAATAATTCTCAAAAGAAGGTATATGATCTCTTTAATGGACTTGTCCATATCATGTCAACAGAGAAGAAAGTTAGATAGCAGAGAAGAGTCTCTTTGGTCAGTTCTGAGTAGAGCAACATCACTTTACTTTTCTTACTAACTTTATTTTCTGCTGACTGTCGTTTTAAATTAGAAGTATAAAAACTGCTATTTTATCATTTACATAAATTGCAACGCTGCTTAAAAGAACATTCTGAGCAACTTTTCATTTATTTGTTTTGATGCTTTGCATTTCCTTTAATTCATTGAACTAGGAGCTCTCTTCTTTTCCAGTAAACCCTTGGGGGCAGATTTACTAAATTCACGTGAATAATTTGAAGTTCGATCGAATTTATAATAAATTCGAATCTTCGCATATGAAAATTAGGCAAATTCGACCATCGAATATTCCAATTCGAATAATTCGAATATGCAAATAAAATTTTATTTGATGGTTGAATTACTTCCCCTTTAAAATTTTATTCGACCACCTACTTCGCCAGAATCAAGCTACCGAATTGGGAATCATTAGTTTTGATCAAATAAAATGTCAATCGATCGATCGATTAAATCGATGGTCAAATTCGAAGGATTTTTCTTCTATTTACTTCCCTTTTATTCATATGGTCGAATTTCGAATTTTTTTTTATTCGGAATTCGACCAATGATAAATCTGCCGCTTGATGCTATTGCCCCTTTAGCATAGTAATTGTGTAGCATTGTGGAATGTAAGTTAATCTTTTGCCCTTGGGTGAAAATATACATAAAAGGACAAAGGACCAATTGGAAGTGAAAACCTGCAGGAATCTAAATATGGTTGAACTGTAACACCCAGATAATGGGTGTTGCAGATCTCAGACAGGGACTCCAGCAATGCTGAGGTCATCTCCACCTTCAACCCTAGTTGGAGTTTATTTTTTTCTCGGAAAACGGCGATTCCTCACAGACACTTCTTATAATTTATTTAACAGACATAAGTTCCACTGAACTGACTTATGTTAAACACGGTTTATGTTTCTCCTTTGATACAAAAATCAATAAACACATTAAATTATTCACCAATGGTGTCAAAGAGAATAAAAGTCAAAGGAACGTGAAACTTATTGTGCTGGAAACCCCATACTGCAATCGTTTGGATTATTCCATCTATGGGCTTCAGGTAGCAATTTCCATAATGATTCCCAGGGCAAGCAGTGTTTATAGACTACCAAAATCAATGGAGCAATTACATATAGAGAGGGCTCAGAGGGCTTTCAGTCAATTTCAGGAGGACAGGCAGAGTTAAAAAATAACATGATGAAACAGCATACAATAGAGTTGTGAGCTTTGGAAGAAGGTTGCACATCCCACAAGTCATCCGTTCTTCAATATTCTAGATGTTAACAATAGAAAATGTGAATCCATCTCTATAGAGACAAACCATGTGTAATAACAAGGAGCTCCAACAGGGTTAGAATTTGTAATTTAAATGATCTTATTATTAGTGAATAAATTTGCGAAACGCCAGCAAAATTAGGCCTGGTGAAAATTCGCTGAAAAAAGGAGTCACGCGTCGTTTTTGACGAGCCGCAACGAAATCGGTCCGGCACACGGCAAAAACGACGTGACGCGCGTCAAAAGCGTGCCGCGACTCGTTTCGCGAATTTTTTGCCAATTTTACGGCGAAGCAAAACTTACTACTTATCATCCTACATCAGCAATTCCAAACCAGTACCTCGTGATCAAGATGTTGCGACCAACCCCTTGGATGTTATTCCCAGTTGTCTCAAAGCAAGTGCTTATTTTTCAATTCCAGGTTTGGGGGCAAGTTTTGGTTGCACAAAAACCAGGGGTACTGCCAATCAGAGCCACCTTTTGGCTGAGAGTTCACTTGAGGCATATCGAATGGCCAATCACAGTCCTTATTTGGCATTCCCAGGAATATTTTTCATACTTATGTTGCTCCCCAAGTCGTTTTACATCTGAATGTTGCTGATGGGTAAAAAAGGTTGGAGACCTCCACCCTAGATTCTAAATCCAGTGGGAAGTATAATGTTTATAGGGTATTCCCTAAAAATAAAAAACTGTGTTGTACTCCTTAATAATGGGAGTCTGGGTTTTGCAACAGCAACTTATTTCTTAAAATACAGTGCATGAAAGAAGCACGGCTCTCTGACTGTACAGCTCAGTCTCCTCTTGTGTAGCTGGCCATTCTTTTTCTATGACAAACTTAAATTAACATCAACAATTATCAACACAGAAAACTTTACAAAGAAGGAATTCTGTACCAAAAATTCTTTTTTTACAAAGTGGTTGGAAATTCAGGTCACAACTGTAAATCACAATTTTAATCTAATACAAAATGAAGGTTGAATATGTTGTAGAATTATGATAAAATCTAAGAAAAACATCAGAAAAAGCTACAAACACGGGCAATGAAGATGCAGTTGTGTTGTTTATAGCAGTGAGCATTCAAAATTAATAAGTATTTTCATTGTCTCAATAGAAACATTTACATTCTGTTCTCATGTCTGGGTTCTTATTGATTTAGAGGAAATTTTGAATAAACTGACCCTGGGGGCAAATCCCATAAGAACGGAAAGATGAATTGTAAATAGACACTATTATTTCACAATGAATAAGCAAGAGAAATGAATGAGGGATAGGGTATTGGTATGAAAATGAAGAGATTAGAACATGATCAGGGTGGGTGTAGTGATACGGACATAAGAACTCCTTGAAGTATGTGGAGAGTGAGTAATATGGTTCATGGCACAAGGATGTTTAAACAGTGATTAAGGTTCAACACCTTACAATGCATGGGGTAATTTATCTAAAAAAAATGCATACTTATGTTAAATGGAATTTAAATACTCTATAAAACAGGTCCACTGCTACAAAGATCCAAGATAGCAAGATGATTTACCATTGTTGAAGGACATTAGTGAAGCAATTTAAGCCCATTTTTCTCCTTAAAGCCAATAATCCGTGCCCAATTTTGTCTAGATTGAACACTATGGTGTCATCGATGATTTGTGTTCTTTGCAAAGACCATGAAGGATCAGAACAGCAGGAAGTGAAGAACAGGTGGTCAACAAATCTGATGGCTAGTATTTCTTTTTAGCAAGTGAGGGAATACAGGGTTATGGAAGATAGCTCATAGTACAAGTTGATCCAGGGACTGGCCCAGTTATCATCATGGAAGGATTTTTTTTCCTACTCTGAGGCAGATTGGAGAGGCTTCAAACTGAGTTTTTTTTTCCTTCCTCTGGATTAACTAGCAGTTAGGCAGGTTATATATAGACTTAAGGTTGAACTTGATGGGCATGTGTCTTTTTTCAACTTTACTCATCCAATTTAGTGAAAGTACAGTCAAAAGACAGTTGGTAAACTATGGCCTTCATGTGAGAGTTGCCAGGTTTACTCAGTTTCAGTTGGAGAGCTCATTTGAAGAGACGACTGCATAAACCCAACAAACATGATAATGGAAATGTTCAGGTGGGAAGATGTTCCATCTGTTCTGTGATGGCAGAGGGCTACATAATGGGTCCTGTATAAAGATTTAAGCTTGCATGAAATATTGGGAAGAATTATGAAATACATGAAAATCTATATTTAATTACCAGTCCACTAGTTTCATCACATTGCATAACTACTTGTGCTGCCTTCAATTTGTCAGAACCCTTGGTGACCGCAGGTACCCATAGATTCTAAGGGCATCCCTGCAGGTCCTGGTGTTCACAGACGCCCTTTAGGGGCCCCAGACTTTCTGCTGCAGAACCACACAAGAGGTAGTGTAAAATGGCAAAGAGTCCAAATACATAATCGGAGGTCAGGCGAAGGAGTCAAAAAGTCCGGCAGAAGTAAAAAAAATGGAGTAATAATGCTTCGGCGATATCAGAAAACTGAAACCAGCTTGGGCACCTTCAAAATGATGGAGTGGGATTTAAAGATGATTTGGTGCCAAAGTTTGAATCCAGCACCCCGGGTTATGATGCCAGCATCAAACAGGCCGAGAAGCAGGAAGGACATGGAAATTTCGAGAGATGCCCCGGAAGGTAAGAAAAGTCGACAATCTCCAGGCGCATCTTACAGTCAGCAGCCATGCAGCGGTAAAAAGGTAGAAATCCTTAATTGTGGATAAAAGTAAGCTGAATATCAAGAAAACCACAGCATCCTGTTAGGGAATTGAACAGAAGCAAGCAATAAGGTCAACGGATTATAAAATGGTATGGCCTTGTCTTGTATGGCCAATTTTAGCACAAAAATACCTGCTTGAGTGTTTTAAGGCTTAAAACTGCCAGCACAACAGTATCAAGTGATTTATATTCAAGTCAATAAGAGGTGGCAGCTTGATAGGACAAATATTATTATGCAGATTACCATGCCTTGTTCTTCTGCCTCTATTAGTTGACTCGCTCTTTACTGAATCACTTAAGAAATCTGATTGGATCAAGAGGAAAAAAAACAGATGTGTAAGTTCTTCAAGTAAAAGAATTAATTAGTGCACGACCATTAACACCCACAAAACTAATGTGAGTAAGCCCTTAGCCGGCACTTTTCCTGCAATCTAAACTGCTTGCCCACCATGGTGGACTTCAGAGAGACACAGAACCTCAGTGTTGTCCACTGTGTTTCCATTTAATAAGCGAAGGGCTGAATGGTTTCTGATGGCGATGCACGTGTAACGGATGACAATTGGTTGAGCCTTAATGTGACCTCTTCAGCAGAACATAACATTTATGTGAATTAATAAATTACAGTCAGCAGCTATGCAGCGGTAAAAAGGTAGAAACCCTTAATTGTGGATAAAAGTAAGCTGAATATCAAGAAAACTGCAGAATCCTGTTAGGGAATTGAACAGAAGCAAGCAATAACGTCAAGGGATTCTAAAATGGTACAGAAACAAGACTTCATTATATGACACCTCCTTTGAAGTTTTGCTTTAAGTAATAGCTACTGGAGTCAAATAATGTCTGCTTTCTTCCCACCTGCATCTTTCGAAAACCCATGTCATTTTATATTACAATATTGTATTTGTTGATCATATCTTCTCTATGGTTCCTCCTTTTGTTGAACTTTTTTGACATTGATCATATGTCTTCTAAGATCACACCCAAGAGTTTAGGGTTAATTTACAAATACAGCCACAATTGAGATAGTACAAAAACAGATGCAGTCATTTTGTGTATTGATGCCATTTATTAAAGGTACAGTACTTGTGTCCAAAAATGCTGCTTGCTGTTCTGTAGAGTTGACCTGGTGCTTGGTATCACATGCGACTGCACCTGCAACTGCAATAGATGAAGGGATTACCTGGAGTAAACGTTGCCAAATGAGCAGATCTCTCCCCAATATGCCCACCTTGAGGTGGGTGATATCGGGCTGATCCGATCATTGGGCCATACAGGCGGTCGGATAACAGGACCACATCTTGAACAGATCTGACAGGATTTTTAGTCCCATCCGATCGACATCTGCCCACCTTTAGGCCAGATATAGATCAGGGAAGCCCGTCAGAGGGCCCCATCCACGGGCCAATAAGCTGCCAACTCAAGCTGGTAGTAATTCCCACCAGCTGGAATTCCCACCAATTTGGAATCCCACCAGCTAGAAGGTGGCAGTAGCACCAGGGTCGATATACACTAATGCAGAGTGCAATTATATAAAAGTGCAAGGAGCATCTTTGGATGCACATACTCTGATGAGCAGGTCCATTTTTGCACAACTAAATTAGCCCTTATATGTTTCATTAGTTTATTAGCCTTTATTTGAACATTATCCAGTTCTTCTGAGGGTTTTTTCCTGGTAGGGCCAAAAGTTTAATTCCAAATTCAAGATCCAACATAGCCATGATTTATGAGAACTGCATTGTGAAAGCCATCATTAAAAAAAAGGTTTACACTGTATCTCTGTTTGGCTTTTCATGAAGTAACCTGAATATTCCTTTTTACTGAGAAAAGAAGAAGCTGAAACAATGACGAATATCAAGGGACCCTGGGAAAACGTCCTTTTTTTTAGTTCTAAGAAATGTTACAAAGCAAGAAAATCTTGGGGAGATGGATTTAATTTAGCTGGCTCTCTCTGCCTGTTTACTTTTAATTGGCATCAAGGGGCTGTCAATTAAAGCAGGTGAACCTGATTGATCAAAAGCTGATTCCCAGAATCAAGAGCACATACTTAGTCCATCTGCTTTTGTAATGTGTTTACACAAACACTGTTCAGACAGATAGGCCAGCTCTGGGGTAATGAATTTACCTTAAACTCTAAAGGACCCCATAGACGCAAAGTTCTTTCTCTGCCAAACAACCGATCTTAGGGAAGTCCGACCAAGCTGTCAAATTATTGTGCGGTTAGTGGGATACAAACGATCGTACATCTTACGATTTTTCGTCCGACATTGGTCTGATGATTGATCGGCCAGGTTAGAAAATCTTTATCGACCCCCATGCAATCTACCTATGTTTGCAGGGCCAAGCAGGCTGCGATCCTTTTGCTGCAATATCGCATGAAATGGTCTTTTTAGTTGATGGACACATTTAAATGATTTATTTGAGACGTTCATGGTCTCACGATCTTTCAAAAATCTTTACGTCTATGGCCAGATTTACTCCGACTGCAGCCGCTGAAACCAAACAGCCAATTGAACAATGTTTTGTGCAATGACGTGAATAATAGAAAGTGTCTGATGGAAAATACCAAATACCGAAAGAAGCTAATAATTTTATTGACTGCAGATAAAAAAGATATTTTTGTATCATGGAAGTGCATGATGACTTGATGTTCTTGTCAAAGTTTAGTTATATTATTATTAACATTTTATTAGCCTTTACTTATATAGCGCCAACATATTACGCATACAGTATATCTTTAAGCTTGAACTTGCTATGATAAGTGGCCAGGAGGAGACTCCTCAATGGAGCAACCACATGCAAGGGTGGGGGGTTAGTAAAACTGTTGCTTCTTATTTATAACCCCTTCACGCAACACTTCCGATGCTACTGAATGATCTAGGAATGTTAGGATCTGGACGTTCCTCCTACAAATTGGTACCTACACCATATTGCCCAGACTAATTACTCAGCAACTGAGATTGATGCCCTTCCCTGCCTCTGCCCTCCCATGATCACATCCATGCAAGTAAAAAGCAAAGGTATGCTTGAGGTGGGTTGCAGCATCAGCTTGTGGAGGACCCAAATGGGGAGGGGTTCCTGACAGGTGTGTGGGGCCCTGAGATAGCAGCCCCAATGGGCCCCAGAGCTCCAGTATGATGCTGAAGGCAGATGCATTACATCATCATGAAGACCTAATGATGTTGTATCATCTTATAACAACATTTTCTCCAGTGACGCAAGCCTTTTTAGTTAGATTACTCTAAATTTCTGGTAAGTAACAATTAGAGAATTTGCAAAATGGCAGTGAAAATTCGCCAGAGAAAATTTGCCGGCATCAATTTCCGATTTTCACGAGATTTTTCGTGAAAACAGTTCAAAATTCACAAATTTATAATGAAATTGCTTGAAATTCACAAATTTATAGTGAAAACGTTTGAATTTCACGAATTTTTCATGAAAACAGTAAATTTCACGAAATTTGCGTGAAAACTGTAACGTTTCACAAATTTTTCGGGAATTTTTCCAATTTTTAATTTTTGAAAAGTTTGGCAAAGCGAAATGCCCCAGATTCGCCCATCACTAGTAACAATACCTTCTTATAGGCAATATATTTAGTTAGTAGTTTGCCTTCAACTAATGGGTAAATATTGATGGCATTCAGTTGAATGTTCAGAATTCACATTCTGGATTTTCAAATAATCTCCCTTGTTTTTCCAACTGAAATAGTGGTGTCCTTAAAGGCAGTGTCAACCATCCATAACAAAAAATCCCCAGTGAGAGAAAATGTAATTCTAAGGAACTTCCGAATATACATTTATTGCACATCTTCACTGGTATCAAAGTTATTTATAAATAATAAATGCTGTTGAAAGCTGCCCCTGTCCCGCCAACTGCGCCAACTGCGTTTGCAACATTGTTTCAAAAGAAAGAACTGTAGAGAAATGGCACCACTTTCTATAGGATTTACAGTTACACGTAACTATAACGCCACTGATAATTTCTAATAAACTGTTTGGAAAGCTACTTAGAAGAACATGTTCTTTTATTAGGCAACACTTTATTTGTGAGTTCAAATCCCCTTTAAATAACACATTGATTTATTTAAGACATACAATCTTTATTAGAGCACTTTCCCTTTTTAATATACAGTAGATCTGATTAGTGACGAATCTACCCCGTTTTGCTTTGCCGCAAAATTCGTAAATTTACAGCAAAATTCACGAATTGGCGAAATATTCGCTAAACAAGACGTGGCACGTTTTTGACGTGCATCGTGTCGTTTACAACGTGTGTCACATCATTCTCGACGCGTTGCATCGTTTTCGACGTGCGTCAACGCGAAACTCATTTTTTTTTTGCGCCAGCGAATTTTTGGCTGTAGAATTTTTACTGGCATTTCGCGAATTTATTCGCCGGCAGCGAATCGCGGGAACTCGCCGCGAATTCAAGCCTGCCGCATAAATTCGCCCATCACTAGATCTGATCCCAAAAGTGGGGTTTAAAAACACAAATGATGTATATATTGTATTAATTAGAATGATCAGAGTTTAAAGATGACACTGGAAGTTTGAAGCCATACAGGAAGAAAGAGAAACATCTGAGCTAAAAGTATAGCACATGCACTTTGAGCAATTTATACAACTATCTCTTTGTTCAATAACATACAATTTCTAGATAATGTAAATGCTACTGTTTTATATAAAGCATATTGCATATAACATAGAGGACTTAAATCCTATCCTTCCAGAAACAGCGAAAATGAAGTGACTTTATAAGGCAAAATTAGTTTGATTAAGGCCTCTAGAGCGGCTCCAAAAGAGCTGCACCCACAGAGATCATAATAAATACTTTTGGTGAGTATTTTGGAGGCCCAATTAGGAAAAAGTAATTCTACTTTGTGCCAAAGTTATCAGACCTAATCTGCTTATAATATACTGTATATAAGACTCTTGTTAAAGGAAAACTAAACCCTAAAAATGGATATGTCTGAAAATATTTCATACATGTTTTATACAGTGAACTCATTGCAGGAGGCTAAAGTTTCAGCTTGTCAATAGCAGCAATGATCCAGGACTTGAAACTTGTCACAGGGGGTCACCATCTTGGAAAGTGTCTGTGACACTCACATGCTCAATGGGCTCTGAGCAGCTGTTGAGAAGCTAAGCTTAGGGGTCGTCACTAATTATCCAGCAGCAGCAGCAGAAAATGAGCTTCCCTGGCTGTAATATAAGCTGATGCTACAGGTTTGCCGATTATTAAATTGTGATGTTTCTAATTATCTGTATTAATGACTAATCAGCCTTATATTGTGAGTATATTTCTATGACACTATCAGGTGTATATTGTGAGTGGGTCCCTAAGCTCAGTAAGTGACAGCAGCACAGAGCATGTGAATCAGTGAATCTGCAGAAAAGAAGATGGGGAGCTACTGGGGCATCTTTGGTCTATGGGTGACTTGGGCTGGTACAGAAGCCCAAAACACATTGTACAAATAGCCTACTTCTTTAGTTAAACTTTGGTTCTCCTTTAAAGCCGCAATGACATTTTTTGGTGTATGGTCTCTGAATGTCAGTCTTGTGAAATCCTTGTCCAAACTGAGTTGATCCAATCATTGACCTGGAGAGAAAATAATCTGGGCCAGAACCAGGGGCATGTGCCTCTAGCACAACAATTGGGGGGCATATTCCGTAGTAATATAGAGTGGGGGGACCAGGAGGGTTGGTGTCGGTTATGTTAACCTTGGATGCCAATTCTATTTGGTCTAGCTCTGACCTGCATCTTAGCTATGCAATTACCCATTGTACAATATTTGGCTTTACAATAAGAATAATGCATTCTTTCTCATAAACAGTTCTACGGGCTGGGCTGTCATGAGAATTCATTAATTATTTTCCCTGCTGCAAACAAGTTTTTCGTGCTGCCTGTGCATTGGGTATTTCATGACTAGCTGACAAATGTCCACCTCTCAACCTTACTCATCGTGGTGGAACCTATGGCTCTTGCTATCATCCTGGGACTCACAGCATGTGTGAGATACAGATGCAGTCACTTGGATTTGTAAGTTAAATGTGTTGTGACTTAACTCATCTATCTCATTTATCCCACTTAGCACAGAATATTGTGTCACAGCATCCCATCCAATTAAAGAGTTCACCATTGAAAACAATGGAGCTTTGGTATGCTAATGAAAAGGTTAAATGCATTAAATGAGTTAAGATAACTTTAGATAACACAGTTTCTTCAATTAACCCTGAGTCATGACGCATTTATCTTACAAATCCAAGTGACTGCATCTGTATCCACAGGAAAAAATGTTAGATTTTAACTGATTCTCTTTTAAACATGATATTTGCAGGGGAAACACATGGGTGGAAAAGCACTACTATTATTCCCTGGCCTTGTCTTGTATGGCCAATTTTAGCACAAAAATACCCGCTTGAGTGTTTTAGGGCTAAAAACTGCCAGCGCAACAGTATTTGCAAGTGATAAATATCCAAGTCAATAAGAGGTGGCAGCTTGATGGGACAAATATTATTATGCAGATTACCATGCCTTGTTCTTCTGCCTCTATTAGTTACTTGGTTGACTCGCTCTTTACTGAATCACTTAAGAAATCTGATTGGATCAAGGAAAAAAAACACAAACAGATGTGTAAGTTCTTCAAGTAAAAGAATGAATTAGTGCACGACCATTAACACCCACAAAACTAATGTGAGGAAGCCCCTAGCCGGCACTTTTTCCTGCAATCTAAACTGGTGGCCCACCATGGTTGACTTTAGAGAGACACAGAACCTCAGTGTTGTCCACTGTGTTTCCATTTAATAAGCAAAGGGCTGAATGATTTCTGATGGCGATGCACGTGTAATGGATGACAATTAGTTGAGCCTCTTCAGCAGAACTTAACATTCATGTGAATTAATACAATAATGCAATGCATGGACTTCCATAAATACATATTTTATGACAGATTCAGCTTATTAGTACTGTGCAGCTCCTCTAAAAGATTAACTGATCAACCATTAGGCTAATGTCCCAGATATCCTGGCTCCCTTGTGACAGTGGGCTCTGGTTACTCTATAGTTACACCACCGCTAATGCATTAGAACTCAGAATGGGGCTTTACTGATAAGGGATCTTTCTGTAATTTGCATCACCCTACACCTTGTTTTGCCACTAATATGGCTTCATGCAGGATGGTTACCATCAAGTACAAGGTGTTGTTTTATTATTATTTATTATAATTAAACATTTTAATTATTTGCTTAAAATGAACTCTATGGTGGTTGGCTTCCTGTAATTCAGACCTTTCTCCATAAGGGATCCCATACCGTTACTTTAAATTATGGGTGCCTTAAAGCCAGGAATTGGCCGAATACTGAATCTAATCCAAACCCTAATTTGCATATGTAAATTAGGGAAAGACGAAGAGCGCTCTGAGTATGAGATGAAACATTTTTTACTTCCTTGTTTGTGTGATGAAAGGTCATGTGATTTCTTTGGATTCAGATTTGGTTTGGCCAGGCACTTTGATTCGTACAAATCCAAATCCTGCTGAAAAAGCCTGAATCTTGGCCTAATCATGAATTGAATCCTGGATTTGGTGCATCCCTGCTTTAAATATCAACATATTTTACTACAGGGAGTTATTTTTTTATGGATTCTTCCCAATAAATTATCTTCCACAAAAGATTTGGACAAATGGCAACTTAATAATGCAATCATCAATATGTTCCCTCCATTGTGTCCATTTCAGAGCACTCACACTTGTGGTTAGCTTAGTTAATGACCCACAGCATGTCCTTTCTACTTTTTTCTAGCTTGTCCAAGAGATGTGATTTTCCCATCCCTGAAAGCCAGCCTTAAGCTGTATTATGGCCAACTTCATTCCCACCCTGACCCATTCTCCTACTAAGACTCCTTTTTAGACTAAGACTTCTTAGACTTAGACTAAGACTTCTTTACTGCATTTTTAAGGTGCACCTGGAAAGCCCCACATCCCTTTGCCTATACTTATATCTGTGATTTAAGATTTTATCCATTAAATGGAGCAATAAAACGTAAAAATATGGCCTGGTCATGACATTAGTAAACCCCGCTGCCATATAAGCAGAAGGTGTAGGTGAAGATTGTGCTGGGTTCATTCTTCCTTTAACAAGGTTTAAAAGGTTAAACAAATTAAAGTAGACTTGTTGTTTTGACTGGGAAGATCTGAACACTTAGGGCTCAATGGATTTCTAACCACTCTGTAAATCACCGACAATTATGCTCTAGAAAGCAGCACTAGATGGAAAGTGTTTCCCCTAAGTACCGTGCCTTGGCCTTAATGCATTAGCTGTAAGACACTTTAAATCCATAAATGCTGCCTCTTCCCCATAGGGCCTGGATTCCAACGTTCAATCAGCGTTTACTGGAAGCTTCCAGCAGAGCTGCATTTCAAGATATGATATAATGTTGTAGAGCCAATTAGAACAAAGGTGGGGTCTGCTAATTCTTTGAATCCATGTCAAACCCCATTTTATTATTTGTAGTACTACTGACTAGTGATGGGCAAATAAATTCACCCGGCATGGATTCTGGACGAATTTCCGCATTTTGCCACCAGCGAATACATTTGCAAAACTTATGCGAAAATTCGCCTTTCAAAAATCTGCTGCGACAAAAAAAAGTTTTGCGCATCCGAATAGTTGCACGCATAAAAAATTGTCGTGCGTCAAATTTATTTGGACGCCCATTGACTTTTTCATTCATTTGGACGAAATAGTTTATAAAAATTTTCTCTCACGTCAAACTTGTTGCATCAAAATTGTCTTGTGTCAAAAATATTTTGACACCCATTAGCTTCAATGCGTTTTGTGAATTTTTCGCTGTTTCATAAATTTTTTGGTAAATTTATATGTATATTTGCTAATTTTTGCGGTGAAGCAAAATGCCACAGATTCGCCCATGACTACTGTTGACACTGTTCTGTTGCAACTCCATGATAAAAATGACTATGAAGATGTTCATTCATCCACCTCTTTGAAGAGTTACAATGTTCCATTGTGATTGGATTAGTGGAAGAGTTTATATGCAGAGAACTTCCCATACCAGTCAGTTGAACTGAAGAAGCTGCTCGGATGTGTAGTGAAACGTCTTCAATAATTACTCAGCAATAGTGATGGGCGAATTTATTCGCCAGAGGCGAATTCCCGCGATTCTCCGCTGGCGAATTAATTCGCGAAACGCCAGCGAAAATTCGTCAAAAAAATTCACCGAATTTCGTTTCGCACATTTTTTCGACAATTCGCAAGTTTCGCTGGAAATTCGAGAATTTTTCGGCGAAGCGAAACTGGGGAGATTCGCCCATCACTACTCAGCAAGTCCAGTTGTTTTAGAATGACTTATATTACATATTCCATGATAAAAAGTTTGGTTGCCTCCTTGTGAGATAGTGGTGCAGCAACTAAAATTATTGTGAGATAATTCCATAGAAGCTTGTACCAGAACCAACATTTTAAGTTGTAGAAAGAGCTCTAAAGTTTCACTATGAGAATCAAATTATTGTTTTGATAGAAGGCAATGCAACCCCTTTAAAGGACAACAAAAAGACACCTAATTAATACCTGCCCTGTTAATACAGTGCTGTTTGTGTTTGACACCTCATTCAAATGCACCGGTTATTGCAGGGTGCAAAGGAGCCCTATACTTGCCCTGAGCCTTGTTAAAAGAGGTCCTCTTTGTCCCTTTAAACACCATTACCATTTTAGACCAAAGATCACAAAAATCATTCAACAAACCATGGGCTCAATCTGATTCTCAGCTTTGACTTTTATCTACTTGGCCAATGAGCTCTGTATAATGAGCACACACTTTGTTTTGTCCACCCTATGACTAATAACCATAAACAAATATGACACTCGAAATTTCTGGAATCATTTTGGCTCCATATCCCAATTTTACCTTGGCAAAGCCCTGATGTGTTGGCAAGTGTTCTGCAAAGCGTTAGAGAAGAACTGGCTTATCCATTGCTGGATTCATGCACAGCTTTAGTCTAAATGAATCTGTACTGTGATTAACATGTCCTTGGCAAGTAGAAAAATGTTGACAATTTATTTTACTTTTAAAGCAGACAGAATCTGTTCTGTGGAACATACTGTAGATGTAATTGTGTCCTTGTTCATGTGCATCCAAGCAAGGGAATTCAGTGCATGGCTACTGGTTCTTAAAATACACAATTTAAATGAATAAAATGTGGACTTCTGTTTATATATATTACCCACTGTTGGAAAGGCTCTCTCTAAAAAGTGCCAAACTGATGCAAATCAGATTTGGTTCTACTCATTAAAAACGTAACATGTCAAAATCTTGTATAGTTATTGTCAACTTACATGACTGAGGGCACCTGGGAAATGGACAATATGACAAGCCCAATGTCAGATTTCAAAATTAAATATTGAGAAAATCTGTTTGCTCCTTTGTAAGGCTAAGGCCAGACGGGGAGATTCGGGGGCATTTTGTCTCCTGGCGACTTCTCGCCGCGACTTGTAGCCCCCGAACCTCCCCGAATAGCCACTTACCCAAGCGCACCGGCGTTGCTTGAAAACGCCGGCGCATATCCACACGGAGCGGCGCGCTTTTTGAAATTGCTCCAAATTGCCTCGCCAGGCAAGAAGTCGCGGCGAGAAGTCGCCAGGCGACAAAATGCCCCCGAATCTCCCCGTCTGGCCTTAGCCTAAAACGTATTTCAGAACATAATTCTGCTGCAGCAGCACTATTAACTGATGCATTTATAAAAAAATACATGTTTTCTGGTGACAGAATCCCTTTAAAAAAAGAGTCAGTTGTCTGAAAACTCTTTCTTCTTAAATCACAAAGCAGCAGCCTGAGTTTTTGCTTACACAAGAAAAGCTGAGCCACTAAGAAAATAAACAATAGATGTTCATATCAAGATCTGCCAGTGGGGCAAGGGAAAGGGAAATCACCAAAACAGCTAAATATTTTGAAATCCAATCATTTAAAATGACTAAACTACTCAGGGGTAGGGAAAAGAATTTTGTTTTTCAAAGTGTGTCAGAGCAATAATGAAATGTTTGATAAATGTTTCAAAAACTGAAATGATCCATCTTCCTTAAATTGGAAGTTGGAAAACTCAGCAATTTTTCGATTTTGACAAATGTTCCAATTTTGACTGTAAACAAATCTCTCAACCTAGATTTCATAAGGTCTGAAATATTCAGCAAAAATGGTGGTTTTACTGGAGATTAAAAAGTTAGAATTTTTTTTAAATTTTGACATTTTGGTGAATTCTCCAAATTTAATTGTTTGCCAATAGAGCTCTTAACCCTGAGCCCAGAATACATCTATCACTGCAAGATTAAAGGGCAAGCATTTCTTTGATATAGATATTTCCATCTATGGAATAAAAGTGGGGGTCTGATCATTTGCGGTGCTTTATTTAAAAATTTATTGGGCTGAATTCTCAGCTTTTAGATATACAATATTTTTGGAAATAAGAATCTTAATTCAGCATGAGCAGAACAAGCACCAACACATACACAGGTTATTCACCCCCTGCTTTAAAGATAGCCCCCCAAGTCTTCTGATTCTTTCTATCATTACTCAAAATAAAACTTGATTAAAGTTGGAAAAGTTGAGCTTTACAGAAAGGAAATCTATGTTATTAGATCTTTTTGAATTCTTTTGTGAATGTGCATATGGGCTGCGGAGCTTTATAGTCTTCATTTAAATGCTAATTTCAATCTTACATTCATTCATCTTAAATTTTGTCCATTTATCTCGTGCTTTCTCCTAAAATAGTTACTGGATATTCACAAGCCACACGTTTTTATGCATTACTTGTTAAATTCGACAGCAAGGCTGCTTTCCTTTTCTGCTTTCTTGCAAAGTATTTATATGCTCCAGCCCCCCAGTTTTTAATGGATGCATATTATTATTAAGATTTTATTGCACAATTTGGCTTAAGAGGCTTAATTACAAAGCAATATATGTATCTTTGTTTTGGTTGATGGATAGAAGGACTAACAATAATCAACTGCAATTGAGAAATATGGTAAGCCTTGGTGAACAGAGATGTCAGGCTCTCAGGGTCCTGGGAGCTTTTTGTTTTTAACATCCCACCCCAACCATACCCCTAGTCCTGCCAGAGTCTGACATGTATATAGTAAGGGCCACAGTTGTTTGCGAGACATTAGAAAAGTGGGAGACTTGGCTGCTACAACTGAAGACCTGGGTAGTGGGGATCAACATTGGGAAAACCAAGAAAGTTTAAAGAGGTTTGACATCTCTTCATGTTTTTACACTGTCAAATTGCTGCTTAACCACAATTTTCTGAATATGTGGGCCCTTGCACCCTTTAAATATCAACCATGGGGCT
>CM044441.1:5434139-5470141 GCA_024363595.1 Xenopus borealis | reverse complement strand
CTAGTTTACATCTCCTCGCTAGCTGGCAAATATTTTCTAGTGTTACTCACTTCGCCCTTTAGTGAATCTGCCCCAAGGACTAGTCCCTAACAGAGCAGTATTATGATAGGTTCAAGTTGGGTAAACAAGAAGGGGTACACCAGCTCAGAAGACTAGTAGAGAGGTTCCTAAACTGTGGGGCTGAAACTAAAGAAATTAAAGAGGTGGCCCAGCTTAAACAGAATATAGGATGCTAATTAGATTTGATCTAATTACTGGTAAAGAAGAAGGAAACCCTAAAAATGAATAGGACTAAACATGCCATGTTTTATATACTGAACTTATTGCACCAGCCTAAAGATTCAGCTTGTCAATAGCAGCAATTATCCAGGACTTCAACTTTGTCACAGGGAGTCGCAGCCTTATACTGTAAAATTTCTATTCCATGTGTACTGTATATTGTGAGTGAATCCCTAAGCTCAGTAAGTGACAGCAGCACAGAGCATGTGAATCAGTGAATCAGCAGAAAAGAAGATGGGGAGCTACTGGGGCATCTACTGGGGAGACACAGATCTTTACTGCTAAAGGACTGTGGTTGCCTTGGGCTGATACACAAGCACAAAACATCATGTATAACATTTCTACCTACTTCTTTAGTTTAACTTTCCTTGTCCTTTAAATAGTTTTTCCATCTCATTTGATGACTGAAACAATGGGTTGAACAAATAAGGTTGAAAGCACCTTGAATAGATTCTAAGTATTTAATTGCAACAAAGAAGTAAATGCAGAAAATTAATCTCTGCTCGTGATGTAGGCAATATCCAGAAACAGCTCAAGGGATTACGCTAATGGCTATTTAGCATGAGTGAGTAAACCAGAATGCTGTCTTTTGAGGGATGGTAGGAAAACAACTCAACAATTTCAGGCAAATTGAGTAACTCAAGCCTTCACTGAGATGCGAACCTTGGCAGGTCAAACAGTAATCATTTTAACTGCTCGGCAATCTGTCAACATGCATTGCATCTGATACTTCATAATCACATTGCATGCACAATATTGACTCATTCTCAGATGCTGTTGATTTTCACAGATATACAGTAATAAGATAGGAAGATATGGAACTCTTTCATGGAGGACAGAGTGGTCACTGCTTATTTGATCTTCTGAATGGTTTCCAAGTCTTCCCAAAGATATCTAAAGCATGTTGGTGTTTCTGGTGATAATAGTTGTTAGATTAATAAACCAAAAATGGCAGATACCTTAGAGCACTTGAGGGCAGGTCGGAGATCTTATTCTTGTGAGGCAGGAGATCTTTGGTTTCTGTGGTTTCTGACAGAGAACCTACTGCACTTCTGAAATCAGATATGTCACAAATGTGTGTACAGCGAGGTACAGATAGAAATGTGGTCAAACTCAGGCCCAAGGGTCAAAGTAGGTCGTCAAAAACCAAATGAACCAGAAGAATAAATACAACAGGCTTGAGCATGATCTGACAAAACAGATGCCAGCTTGCACAAGCTCCTGGGAAGAAAGTCAAGATTGTCAGGTCTGCCATTTCCAAAGCAATTGGCGCAATCATGGTTTACACACTTCTGTTCATCAGAAAATGAAACTCTAGTCACAGGAGCCTGAAACATACCCTTGTATATGCCCAGGGAAGAGAGAATGTTCCTAACAAGTGGTATAGGGATGTGCAGGCTAAACTACTCCTTCCTCCAACCCCATCATAGTTACATAGTTCAATTGGGTTGAAAATAGACAAAGTCCATCAAGTTCAACCCCTCAAAATGAAAACCCAGCATACACACACACCCCTCCACTCTTTCACACAAACCACATTTGCCCATAGCTATACTAACTGTAGAGTTTAGTATAAAAAAAGCAAGGGACCCAGTACAGAGCCCTGCGGTACCCCATTAAAAACACTGGTCCAATTAGAAAATGTTCCATTTACCACCACTCTTTGTAGTCTATCTTTTAGCCAGTTCTCTATCCAGTTACAAATACTATGTTCCAGGCCAACATTCCTTAATTTAACCAGTAACCTTCTGTGTGGCACTGTATCGAATGCTTTAGCAAAGTCTAAGTAAATCACATCCACAGCCATCCCAGAATCGAGGTCACTGTTTACCTTCTCATAAAAAGAAATGAAGTTATTCTGGCAAGATCTATTACGCATAAAACCATGCTGGCACAAACTCATAGTATTGTTATTTGCTATGAAGTCCAGTATTCTATTCTTTATTAATCCTTAGAAAAGCTTTCCTACTACCAATGTCATCAACTAACTGGCCTATAGTTTTGAGGCTGAGAACGGGATCCCTTTTTGAATAGTGGCACCACATTAGCAATTCGCCAGTCTCTCGCCAGTATGCATTCAGAATCTGAGCTTTTTGCTTGTTCTCATCAACCAGCTGACCCCCCTCTGATTATAAAGGTCCTGCTTGATTTTTTTTATACTATTAACATATTCTTTTTACTGCTTAGTGCAACATTTTTTCCATATAAACTTTAGCTTGCCTGATTTTTGCATGATTTATTGGCCTCATTTTACCTTATAAATGATTCGGCTTAACTTGAAAGCCTTAACAGCACGTCTTTTCTTACCCACCTCAACACCAAAACTTCTATTGAACCAAAAAGGTTTGACTTTGCAAAAACATTCCTTGCTTACAAGTGGAATATACTGACATTTATATTTATCAAGCAGTATTTTAAACACTTCCCATTTTTGTTCAGTGTTTAACCCTGTGAAAAGCATTTCCCACTTAATATCTTGCAGCGATACCCTTATACTGTCAAAGCTTGTTCACCTTACTATACCCCAACTCAATCAGCAATCAGTATTTATATACTCTTGTCTGCTTCACCCTGTCCCTTTGGTGACACCAGAGATGGGTGGGTTGGGCATGTGTCTAGAAGTACACAGGGCTTACCAGGTCGACCTGCATATCATTACTCTGGAAAAATTGATACTTGTTTTTTTGGCCTAGAGAACGAACTACAAGTAGCTCTAATATAACATAATATAATTCTTTAACTAATAAATCAAAAACTAACAGAAAGTTATATTAGCTTTGGAGCAGCTCATTTGTGATACCCACCACCTTCCCTTCCCATTTCACCCATACAAGGATGCTCAACTATCAAAGTCCATCCCTTTGTTCATATTGGCCACCTCTCCACACCCTCACCAATTCCACCAACACCCAATGAATAGCCAGCTTTAAAATCTTGTCTCTGTCCAGTTTGGCTTCCATTCCCTTCCATCAAACCAAAATATCCATGGAGTAAAAAAAACATAGTCTTTGTCAACTCAAGCTGAAGGAGTGCCTCAAAGGACTGCCAGACTGCCTCTCCCTCCAGTGAATCAGCGCTCAACATCCACAACCCCTGACCTTTAGTCATAACTGAGGAAGCCCCCAAAAGGAATGATAAATAAAGAGTAATCAACAATGACTTCCTCAAACTTTATAAAACCCTCTATGGATTGGAGAAATGCCATTTCAATCCAACTACTTCTCCCAACACAGTGATAGGTATGTTTTCCCATCCGATTATCATGAGTGAAAACATCAGCCATATCTTCTGAACCTTCAATATGGCTCCCACCAATTTCAGGAGTAGCAAGATGGCTGCCAACCAATCTGGGAGCACCAAGATGGCTGCATCTGTCAACCAATTTGGGAGCACCAAGGTGGGTGCATCTGTACCAGCCCAAGGCAGCCACAGCCCTTTAGCAGTAAAGATCTGTGTCTCCCCAGTAGATGCCCCAGTAGCACCCCATCTTCTTTTCTGCTGATTCACTAATTCACATGCTCTGTGCTGCTGTCACTTACTGAGTTTAGGGACCCACTCACAATATACAGTACACCTGATAGTGTCATAGAAATATAGTCACAATATAAGGCTGATTAGTCATTAATACAGATAATTGGAAACCAGTGCAGAATTTAATAATCAGCAAACCTGTAGCATCAGCTTATATTACAGCCAGGGAAGCTCATTTTCTGCTGCTGTTGCTGGATAATTATAATTAGTGACGACCCCTAAGCTTGGCTTCTCAACAGCTGCTCAGAGCCCACTGAGCATGTGAGTGTCACAGACACTTTCCAAGATGGTGACCCCCTGTGACAAGTTTGAAGTCCTGGATCATTGCTGCTATTGACAAGCTGAAACTTTAGCCTTGTGCAATAAGTTCACTATATAAAACATGAAATTTTTAGCTGCATTCATTTTTAGGGTGTAGTTCTCCTTTAAACTGGAGAAGTAGTGACAGATAGCATTATGTATAGTCTCAGAGATTATTTTTCCTTTCCAGCTTGTGTTCCTTGGCATCTGAAACTTTATGAAATATCACAAAGGCAGTCCCATCAGATTTTAATAACCAGTTTTAGATGGAAAAAAAAGCTGTAATTAAGTGCAAGTGGGTGTTAAGTGTGGGTTAGATACTCTCCTCTAGACAATCAGCTTTAATGGCCCACACTTTCTGCCATATGCCAGCAATTAAATAACCAAAAACATCTGCACATTTGGAGTGCTCTTTTTTTAGGACATCTGTCACGGTAACGCAGTTTACTAATATATAAATCATGTTGTTTATTTCAGTTCCAATCCTCTGAGCACATGAGAATCTTGTCTCTCTCTCTCCAGTCTGCGTGGATATGTTTTCTAATAAAAGCCTTTTACAAGTTCAGCCTAATGACATTGGTATCGCTGATTGTTTTGTTAAATAAAAATGGTGTTGTGTGGAGATCTCCCATGTGTTTCCTGTGTAACAAATAAAGGGGCCTTTTACTATGTTCAGGGCAGGTTCCAAAGTGCAAAAGGGGTGTAATCCACTAGGTCTCTGCTTTACTTTTTAGAGCTCTGGCAGTTCTTTCTGGACACCCCTAAAAACATCCAACTGGCAACTACCCACAATGCACGGGAGTAAAACCTATATGATATAAAGTTCATACACCCATCTAGCTAAATATTTTATTGAATCGACCACCATGCCAAAAGACTGCAGTATTGTTGGACTCCAGACTTCTTGCTCCCTACCTGTCTTGGTAAGTTTGCTTCTCTGATGGACGGTGGTCATCCATCCAAGATGAAGTTCAGACATCAGAGCAAGGCCTTAAGGAAGTTGTATTCAAGCCAACTTGGTTGCTCTTTGTAATATCAGCTGCGAGTCAAATGGTTGGATATTGTCTTCTGTGGATGGTCAAAAGAAGTGAGAAGGAATGTTGACAATCTCACTCTTAGACCTTGACTATCTCACACTTAGATCTTGGTCATTTCACTCTTTGTTCTTGGCCATCTCACTCTTAGATCTAGGTCATCTCACTCTTAGATCCTTCTGATGCACCAAAATCAGATTGTATTTGATTGGAACAGAGCAGAAGTTGTTGAACCTTCTTACAGAGTGACCATACATGATAAGACCTTTTTATTTACTAATAAATATCGGGGATTTGTCCTAAATTACAGTTGATGAATAGTGATGGCCAAATCTATCCCATTTTGCTTCGCTGAAAAATGCGTGAATTTCCAAGCAAATTCGCGAAAAATTTGCGAAACGGCGTGCATCTCATTTTCGACGCGCGTCATTTTCAGCGAGCGTCTCATTTTTTTCCCACACCAGCTAATTTTCGCTGGTGTTTCGTAAATTTATTCGCCGGCATTGAATTGCGGGAATTCGCTGTGAATTTGCGCCTGGTGAATAAATTCGCCCATCACTGTTGATAAAATAAAAATATGCATTACATGATTTCTCATTTAGATTTAGCTTTATTCCTTCATTCCAAAACATCTCACTTCACTGATAACTTTGCCATCAAAGGAATGCTCTCAACTTCAGTTAAAACATTTAGGCACCCAGACTTGTTTAATCAAATGTACAAAAAATATTGGAAAGACATGAGCTTGTTCCCTAAGGTGAACAATCTTCCTCTAGCTTTCACAGCAGGACTGTCCAAAAACTGGCAAAAAGAAATCACTAGGAGCGATGTTCTAGTTTGTCAGGTAGCAAAAATAGTGATTTTCTTGAATGTATAACACATCGTAACCTCTTCTGCTTATAGAAAACATGTGATTGGGATGTGGGGAAAAAACACTGGGAGAAGTAGGGGAAACTTTTATTTAAAATAAGGGGATAATGCAACTGGATTGTGCTAGCTCTATTGCCCATACCATATACTGGTCACCAAACAACTGACTTGTTTCTATATTTCTAATAAAATTATTAAATTGCAGCAATAAATGCACCCAATATCAGTAATTTATTTTGTCCTTGGATGCAAGTGCCAAAACTCTTATATGGTGCACCATAACTTGCATTTCAGAATGCCGCTCAAGTTATGAGACAGGTAAGGGGTTGGAGTTAGTGTGCCTATGTCTCTTTCTTTGCTCACCCTTATTATCCTCAAAGTTGCAGCAACTATTCAACATGCAGGGCAGAGAGCAAAGTGCAAAAAACATGGTGTATATGTCCTTGGGTATACAAATATCTGGTACAGAAGGACCCAAAAGGTAGGCCCATTTAAAATGAAATAAATTAATGCCACCTGAATGGAACATTGATTGGCAAAACAAAGTACTTGTCTTGCATTCTACAAGGGAGCTGGCAATATAGGATGCCATTTCCTATCTAATGGATGGTGTGTCTTTTCCTTAAGGAGGGGCTGTGGTTTGATGCCTACTAATGATGTGCGGATCAGGAAAAACTCAACCCGCACCCTACCTTAACTCACTAAACCTTGAACAACTCCCAACCCTAACCCACAAAATGTTTCTTCTATATGACCCACACTTAACCTGTACCCATGTCTTCTTGCTCTTTTCTCTTGCGCTTCTGGCTTTGGGAATAGAGGAGGAGTGTAACCACACCCAACCCTAACCCCCAAAGGTTGGCCAAATTTCAAACCCACCCAGCTGGTTCTAAAACCCACAGGTCACCAAGGGTTTCAGGTCAACCCACACATTACTAATGTTCTTATCCTACTGTGTTTCTGGGGAACATGGACGTGGTCCAGCGAACATCCATGGGGAGATCCAATTAAGGTGCCGACATGTTGAAGGTAATTTTGTAATATTAATATCTATGTTCCATTAAAGTACTATGGATGCTCAATGATGTCCTGATCTTGCACAAACTTCAGCTCCCAACTGATTACAATTATGTAATGGAAGCCCCTCTTTATTTTACAAATCTTTCTTCAAAAAGTGCTTCAAAATACAAAGGGTCATTTACAAAGCACCACCCCATTTGTGGTCATGCAACTTTTCGCACAGTTTTTGCACAAATCTTCATCATTCATCTAAAGTCATGCCATGCACTCCATGCCCTTCTTTGTTCATTATGAAAGTCTTGTGCCTACTGATGCATGGAAGCCACCTTACTCCAGATTTCCCATGGTGGCCTGTGTCAATTGACACATCATATTTGTACAACACAACTACACCCCACACACCAATATTGCTATTAATGTGATTGCTATTAATTAACTGAAGTTGATATTGTTGCTAGTATATGAGAATAGGGTTTGAATAACCACATTGGTTTAGCTGCAGTTATATCCAACATAACATTGGTTTAGCTGCAGTTATATCCAACATACTGTAGTAGAGAGGAAACCCCCTCAATCTCACACTCATTGGCCTTTAGGCCATGTGCCTGCATTGGACCTAGTAAGGGGCTAGCCCCCAACTATTATTTCAGAATGGAGACTTTACCATCCCCCTCAGTCTCATGTTTCTTCTTGACATTTATTAATATTATTTCTTGTGGTTTTGAACTTTATCTTTCCCTCAAGCTTATAAACTGGCATTGATATTTCTGATATGTATCTCTTAGGCACGGTCTTACTATAGTTTCAATACACTACAACACACTCACCCTTGACTCCTATATTAGGGCCCTGACAGTTTATAAGGTTCATTGGATACATGCAGATGGCAAAATGCTTAAAACAAGGGACTATGCCTGGCATAATTTTTCTCTCATCTCTAAAGATCAGAAGATAGAGATACATTACAAAAAGACATGGGTTAATTTACCATGGGGACAACTAGAGCCCATATACAGAACACGCGCTCCTACACACATTGTTTTTTTTAGCGTTTTGTACCTTACTTCCAGTTCCCATTGTAAATGAGCCCTAATATGTGGCTGAATCTTATTCTTTACTCAGCAAGGCAAGAGAAGATATTGAATTTTAAATATTTGTTTAACCTTGTGCCTCTCTCTAAGTGTCAGGCACAATGACTGTCAAGCACATAGGCACTGTGTATCACAAAGACATTGACAATGCATAATTCAGAAATGCAATGGTTGAATCAGAAAATAAATGGACATCCTTGGTTATGTTCAAGGGTATATAAATGATTGACACTGATAGAGGTACATAAGCTACACTAGAAGCAAGGGGTTGCCATGCCGACCTCCTTGAGTTTGGTCCTTCATGCCATCACTTACACTGGGGAATTGTTCTTTTTTATGATCAATATAGTACAGAGAATTTTCATGTGCATGTATCAATCTAATGGAAGCTATGAAAAATGCATTCACAGCCAAGGCTCAGTCTAATTGATTCAACTCAACCCTATGGAAGATGGAAGAAGCAGGATAAACAAAGTGAGAAAAGACAGACAGTGGGCCAAATGTCCATCAGAATGGTGTCATTATACTTTGACACATAGCAAAAAAAACAATCCTTCAAACCCAAGGATAAAGGCAGTAGAGAAAAAACTACATAGTTGCATAGCTTCATTAGGCCCTGGTTCCAGGTGGGTTTCCATTATGAAAACCAGCATACTTCCCTTCTCATGGATCGTTGCATGAAGGAATCCATTAGACATTTGATAGAACTGATACCACATAAACTGAATCTACCTAAAATTTAAAGGGCCGACATGTGGCTGGTTGACTAAAATACCAAAGGACCAGGCATGAATTCTCTGCACTTCGCCATCTGAAAATTTTTGCTGAGAACTGCAGCACCAAAATGCCCATTGACTTTAATGCATCTGGACAAAAAAGTGGCTGAGACAAAAAAGTCAACACGAGAAAAAATGCCCATTGACTTTGGGGTGAGAAAATATTGTTGCCCACATAAAACAATTTTGAGAAATTTTGGCAAAATGGGACAAGTTCATTGCTATAAAGTCCCCATTTATCAAGTGCAGAGCAGGAGGTTCAAACAAAAAGTTCAAACAATGAGCCGTCTTTTTGGTGCAACATCAACCTTGATCTGCCATTTGCCTTAATGGAGTGCACTCAATGTTGGACTGCCACCTCAGCGGCACTCAATCACCCCCTCCAGGGCAACCCCTAATTCTCCTCCCCAAGGCCCCCACCCCAGCCACAACCCCCATCTGCCCCAACTCGTTTACCTTGTTTTTTTGCAGCCATGATCAGGGCCAGGGGGGAGGCTGTGGACAGCACCCCATGGTTTTAGCCATGGAGTGAGTCCGGGTCAGCAGGGCCCACAAGCTTTTTTTCCCAGTGTTCCAAAGGCCCAATCTGAACCTGATTACAGAGTCCCAAGAATGAATCATGCAAGCTTTGCCCCTCCTATCCTCTGCCCCAATTGGTGCATTGGACTATAAAACCCTGTCCTTAACACATGCAATGGCAGGACTCTGTTGCACCCATTCTCTGTACCTTGTAGACTTGAGTTCTGCCCCCACTGCAAGTCCCTTGACAATGAGCACTAATACACAATATTGTGTTGCACATGGAGCAACCCCTCAGATATATTTTACTGTCCTAGGAACATAGACCCCTATTACATGCATGCGATGATCAGAGTTATTGACTGACTATAATAGAAGCAACTGTTTTGAAAAGGAGCAAAAAAAAGTGGAAATAAAATACAATAAAAAAGGCAATGAAGTCACTGTGTTTACAATTTCACGCATTATCGCGCCTACATTTCTATACTTTTTCTGCACCAAGCTTTGCAACACTTGCCGTCATTTCAGGGATCCTTCAGACCTCATCATTAGTCAACAATGACTGTTCCTTGTTTATTTAGTAAGACAATACACCCACCTTCCCTATCCTGAAAATGTAATAAAGCAACAATTTATTGTACTTCTTCCCTCGCATCTCCAGAGGCCACATTATCATCCGAAAGAAGGGGATTAGAGTTGATTTTGTCAGAACAATTGTGTAACAGCCATCAGAGCTTCTCCATTAAATATAATGAAGCAGAAGCAATTGGGAGGAAAACAGAGCGCTTAAGCAGGGAGTGACATTATTCCAGCACACTCGTTGGGTTGAAGAGAACACTTAGTGGGCCCTTTTATTACTATCATTTGTGTAGGTATAAAGTGGATGGCATAGTTTCTGTTCAATGGGAGTAAAATACGGCAGCTTCTGATTAGGCAGATTGTATTGTCACATTGTTACTTGTTAACAAAAGGGTAAGTATGTTAATTGAACCATCCCTGGACTGTGTCAGTCAGTTTTGCTGGTGTTAAACAGACATTCCAAGACCCCATTACGTACAGTATATAAGGAAAACCCGTGCCATTTTAGTTAAATTGTTGTTGGTGGGTATTGCACATCAACAACTGTTAAAAGCTACAAATTTTGCATCATTGATACAGTGTAAGTGTTGCACTACTATAACATATTCTCCTACTCCTACCAACCTATGCCAGATGGCATAAACCCCGGTTTCGAAGAGAGCTTAGTTTTAGACCAGCCCCTATTTCTGATTTTGTAAGATTCGCTTTCATCTGGTATGGTGCCTTTGGATTGGAGAAAAGCTGATTTCATTCCAACATTTAAAAATACATTACAATCTCAGCCTGGTAAGTATCGCCCAGTAAGTTTGACATCTGAGGTGGGCAAATTATTTGAAGGCTTGCTAAGGGATCACATTCAAAATTTTATCCAAGTGAATGGCATTATGAGTAGTGATGGGCGAATCTACCCCGTTTCGCAGAAAAATGTGCGAAAATTGTCGGAAAAATTCGTGAAACAAGTTGCGGCACGTTTTCGTCACGTTGCGTCATTTTCGCCATGCGTCGCGCCGTTTTCGTTGCATCATTTTAAACGCGCGTTGCGTCTTTTCCGTCGTTTTTTTTTTGGTGAATTTATGCGTCAGCGGCAAATCGCGGGAAATCGTCGCGAATTCGCCCTTGGCGAATAAATTCGCCCATCACTAATTATGAGCTGCAATTATCATGGTTTTTTGAAGGATAGGTCATGTCAGACAAATTTGATTGCTTTTTTATGATGAGGTAAGTAAGATGCTGTGGGTAGCTGATCTATTTTTATTTTGCCAAAGCGTTTGATACTGTACCCGACAAAAAACTGCTTTCTAAAGGTCTGTTGGGCTTAATTAAGTTCTTTGCACATGGATAGGAAACTGGCTACAGGATCGGGTATTGGGTCAACTTTTATTTAACTTGGTCATTAAGGACTTAGGGGAGGGTGTTGTAAGTAATGTATCAGTGTTTGCAGACGACACAAAACTATCCAGCCCAATTAATTCCATCCAGACCTTGCAACAGGATATTAACAAACTGGCAATCTGGGCAAAGTGGCAAATGAGATTCAATGTTGATAAATGTCATGCACCTGGGATGTAAAATTATCCACTTATACCCTTAATGGGACTGCACTAGGCAAATCCATTATGGAAAAGGACCAGGGTCGGACTGGGGGGCCTGGGACCCCCCGGGACTTCTGCCTGAGGGCCCCCCTCCGGACCCGAGGGCTACTGCCCCCCTCCCCACGCGCATGGTCACTAGTGCAAGAACTCGTGCATGCGCGCACGCGCAGGGTGCGGATCTGGGCCTTGTAGATGTACTTGTAGATGATAAACTATTTTGAAAATTGCAAATCATTACAAAACTATGAAAAATAAATAATGAAGACCAATTGAAAAGTTTCTTAGAATTGGCCCTTCTACAATAGACTAAAAGTTAACTTGAAGGTGAACCACCCCTTTAATGTGGGAGTCAGAGGTGAGCTACTAACACATTTCTGACGCAGATATATTTACTCAGTCTCTAACATAACCATCACTCCATGTAACAAATAAGCCTACCAACTAGGGTGCACTGAAGACATCCTCATAAATGCCACATTGTGAACACAAATAAAAGTGCTTGCAAGTACTGATGTGTACATTACACAGACAGATTAATCATTCCCATCAGCCCTCTGCCCCAGTGGAGTTTTTAATCCAATTTTCTCATTACAGTCCCACACACCAGGGTCAGTTTAATCAGAAGCCAATTAACCCAGGCCTGCCAATTTGTTTGTGTAAAGTGAACAAGACCTTGGAATATTCCAGTTCCATAAGTGGAATTCCTAAAACCGGAGTGTTGCAAAAATAATCTGAATGGACCTTCCTTTTTTTTTTGGAAATTAATTGCTCAGATTTCCAATGTTTTCCCAGATGTCTTGCAGGTTAATTGGGAGATTTGCTGACAGTTGCACCTGCTCATATTCATCCATATTTAATTTCATGTTCATGCTTACCATGATCACACACAACATAATCACACAGAAAATTACTTTTTTTTAATGCTTAGACCTGCTCTGAATTTATTACCCTTTTTCAAGAGATTAAGTTTATTTGTCTAGAGATTGGATGTGGTTACCATAGTGGGGCTATGGCTATATTTCTGCTTATAAGGTCAAAGGACAATGGTCAACTGGAGGAGATGACAACTACGTCTTCCAACAAAGGTAAGGTTGCTTGCTGAGACATGGCTGAGAATTGATATTAAACTGGATAGGCAGCACACAAAGTTATTAACCGAGATTTACTTTAACTTGTTCTCAAGTTCAACTAATGTCTGTTTTGGCATAACTCAATAATTTGTGTCATGTTCCTATGCCTGATTCTAGAAGAAGAAATAATTACAGAAAATATCCCTATGTCAAATTTGTAGAAAAATTCAGTGCCTTTTATATAAATATATTCTGGGGAGAAATGGGGGAGGATATAAAGAATAAGAAATGTGCAGAAAATGTATATAAACTTCAAATAAATATTATTAAAAATAATTGTAAAAATATATAAGTTACTTTATATCAATGGCGGGATTAAAAAAAACTCAATTCAACAAAACGATATATAGTTTATGTTTTTCTGGCTATTTACATGAACTGTTGCCAGTTACCTTTCATTATTTTTATGTGAACCATAATCAATTTCATACAAATTGGAAGCCTATAAAGAAAATCCATTCCCCCTTGCTTTCAAGTTTTGAAACCATTATTTATGGGAAGGAGGTTAGCAACGATTTGATGGAGTCAGATTGTTTTACTTAGTTAATGAACTGTGTGGTAGAATGCCCAAAACAATGTGGAAAAAGGTGTGTTTTCCCTTTATGTTCTCCATAGTAGGAGAGGTAGGCATGGGGAAGGGTGTTCATAAATAGAGAATAGGTTCTCTTTTTAAAGGGTTTGGTAGCCAGGTCCTGGAGTCTGGAGTATTCTGGAAAGACTAGGCAAGCCAGATACTCCGATCCAGAAGTCCACTGAAAGGTGCAGAGAGAGACCAAGTGACAGAGGGTCTGTCTGAGGAAAGCCAGGAGGCTGAGCAATCACTAATGAGAACTGTGAGTACAGGGGTGACCGCAATACAAATGTTTTCTTGCTGGTAGTCCACGAGGGGCCCAGTTTAGTAAGGGAATTCTTTATGTTTGAAGCTAGAGCCCAGTTGGCATGATTTATTTTTATGATTTGTTTTGTATCCTGAAATGATCACCCCTGTATGTATATAAACTGCCTTAAATTAAGAAAAGTGTCTGTTGTGGTTTACAACTGTTACGGTCTACTTTATTATAAATCTTATTTATATGAGCAGAATGTGATGCATTGGCCTAGTATTGGCACAACATATTTACATTTTTGAACACATTTTTGGAAGTGCAGTCCCATATAACTGTTTACTAGGCTGCCACTGGGAATTTCAGAAGGTGTGTACAGATCTCAGAAAGCCAGCACAACTTAAAGTATTGGTCCTCGCTTTGAACTGGGACTCCTTGGGTCCACCAGAAAACCTGACAAGGACTTACTCTAATATTCATTAGAGGCAAACATGTCAAAATCAGTGATGGACATGAGAAGAATTTTCCTATTCAGATGCGTAGTCGGATGTGGAAGCACCTGGATGGTCTTGGAAGCCAGTCTGATCATGATTGGTCCCAGTCAGTAGCATGTACTCACTGGGACCAATCAGAATTAGAAGGTAAGCGAAAGAGACCATTTTTGTTCTATTTTCTCAACATTTGTCTCCATTCCTTAGGGTACAGTACTACTGTATGTCTACTGTGTGATGGATATGGATGGGCATTACCATGCATTGTGGATACACTACTTGGCAAACCCAGCAAATTTTGTATGTACAGTATCCTTAAAATCAGGCACATGAAACAAACCCAGAAGCTAACCTGGTCTTTTGAGCAGGCCTGTTGCCTGCAACGTATATCCTTCATGAGGACTGATATATGCAGTGAGTCTTGATGCTCCCCAACTCTATTTACATGTTGCTCACAGTTTAAAAAGGTTAGAGTCCCTTACGTAGAAGTAAGTAGAACTTACTAGTTGAAGATCATGGTATGGGAAAAACATCAAGAAAAGTATACTTCATTCAACTCTTCCTTGATGAGAAAATGGAAGAAGGTCCCCCTACCCCACCTTTCCTACTACAGACACTGCCAGCTAGAGATTGCTTTGGAATGCTCACTTCTGTGCACTCAAGTTAAGTAAAAAAAAAAATATGTGCTGGCTGGAAGAATCTCAATATCATTAATTGTATTACAACCGATAGAAGCACAATTATCAAGGGTCGAATTTTGAATTCATGTGAGTTCTTAAAACTCCCATAAATTCGACTGGTCTAAATTTATTAATAAAATCACATTTTTTAAACATGGACGAATTTAAATGACCCAAAAACTCGAATTAAATTCAATAAAACTCATTTAGATTTTTTTTCTCAGAAAAAACTTGTCAGGAAGGTTGCAAACATCCCCAAGCTGATCCCATTACTTAAACAGTAATTTGTCAGGTGTTAATTGATGAATAGTCAAAAGGGCCAGAGTATGATAAATCTCAAAAATCTGAATTCAAATTTTTTTAAAATCTTGAATCGAATTTGGATAACTCCCTAGTCAGATTTGACAGTTTTGATCATAAATAAAATTGAAAATTAGAATTAGAATTTTCAATTCAACCCTTGACAAATCTGTCCCATAAACTGTATTTGTCACATAGACTCCCTACACAGCCACAGCTTCCGTGCAAACATGGTGGCAATTATCCAAGCAAAACTTGCAGAGCGATGTGTGTTTGCCATTTGAGAAGTGCCGTGGCTGAACCCAAATGATAGTGAACAGACCAAATATAATTAAAGGAAGTTCAGGCAGCAAAATCAGATACAAATTATTTGTTTTGTCAAGTTCCATTGCATGTATTTCTCTCTCTTGTATTCGAGGGAATGGGTCTGGAAAAACTGCTCTTTGTAATTATTCATCTTGGCAAATTGCTTCCAATATTTGCAAAAGCCTAGCAGCCCTCTCTATTATCCAAACTGCAGTTTTCATTCATTTTGTAATTTATATTGTTATTGCACGAGAATACTCCTGTCAAGTGGGACCATTAAGAGAAACAGAGTATGAATAAAATGTAAAAATAAAAACTTTTTTTTGTAAAATAATATTGTGAGAGCAAAGAGACTCGGAAAAATTCAAAAATTGAATTTGAAGGATTTTACTTCCTTTCTATTCACATGGTTGAATTTCAAAAAATTTTAAAGTCAACCAATGATAAATCTGCCCCTTCTACTTGTGGTGGAACATGTGTGTTTTTGGGGCATTGTTGACATGTTTGGACGTAGCTGGATGCAACCTGATTAGTGATGTGTGTTTCGGGAAAATCTCAACCTGCACCTACCCTAACCCACAAAAACATTAAACCCCACCCTATACTAACTCTCAAAATATTGACATTGTAGGGCCTACCCCCAACCCATATCTGTGTCTTCTTGCTCTGTGTGCTACTCTGGTTCCAAGACAAAGAATATTTGGGATCAGTAGAGGCATGCACTTCCCCAGTTTGATCTACACCCAACCCTAACCCCACTATGGTTTGTTACATTTCAACATAAACCAACCCAACCAGTGGTCAACCCACAGGTCACCATGGGTTTCAGGTAACCTGTACATCACTAGTCCTGATGGATTATGACTAACTGTGCTAATAAGTTGGGCTTTTTGTTTTTAATTAGGGACCCATAGTTGGCAATGGACACCACCCAGGTGGGTTAGACAGGCTATGGGGTAATAACACGTGCCCCCTGGGACAGGGCCCTATTAAGTAGCATCAGGCCTCAAGATTTCTGATGGTGGCCCTGCCTCCAATAGTCAAATTGTTGGTGGGACACACCTCATACAGAAAAGGGTGGAGCTACCTCAAAGTAAACAGAATTTGAGGCAGGGCAGAGTTTGTTCTGATGTAACTGGTTGTTGCTAGGAAGTGATAGGACCAAAACTTTTCTGGTTGCACATTCTAGAATGTTGAGAGTATGAAAGTGTCTAATTGTAGTAAATATTGTGCATTCCATTTGCATTTATATAATCAGATAATTGTACCTACTGTAGAAACAGGATGGGTATTTTCTTGTGGAAGAGGCTTAGGACAATCTCGATGGGGATTTAGATCCTGCTTGACCTTAGGAAGGTCCAGGTAACAGAAAATATCCGGTTACCAACTGAACATACTGTTTATATGGAAGGGGAAAGTACATGGTCAGTGATTTGGATCTCCATTAAGGAGGAAGGAGTACATGACAGAGCTGAAGTCAATAGGATCCATTGTCTGAATTGATGACACAGCCAACGAGGCTTCCCAAAGTTTTTATTGTGAGCTTTTCACAAATAGGTTCTTCACCTTACAAACAGGTTTTTTTTCACTTTGTTTTTTTTTCCAGATTTTTCACCACCATAAATAAAGACTTTTTATAATTGCTTTCCATGTTTTATTCTTTACTGTTTACCAAAATTTAAGCTTAGATATTAATGTTCCTATTTCTAGCGTTTCAGTCGAGTTCATTAGTTGGTATATTTCTCAGCAGTATCTGTGGAACATTGACAACTGTTGTTTATATATTATAACATCTACCTTTAATGAAACTCTGCAGTTCTGCTCACTGACCACCCTCCCTCAGCAAGGCAGAAGTAGGTGAAAGAAGCCTAAAAAATTAATTTTTAACATTTGAAAAACTTCCACATTTGCAGACGACCTCCTCTTAGTTATACCTAATCCACATATTTCGATGCCCAATGCTATTAAAGAACGGGCGATATACGGCAAACTCTCAAATTATAAAATTAACATGACCAAATCTGAAGCACTTCCCATTTATATGCAGCAATCTTCGATTCGCCAATTAAGAGCCAACTTCAAACTCCAATGGCAAGTGGAAAGAATTAAATACCTGGGTGTTTACATACCAAATGACCTAGACAAAGTATATACTTACAACTATAAACCTATGGTTAACACAATCACCACTTTGCTGAAAGAATGGGACAAGACCCACTTTAGGTGGACAGGTAGATTATCTATTGTAAAAATATCAATTTTACCTAAACTATTATACCTATTTCAAACACTACCTATTGTAATTCCTAAAGGGTTCTTTAAGTCTCTAAATACTATAATCAGCAGATTTGTATGGGCTAATAAACACCCTAGGATTGGCAGGCCTATACTGTACCTACCCCAAGGAAAAGGTGGATTAAGTCTTCCTGACTGTTATTCATACATGTCTCTTAGCGAAATTAGTTTAACATTCCAATGCTAACTCAACAAAACAATGGAAATGCATAGAGGATAAAGGAGTCAAAGTCCCTGTAAACAACATCATTTGGATTAAGGGGAAACAGGTGGCTCTCAACCTGAGAGAGAATCCCCAAACATCAGCTCTAGAACAATTCTGGTATAAATTTAACCGAACATATCAGCTTATCCCATATCCCTCTCTGCTACTGGTTCTGAGCCAAAACCTTGACTTCATGCCGGGAATTCTGGATAAAGGATTGGCATCAGCCTTTGGGATACAAAACTTACAGCTAAAACATATCCTCAAAACAGAAACTTCTGTATCCTTAATTGAAGAGTCCAAACACACTTGGAATGAGAGAGACCATTGGAGATACTACCAAATTCAGCACTTCCTACAATTAAACCCATTGCTCCAACTAGCCAAACGGACATTGACTGAGTTTAAAACCCTCTGCGATAAGAAAACTGTTCCGCAACACTTAATATCAACGCTTTATAAACTGATAATACAAAAGAAATTTCCTAAGCTGCCGCACTTCACAAAAACATGGGAATCTGAACTACAGTTAAGTGTGTCAGAAGACGAATGGGAAAAAATCTTCAGGTTATTAGCGAAATGTTCTATAAATAACAGATTTCAGGAGAACTCTTATAAAACGCTATCATACTGGTATAGAACGCCTACTAAATTATTCCAAATGCACCTAATGTCAGATAACCTCTGTTGGAGATGCCATAAAGAAGTAGGAAATATCTCTCATATATGGTTTTTCTGTGAAAAGTTACAATCATTTTGGAATAACATACAACAGGCATGTCGGGAGATTCTGGGTTATCAGGTTGATATCACGCCGCAATTACTATTATTGCTCCATACTGAGACCCCAGAATATACATTTAAATATAGCTTACTAAGCCAACTATTGATCTGATCCCAAGACACAGTAAGGTCAAATATATTTATCTTATGGAGGAACTGACATCATATCTAGCAGAAAAAAGACAAATTTGTATTGACCTGGCAACCCTGGATCTCCTATTTACATGCACATAACAAACTATAAAGGTATATAATCATGCAAGAATATTAGCCTCCAAGCTCAACCCCAAACCCCCCCCATCTTTTTCTTTTTTACCTACTGTATCTTATGTATTTCTTCTTTAATGGATTCTATTGAAATGTAACCCTATAATTGCAAATGCCTAAAGCTCAGAAGGAATCCACAAACAATTCTTTATTATATGTTCAGCGGTTACTTGCCTACTATATATGAATAAAGATTTTTTTTTTTTAAATACAAAAAAAAAGAAAGTAAACGTGAAAATACTTTATTTTTAGTAAATCTGAAATCAACTGAAAGAAATGTGTTGAAAGGTTAGCGACCCCTTTAATGGAATTTCTATAAAATAAAAATAAGATGTGTCTCAGCAACGTGGCACACAAATAAGGATAAAAAAATCTATGGGTCACTGGGAAGAAACACCCCTTATCATTAATCTTACGATATCTCTGCAGAGCGCTCTGTGCATCAAAAAGGTTATTGCAGAAAGCAAACACCTATATTGAAAATGAAATGAGCAAAGCAGAATCATATTAACTGGTAGGCTGCTAAACTGGTGCATTTAAATAAGCGGAGAACGTGACCCCAAAGCAGATACGTCTTCGACTCAGAGCATGCAATAAGAGAACCATTTGTACACTGCCTACACTTCATTTTTGGGGGTTCTTTTATCCAACTTCACAAAGGGCTGCATTTGGAAGCTCTTTATTTGTGATGGTTGGGTGGGTTGAGGGATGTACATCCATTCTAGCATCCATTCTAACACATACTCTAATTTGCATGATATTCATATATTTTTGAGTCAGGGGCATGCTATAAGAGAACCATCTGTCCACCATCTAAACGTCATTCATGGGAGTCCCTTTGCCCAACTAATGGCTGCTTTTGGAAGACCTGTATTCAGGAGGGTTGCGTGGGTGAATGGAGGTAAATAGGCATCCATTCTGCCCCTTACCCATCCTCTAACTTGCAGGTCATTCAGATTTATTATCCACCACATGGTGCAGTTATACCCAGACACAAGAGTTTTTTTTCTAATTAACATCAAATTAGCATTTACGACTGGAAAAATTTAGATTTTTGTTTTATAGACACATCTGGATAATTCAGGTTTTTCTTCCTCATTCTACCAGCTGTAATTTGTAGTTTATAGCTGAGAATACTGTCTACCCTGAGGACTATTTTATCTCTGGTTGTTCCATCACTGTTAAGCTGGCCATAGACGTAAAGATTTTTGAGAGATCCAATGGTTATCGTGAGACCACGATTGTCTCAATACGATCGTTTAAATGCCTGATGTGTCCATCAACTAAAAAGACCATTTCAGGCGATATTGCAGCAAAACTGAAGGATTGCAGCCTGCTTGACCCTGCAAACATAGGTAGATTGCATGGGGACCGATAAAGATTTTCTAACCTGGCCGATCAATCATCAGACCGATGTCAGACGAAAAATCACAAGATGAACGATCGTTTGTATCCCACTAACCGCATGATAATTTGACAGATTGGTCGGACTTCCCTAAGATCGGTCGTTCGGCAGGGAAAGATCGTTGCGTCTATGGGGAGCTTTACTTCCTCTACTCTCTGGATCTTCAACCCTTTGTGTTCAAACATTGAAAATTTTTAAAAAATTATTTTTTTTGTAAATCAATTTCTAACATGAACAAAATATAAAAGCAATTTAAACAAATAAACATGTTCAACAAAATAGGATTTTTTTTAAATAGTTGAATAGGAAAACATTAAAAATTCCAGGAACCACACTTGACCTTTCCAGTTATATGCCTAAAAATTCAGTTAAGAAGATCAATGATGAAAAAGTCAAGATGTGAGTGAATCAATTCCCTTGTCTCTTCTCTGCATTATGTAGTGCAAGAACTCAAATAAAGTTATCATATCAATTGTCTTTGTTTCCAAAACTCAAAAAATAAATAGAAATATTTAGAGTGAACAAAACTGTGAGCAGACATGGAGATATTGATGCAGGAACACAGATATGACTAATGCTAGGAAGAAATACCATAATTGTCAATAGTCTTTAGCTCAAGTTTGCAGGGAGTGTGAAATTGCCAATATAGATGTTCAGATCCAGTCAAGAGCCGGAGATATAAAAGATTTTATCGGACCACTTCAGAACATGCAGTTAGAAGATTAAAGTTTGGATCCATTAGTCTTACTTTCTAGTAAAATGATGGTCAGTCTAATGGCTCTTGAATGAGAAAAGTACCCACCTGCATATAATGTACATTGCAGCGAGTAAATGAATGTAGAGTAACCAAGCTTCTTTTCTTCTTCTGGTCTGAAGATGAAATGTGTCTTGAAGGACTGCAATTATTTCATCATGCAGGTTTAGCAGCTATACCAGAGATAATCTACATATTCTTTGCTTTGAACGGATGTGTTTTTGTTCTTATTGAAAGTGGGCACTAACACAAGCTTTGATCTTCAGATCTTCACAAGAGGGTCTTGTGTTGTTTTATCTGATAATCACTTTAACAATCTTCATGATCTGCTTCCAGGAAAAAGTCTGCCATAATAACTTCTAAAGGCATTTTATCGTTGTTCATTAAATCATTGTTTAACCTCTTGGATACCCATCAGGAAAACAATATAAATAAAAATTAAATCTCCAAACTTTGAGCCACATTCAAATGTATTCAAAAGAACCACAAGCATGAAAAAAGTCCCTTGGGATGCCAAATAAGGGTTGTGATTTGCTTTTTTTAGCCCTATGTGGGCCTCGCAGCCTTCAGGAGGTGCACACAAATAATGATTAATTCTCACTCCATAAACCCCAGTCTATGGGATAGCAGAAATTACCAGAAAGAGAATATGAAGGGTGTGAGAACCATCACAAAATTGAAAAGTAGTGAAGTAGTTCCAAAGTTAATAGTTAAGTAGTTTATTAGGACAAAGAAACAGCCTAATGTGTTTCGTGCCTTAGGGGCTTCATATTAGCTGGAGACTCAGGAACATCTAAGGGAAGCACTTCTGATCTTCATTGAGCGACATCTTTATCTTTTCTTTTAACAGCTTTACTAATGGTGTTGGTCCTGCAGGTAAAAACATTTTTACAACCATGAGATGGTAGAAAATTCTTCCATATATTTGTTAAAATAGTTTCCCCCTTCTAGAGAGAAAATAGTGTTTGTAGAGTTTTGATAAATCTGCTCCTGATTGTCAGACATAACACATGTGTCTTAAGGTCTGTTGTAATTATTTTATGCCCTGTAGATGCTCTGTAGCATTAATTTCTACCTATCCACTGGAGGTTCAGCCTTTGCTCTGGGTAAATAACGAGGATACAGATATAGGAAAACATTGACGTATCAGTAATTTAGCTATAGATCCTAATTATGAAGACCTAACAAGTATATTTTCATCCCCAACCTCACCTTAAATGACTTTCAAGCTGGTCTTCCAGGGCCTTCAAGCTGGTCTTCGAGGGCCTTCAAGCTGGTCTTCCAGGGGTAGGAAGAAAAGCAAAGAAGCATTCTCCCCAAATCTGACCTTCACATAAGGGCCCCCACCAAGGGGTACTTGCAGTAGCCCCATAGTCTGGGAAGTACTTATTTAAGGTCATGGAATAATGGTGAAAAATAACATTGACTATTCCTATTAGTGATTTTTAATAATGTATGGTGACATAGGTTAAGGACAGGTATGGCACCTATTAACCAGAATTATTTTCTCTGTACAAATAAAACAGTACCTTGTACTTGATCTCAACTGAGATATAAGAAGCAAAACCAGCCTATTGGGTTTATTTATGGTAGAGTTTAAGGTATGAAGATCCAAATTACATAAAGAGCTGTTTCCAGAATACAAACCTGTATGTGAAAATATCAAACAATATTAAATCTTATATCACATTATATCATCTGAAATATAGTACATTGCCCAGTTCTGTAGAGTACAAGCGAAAGCCTTTACTTATAACTAATAAAACATTACTTTATTTGCAAATCATTTTTCCCATCAAACACGCTTCAGTCTAAGGACTGAGTAGTCAAATCTCCTATGGAATGAAAGCCAGCCAGGGCAGTTATCATTTTGTTTCAGACACATGATTGACACGGAATATAGACAAGATAATAAGAAGTTCTCACTTATCATACACAAACCTGGTGAAAAAGATGGAATATATTGTACATTAGACAAATATGATATTGACGTACTGATGAGAAAAGAGGCTTGCGTGTTTTTCTGGTTTATAAATAATGAATATGTTGAATGAATTTCATTTACAGAAAGCAGCTTTTCGGTGACACTTTATCATTAATAAGAAGGAATAATCCTAATAAGAGTTGTCAGCTCTTCCTTTTACCTTTTACAGCAGTGACATAGAAGTGTCATCATTCCAGTGTTTTCTTTTGCCCCTTTCCCTCTCCCTCCCCAGTTTAAAGAGACATAACGAGGTTTCAGTGTAAAGGAACTCCTTCCCTTCCCCAGCCTGTATCCCTGGCTTACAGATAAGGAGGATGCATTTGCAAACATGAGCAGTATTTTCCATGTTCCTGTATACTGTCCCTGTAAACGTATTAATTCTCTGTTAGTAAGTCGCTGTGTTAAAATTGTACTCAAATTGTACTGAATCGGTCATGGGTTATTTTTTTTTTGCTTTCACTGATTTTTAAGAATACATATTCCAGCTGAACTGACATTTTCTCAGGTCACTGCATCACACACAACAATGAGAAAGTTAATCTGGGATATCAGCATGCACGGGGTAATTATATTAATTCACTGCCTAGATTATTGTTTTCATTGTTTGTTGATTCTGCTGTTGGACTCCTGCCCGGCTGCCACTTTCTAAATGATATTTTCAGGATTCCTTAGCATTTATCTGCTCATATCTCAAACAAAGCAATTACCTTCTAGCTGACTGCTTGCTTACAGAGAGTAATGGTACCGCCAGGTTTTCTCAGGCAACCGCAGCCAAGGAGAAATTATAATTCAAAGGGATTCTGTCATGATTTTTATATTTATAATGCAGTTCTCATTTCTAAACTCTGCTGTTTATATTAAAAATAATTCACTCTACCGAATAACATTTTATTTCTGAACAAACAAGTTTATTTTTTTTTTAGCTGTAATATTAGTGTGTAGGCATCAATCTCAGGTCATTGTGCCTGATCCTGCGATTTCAAAAAGAGCCAACACTTTGGAACTGCTTTCAGATAAGCTGTTATTTCTCCCGCTCAATGTAACTGAAGGAGTCACAATGGGACTTGGATTTTTAATATTGCATGCCATTATCATATCTATGGGAACATTTTTAGGCTGAGGGCACCTGGAAACAACATGCGCTTTTGAAAAATGGATTTCAGTGCAGAATTCTGTTGGAGCAACACCTTGGGGCAGATTTAACAAGGGTCAAATTTTGAAGTGAATAAACTTTGTGTTTTTTTTCGAATGACAACGGTCCATTTTTCATCAGATTAAAATCCTATGAATTGTTTGATTCGAATGATTTTCCCCAAAAAATTTAGAATTTCAAAAAAAAAAAACACTCTTTAAAAGGCCAAAACAGCAATTCTGCAGGTTTACAGTGGCGAAGGCTCCTGTTTTAAAGAGATAGTACTTCAATTTTCAAATGGTCACATTTTTTAATTCAAATAGAACTTTATTCAATTCAAATCGAATTTTGGCCTATATACAGATGCAGTCACTTGGATTTGTAAGTTAAATGCGTCGTGACTCAAGGCTAATTGAAGAAACTGTGTTATCTAAAGTTATCTTAACTCATTTAATGCATTTAACCTTTTCATTAGCATACCAAAGCTCCATTGTTTTCAATGGTGAACTCTTTAATTGGATGGGATGCTGTGACACAATATTCTGTGCTAAATGGGATAAATGAGATAGATGAGTTAAGTCACGACGCATTTAACTTACAAATCCAAGTGACTGCATCTGTAGCACCCATGTAGCAAGAATTCAAGGCTTTTAGGTGTAAAAATTCAACATTTAGGGGGTTATTAACTAAATCTCAAATTTCTCTGGTCAAGCTTTTTTTAGCCAAAAACTTGAATTGTTTGTGGGAAAAAAAAAACGTGAATTTTTCAAGATTTATTATACACCAATGCTGCAAAAGGTGAAAATCCACCATCTCAGACCTGTCAAGGTCCCATTTTATTTACACAATTTAATTGTGTAACCAGTGCATATGGATGGACATCGGGTCCCCCCATTCTGGTGCACAAATAAGATTTTGAATTGATGCAAGGCTTGCCTTAATAACAGTGTCCACAAAATGGAAACAAGGTTCAAATATTTTTTACAGTGTAATTAAAGTTCTTTTTGCTTCACTAACATGATAAAATAGAATTTGGAATAATTTTTTTGGGTGACGGGTCCCCCTGCGTTTAGCCCAAAAATCTGAATTTTTCAGACTTTTCAGGCAAAAACTTGAAAGAATCAAGCTATTCAGGGAAAAAGGGAAAAATCCAAGCAATTCTGATTTTTGCTCAATTCTATCAAATTTATCCGCGATCTGATTCATTTAGCTTATTTTTGGCTTAGTTTGATCATGGTTTGTTTGTTTTTTAATAAAATATAAGATAAATTTGAATTTAAGTAAATAACCCCCTTACAGTATATGTATTTCAGTAAAAACTAATTCTCAGTTTAGCATCAACCTGTGTGTATTCTTGCAAGTGTGGGTGCTTCTGTGCCAGATAGTTCATATGGGGGCTCATGCCTAATAATGATCAGTAGTGATGGGCGAATTTATTCGCCAGGGGCGAATTCGTGGCGAATTCCCGCGATTCGGGAATCACCAGCGAAATTTCGCCTGGCGAAAATTCGCCGAAAAACGAGTCGTGCGTCGTTTTGACGAAAACGACGCAACGTGTGCCAAAATTGACGCTACGCGCACCAAAAAAGACGCGACGCGCGTCAAAATCGGCCCGCGATTCGTTTCGTGAATTTTTCGCCGATTCGCGAATTTCTCTGTAAATTCGCAAATTTTTCGGCGAAGCGAATCTCGGGAGATTCGCCCATCACTAATGTCCAGCATTGTGTGTACAGTAGTCCACATGGACTTTACTTCTCACAGCATGGGATTGGACCTGGGTGCCTGCTAATTATGTTCTTCCCTAGACCCCCAATCCCTCGTAAAGTTTTCAATAAAACACATAAAAACCCTCCAGGCTCCTTTGCAGATGCAGAGTCTTTTCTCTCTTTATTGATCTAAAGGCCCTTGAACATTTCCAACAATGGGTTGGCTGGTTGAGCTGCCCATAATAAACTGACACTTGATCTTTAGCAGCACAATTGACTTGACCTGCAAGTGCCAGTAAACCTGCAGAGGCTAAAGATAAGGAGATTCCTGCTGTCACCCAAAACCCAGTAGTTGTGCAGAAGGGAGATTGCTATCAGAGACAGCTGACCCCACACAACCTGTTAAGATAACATAAGGTAACGGTGTTGTGGAGGCATCAGTATGTAATATATCGAAACAAAATAAACAGTAACTAAGAATTTCTACTTTTGAAAATACATTAGACAAGAATGACAGCAGGATATTCCTAACCCAGGCCGCCAAATGATAAGGGAATGTGGCATCTTCAGTTATATAAACTCATACCACCAAGATCTATTATCCTTTCCTGAGAGTGAACTCCACTTGTGAGACGAATCATTTCTGAGACCTGAATTCAAGCAAAGCTAATTGTTTATTGATCTGGAGCGATGCGGTGTCAGGATAAATGCATGTTATATCCAATGTCACTTGTCTGCTAAATAGACCATTATTGGAATGTTTTATACGAATACCTACCACCCATTGTGATGAGATAATATGCAGTTTCTAATTCACTGTTCCACTAAATACACGAATGCCTGACCTGGGTGCAAAAACAGGCTCCTCTGTAGTTGTTGTGACTTATTATGGAGTGAAGCTTCCCAGCTTTCTGCCCTTGAGCTGGACTTAGACTTTGTAGCAGTGGGAGATGGACTTACTGGTTTAAGGGGCAAGTAAGTGGCAACAAGACTTGTAAGACAAACATTGCTAACATGGGTGTACATTGTATGTTTGCTTTCACTTTCTAACTCTGCTGAAGACTGCTGAAACCTAATCACCAATGCTCAAAGACCAGTGTCGGACTGGGACACCAGGGGCCCACCCAAAAAACTTAGACCAGGGGCCCACCATAAAACCTTAGACCAGGGGCCCACTCAGTACTAATATTCTTCATCTCCTCAATCAACCTCTATTCTCCTAGTTTTTCTTTTTTACATACTATAATCAATTATTCCATCTATTTAGCCTCTTTGTTCTCATAGAAATACACCAAAAGTTAAGTAGCGTGAGGGCCCACTGACACCTTGGCCCACTGGGAGTTTTCCTGGTATTCTGGTGGGCCAGTCAGACACTGTCAATGACTATAATGTGCTGATATATGAACCATACCTTACTGGTGCTATGGTAGAAGGGCTGCAGTTTGGGCAAATCACAGACCCCAGTGCTATCAACTATCTGTTATACCTGGTAGAACTTAGACCCTTCCCATGAGTTCATCTCTCCCCTGCCAGAGGCACCATCTGCCCAAGTCAAAATGGGACTTCTAAGCACTCTTTTTGGAATGGCTTCAATATACACTGGCAGCAGAGTGACAGCCTTGCAGTCAGTACCATTTCAATGGCTGTTGGGTGTGAAACCCAAGGAATACCTCCTTCAAAGCAAGGAAAATAGAACGAGATTTGCTGCAAATCTATTGACACTGAAAAGCAAATAAGAGAAATAAAATACAATAGAAGACCATTCAATCTTCCCTTTGACAGACTTGTTTTACTTGTGTCCCACCAGCTATAGCTTTAAGCGCCAACACATTTCAGTATACGCATGCAATTAGAAGTGAATTTATTATATCTTATTAAGATATACATTAATACCCACACATAAAGCCTATCGCGTTTCATGCTCATCCAGCTCTTAGTCAAAGTCAATTGCAACCAGCTATTGCTGACTTACAGCCACCATCATCTGGCTGAGTATGATGGGATTGTAGCTTAATAAAGACTTGAAGACAACATCATTGACAGCCTACATTAAAATAGGGTTAATTATAAGTCTGCTTCTCCTGGGTGGTTTTGCAGACCTAGCCATATAATTTCTAAAACTTACTATTTGCTACTAGAACTTACTTTAGTAAAACCCTTTAAGCTCGCTACCCTCATCCTAAACTCCAAACTAAGAGGAAGATGATATTTTATATATATATTTTGAAATTGTTATTTAGTCATGACCACAAGAGGAGGTGCAAGAAAGCCTGTGCTGAGCACCTGTTGTATATATAATCCAAATAGGAATAACTTTTGCTATTGTCTGGAACCTAGAAAATTCCTCCTTAAACTTTCTTTCGGCTCACATCCCAAATAACCTCACCGAATCCCCGCCATCAGCTACTAGGCCATGTTGTCAGCCAGGCGATGCATATAACACATTTTCTTTCTCTGGATTGTAATTGCGTATATTCATTTTATTTTCATTTAAATGCATTTTAATGCTCCTCGATGTCTGTCCTATATAAGGCAGCCCACATGGGCATTTTATCAAATAAATTACACTGTTACACGTAACGTGTCCCTTGATCTGTATTGGTCATCCTCATGTTTAATTTTCTTAAGGTCCTTTCTGATTTGTTGGAGATGCCCATTATTGTAGCCCCGTTGTGTGAATTTTCTGACCATCCCTTCTGCTTCCATATCATAGAGATTATCATTTAAATTAATTTGCCTCACTCTATTTAACTGACTATGGGGTAAACTTTTTAAATACTCCAGGGGGTGGCAGATACTGGGCAATAAGGTGGTGTCACAATCGGTTGGTTTATAATGCATGGTAGTAGTTATAATTGCATGTTAACCTCCAGAAAAGCCAATGTATATTCAGAATGTTCAAAAGTAAATGTAATCGTTTGATGTACTTTATTCAATCCATGTGCCATCAATTCAAACTGTTCCGCATTACCGTCCCACACTAGGAAGATGTCATCCACAAATCGCCAATAATATCAAAATGCGTTCCTTCCAAACTGGATTGTGTAGGATAAATTTATTTTCAAAATCATACATGAATGCATTTGCATATTTCTGCGCCATGTTAGGACCCATCGCACAGCCCATTGTTTGAACATAATTTTTTCAAGATGAAAAATGAGGATACAAGGAAATACATGCCGGAGTTATCTGTTGCAAAACATTTTTATTATTTATTACTAGTGATGGGCGAATTTATTCGCATGGGGCGAATTCCCGCGATTCGCCACCGGCGAATAAATTTGCGAGATGACAGCGAAAAAAAAAAAACGAGTCGCGCGTCGTTTTTGACGTGACGAAAATGCGATGAAAACGCAACGAAAATGACTAGTTTTGCGAATTTTTTCGGAAATTCGCAATTTTTTTGGCGAAACGGGGTAGATTCGCCCATCACTATTTATTACTTCTGCAAATAAATGTGTTAAAGGCATCGCCTGGCAGAATTGTTGTGCTTCTTCCCCAATTGGAATCTGATGCTGTATTGGGCTCGGAGACGGCCTGGGACATGAATGCACCCGATAACAAAAAGTAAGTGGGTTGAGGCAAATTAAAAAGGATAGTCCACTGGTTGCACCCTGTTATAAATATTTTTATTTACTAACATGTACTTTAGAGCACCAACATATTGCACAGCACTGTACTGAAGAGTGATTGGAAGTGATAGAAACGTTGTGGCCAGCCAGCCTAAGCCAATGGCAGTTTAGGCTAAAGACTCTCACCAGTAAAGACTTTCACCACTTATTCATCACGGTATTAGACAAATAAAAAAAAGTGAAAGTACAGTGGGAAATGACAGTCAAGGCAGAGGAATTTCCTTTCTGTGCTTCTCTCTACTTGTTCCTGAAATGACCCCACCCAGGAAATGACACCATGTACATCCCTTACCCAATCACAAGTCTGTGTTTCCATCAATGATTTCATCATGGTTCCCACTATAAATATAACAGGCTGAGCCACTGAGCTTTCCCTGTTCACCATCCCGTGTTTAAATGCTACAAAAAAAATCATTTTCTCATATAAACTTCATCTCACTTGTTTTTTAAAAAAAAAAAAAATGAATTCCGAGCCTTAGCTGACACTTAAACTTTTCTAAGTAATGATCAGCAGTGAGGCTTACAGAGCTGGCAATTCAGCAACAATAAGCAGATTTGTGGCAGATCATTAAAACAACCGTAAAATATATATTTTTTTCCCAGGCATCGAGCTAGATGTCTTGAAAGATTATATCTGATGGCAGACAGCAAAAAAATTCGATGATTAGATGCTGACATTTATTTGAAGGAAAGGTTTTGTCAGATATTTCAGAGCAGCTTTTTGCCGAATGCAATGTCAGCTATTGTTATTTAGCAGTGACATGTCTCCTCCTCTACCCCATCATAGTTAACCACAGTCACTTATTGGGTTTTTCCCTTGGCTTTTTAAACTATACAGTTATGTTTTTTTTTATATCAGATCTGTAGATAAAATATGGTAACGGTTTAATTTGAGTTATGGGGCTTGAATAAGCTATTATGTAACATGAGTGAATTTGCTCTTTTCTCTAAAAAGAAACTTGAAGAATGAAGAGCATAACTTGATTTAGAAGATATAAACCAATTCAGGAAGAGATACTGTAATTCAGCTTCTTTCCAGAGATTTGAGGATTCCTTAAGTTCTGTAGGTATTGAGGGACCATCATTATATTTTAGCCTGGCCTGTGGAACAGCTCCTTGTCTAGAACTGTAGAACAGCTAGAACTAAGGGGTATATTTATCAAAGAGTGAAGTTAAGAGTGAAGTTCCGCTACTAGGGGATTCTATGGGAATTTTAAAGGTGTATTTATCAAAGGGTGAAATTTCACTTTCACCCATTGATAAATATGCCTTTCAAAATCCCATAGAAATGAATGGAGAACTGCGGAATTTCACCCCAGTGGCGGAACTTCACTCTGTAAAAATGTCCCCCTAAGTGTCATGGAAGCACATTTTGCACTTTGTACTAAAGTGTGCCAAAAGAAATGGTGATTGCAAGTGTAGGAGTAGGATAGGCTACCCTTACTCTTTGGCTCCTAAAAGACCCATGGAATGACACAAGGCCAATTATCTAATGGGGATTCGTGAGGTAACTATAAAGGGGCTTTATTTCTAACATTGTCTGCTGCTCTAGACCTGTAGAACATCTCAAATCAAAAAATCAAAAATCAAGATCTAACTATGAAGGGCCTTTATTTCTAGCCTCAGCTATGGAGTTAGACCCGTAAAACATCTCAAGGGCAGTTAATGGTGGTGCAAGACCTAACTATTAAGGAAGGTTCTTTCCTTCACTATGGGTCTAGACCCATAGAACATTTTGAGGGCAGTTAGCTAATGGTGGTTCAAGACCTAACTATTAAGGGGCTTTAATTCTAGACTTGGCAAGGAAACTAGATCTCTAGAACATCTCAATGGCAGTTAACTAATGGTGGTATCATGGGCTAGAACACAAACATAATATGGTAAACAGAATACACAGAGTTAGCTTGAGAAATTGAAATATTCCTCTTATCTCTGATACATAATTATATGTCTATATACCATGACATATTGCCACCACAGGTGTGCAAAATCATAATCATATCATAATATCATACAATAAACACAACGGTAGGGAAAAGGTTTAGTTCTACATGTTGGAAACTCTATTTTCTCCCCAGAAATTGAAATAAAAAGGCAATTATTATCAGCTTCAACCATATTTCCAAGTTTAACCTGTTGAGTGGAGATGAAGCTCCAGTCCCCACTTATAAGATAAGTCTATTGAGACCTGGAAGTCCCAGACATATGTAGTTTTGCTTTTCAACTAATTCATATGTAATTTGTATATTATAATACAAGTATACAGTTGATAGATTTGGTTTAATTTGTCATTTTGGATCTTTGAGATCCTTTATTCCATATCCTAGGGCTCAACAGAGAACCTCACATACAGGGCCCACTGTGACAATAATATTATGTAAACAGTGTTAAATTTTATAGGTGTTATACAGGCCTGTGGTCTAAATAAGAAAGGACTGATAAGAATTCTCCTTGGCTGGGGATCACTACAACTTGGTCTATGTGGAAATTCTCTGGTAGGCTGGTCCATTCCTGCCCCAAAGTTACAGCCCTGGTATAAAGTACTTGGATTTCTGTAACACCATTCAGTAAATATTTAAACAAACATAAAACTGAGGCATCATCATCTGTTTCAATCAGATATAACCATGTTTAAAGCTTTATAAGTAAACTAGCGTGATCGTTTATTAAAAATGTTATTTAGGGTCCTTTTTTTCCAGTTTCCAATAACTGGGAATGGGTTACCAACGAAGGACTGAAACATCGGTATATAAAATGTATTTTTAAAAGAACATAAATCCCCCTCTGGCATTGTGTCAGTACTAATTCTACGGCTGTGACTGTTGCTCTGCTCATGAGAAAGGTATTCAGTGGGATAATACACCATGGAAAGCATATCGGCTATGAAGGCTTTGGCTAATCCTACATTATAGTTTTGATTTCTGTCCATTCATTGTCATTTGTCTGTGTTTTCCCTTAGGTTTCATTTTAGGATTTACGTAGGTGTTGGCTGGGCTACTGCACTCAGGGAAATCTCCAGTTGTGAAGTAGGACTGGTAAGCCATAGGACCTTCAGCTATGAAACTAAGGCCAGCAAGAAATGAAGGGTTACTGGTTGACCAATTTTGATTTCATGCCTTGTTGTTTCCATCTTGCCCTACTGATGCAATCTTGTTCTGCTGTGTGTTAATCTCCATCTTCCTACTAACAACTACTGCATTGAGCTAGTGTCTCTGCCTAATTCTTCTATTTAATATGCAGACATTAGAGGTTGTTTACTTTGACCCCAAACATGAAGCCTACCCTCACCCCCCTCATGAATACAGGGTTGCTGCATGCAGACAAATGCTTCTATTAGTTGCATAGTGCCTTCCTTCACTTAAAACATTTTGATGGACAAGTGCAAGCAGATATGTAATAAAGGAAGGTCCACACATGGGTGAATAGATTTGACCCAAACACCAGCATCTTCTAAACACTGTAAACATTGTAAGAACATTATCCTTACTCACTCATTGCTCAAACTCCTTTTTTGGCCTTCCACATACATTTCACCCATCTCCAGTCCACCCAATATTTTGGTCCTAGACTGACCTCAGCCTTCAATCCTCCTCTGCAGCACCTCTGCAAATACATTGGCTCCCTGTAAATTCAGTTTAACTTATCTAACCTACCAAACTCTCTTTCATAATATCCTTACATCACAACCCCTAGCTCCTGGTGCTCTCCACTTCCACCAGTTTGGTAGACTAATGACACCAAACTAATTTCTCTTTTGTAACGTCCTTACTTGCAAACCTACAGGACTTCACTACCAATGGAACTCATACCACATTACAGCAGACATTCCCCTACATGGCAAAATCTCAAAGTTGCCGTCAAAACTCATCTCTTGAGCAAGACCTATACCTCTTAGCTGCTCAGTTCCCCTAAACAAGCTCATTTCAACTCTTGTGAATATGTGCAACCAGGTCTATTATCTTCTTTATGACAACCACACATCTATTTAAGTCTCTATAATAAATATCCCTATTACATATTTCTGTATATATACATATCTCACCTACCCCCACACCCTTTAGACAGGTCATCTCAAACATGTTGCTCATCAACCCCTTGGATGCTGCTCCCAGTGGCCTCAAAACAGGTGTACTGGCAAACACAGCCTCCTGTAGTCTGTCAGTCCACATATGGGCTACCAGTAGCCAATCACAGCCCTTATTTGCCACCCAAAGGAGCTTTTTCATGCTTGTGTTGCTACCAAACTCTTTTTACATTTAATGTGGCTCATGGGTAAAAAAGGTTGGGGACCCCTGCTTTAGACTGTATGTCCTTGAGGTTAGCGCCATCATTATCTACTGTCTGTCATGATTTGTTAAATTCCCTTCTGTACAGAGCATTGGAATATGTTGATAACAATCCTAAAAAGTAGAAGTTGATAAAAAAATTGTGCAGAAGTGCTTAAAACATAGCAAAACCCCTAATTAGGGGAAGTAGTATCTCCTTAATAAATAAATAAACAAACCCTTAAGTCTATTAGTGTCAGAGGTGTCTGAAACATTCTGTAGAACTAATGGTGTCATTCTAAGCCCTTCAAACTTATCGTTGAAAAGCAATGGTTTATGATAAAAAAGCTCTCGTATTCCATCTGCCAAACTGTCATTTTTCACTGTAAACCATGTTATCTTACAAAGGCTGACACATATTCATGTTGAAATGAATTTTCAGTTTATTTGGATCCTCTAGGGTCAGCTTGGAGCTCCTGTGTTGAACTGCCTCTGCCTTCTTATAGTCCTGAGAAGACCAATCACATTAGTTATTATCTACAATGTCCACGGCATGACACTTTCCATAGTTGAGCTTATGTAATATTCCTCAGAATTTAATTGCATTATTGTAGCATTCCAATTAATGGCCATGCAGCCTGCAGCAGCAACTTACCTGCCCTGTTTATTGCAATGGTTAGCAGACCTTTTGGGTTCAAACCACCCAATGACTTCTCAAGGTGCGCAGATACATACAGTGTATCAACTCCCCATTCAGGTCAGGAGCTCCAGATCTAATAAAATAAATCATTATCCCTTATAATACATGAGTGATCCTCAGAGTTCCCTGTATAACTCAGCCTGCAGCCTTGTGCCTTTATATGGTCACACCCCTCAGTGACTTCTAATATCCTTATCATTTACAGCAGGGGGTACATTATCCCTTATAATACATGAGTGATACTCAGAGTTCCCTGTATAACTCAGCCTGCAGCCTTGTGCCTTTATATGGTCACACCCCTCAGTGACTTCTAATATCCTTATCATTTACAGTAGGGGGTACATTATCCCTTATAATACATGAGTGATCTCAGAAAGGATCTCAAAAGCGAGATCCAAATTCTATAGAAATGGGAAATCTGGAAATGATTTAAAGACTGAATATTTTCCATCTACATCTAGTTGTTATCAGCCTTACTAGAAGAAGAATGAACTGAGTCAGATTGAAGACAATATGTAGTCATGGGGCTTTCAGAGAAGTCAGAGATGAAATGTCAAAAAGCAGAAGGAGGATTATCCTCAGATTTCTCCCTGTTGTTGTTAGAGTAGGAGACAGCGATTTCTGTGATGTATGGACAGCGCTTGCATGACCCGTTTGACTTCATGGTGTTTCCTTGTCAAGATGTGTTTGGACAGGCTCTGAGGATGCTTTATTACGGCTATAAATGGCACACTTAGCTCTTATCTAATGTGAGAAATATTCCTGAGATGGTCTTTCCTATTCCAGACACTGCTGAACTTGCAAAGGCCACGGAGCAAAGGGGAGATTTTGGTCACCTAGATTTAACTTAGTAAAGGAGCATTTCTTTTCAAATATCTCTCTTTGAATTGGTTGAACCCCCTTTACAAAGCACCCCTGCTAAACCTACAACCATCGGCACTTGCATGAAAATAACAATGTGTTGATGCCATAGATTTTATGGTTCTGGGTTGCTGCATATTTACTGGGAGTCAGGATTAGATTGGGGTGTGCGAGGCCAACCAAGGCTGCTACTCCAAAGGCCCCCGAACCCCCTCTGGGGCCCTCAGCACCCATCCATCAGCACCAACCTCCCCACCCACTTACACATCTTTTGCCAAGATTGTGGGAGAGAAGGAGGGCAGCAGGTGAGTAATGGATGTGGGTAGGCTGGGATCAGGTATGGGTATGGGTAAGGGTGGAAAGATCAAAACCCTGTGGTACAAAGTGGGTTATAAAAGTATTTTGCAGTGGAGTTAAAATAGATCTAGAAGCAACTTGATAAGGGCAGAGGGTGTGTATGCATCAGGGTTATAGGTTCTCACACAGGTAACTACTCCAGGTATTTGTTACAACAATGAGGGGCAATTCTGGAGATCAGGGTTAATCCTCCTAAGGGGAGAAGCTGCATAACAAGAGGTTAGCCATGTTGCTGGGGTTTGATAGGTAGCAACATGGGTAGAACTTAGGGGGGTCGATGATCACTTACCTTACTACTTAAAGGAGAACTAAAACAAATAAATGTGGCTAAAAA
>CM044441.1:5208347-5238797 GCA_024363595.1 Xenopus borealis | reverse complement strand
GCAGCTGGAAAATTGACAATATGTCAAGCCCCATGTCAGATTTCAAAATGAAATATAAAATATATATATGCTCTTTTGAGAAATGGAATTCAATGCAGAATTCTGCTGGAGCAACACTTTTAACTGATGCATTTTTAATTTTTTTCCCCATGACAGAATCCCTTTAAAGGGCAAGGAAAGTGTAAAATAGAATAAGCCTAGAAATGCTGTATTTTGTATACTAAACACAAACATGAACTTACTGCACCACAAGCCTAATCAAACAAATGATTTATGCTTTCAAAGTTGGCCACAGGGGGCTGTCATCTTGTAACTTTGTTATACATCTTTGCAAGACTAGACTACATACACATGCTCAGTGTGGTCTGGGCTTCTTAGGGATCATCCTAAATGATCAAAGCTGCTTGAGTCCTGCAAGGCAGGGGCTCCCCCTGCTGTTCATTAGTATGATTGTTTTCCTGCCAGAAGTTAGGGACCGTCTGACAATTCCTATCCACAGCACTAAATGAAGGGAGGATTTCACTGCATACAGTCAGGTTTCTTATAAAAACGTTAGACATTTTTTAATCAAAGTATATTGGAGATAGATTTCTTTTTCATTAAAGAAAGTAAAAATTGGATTTTATTTCTTTGCCTTTCCTTGCCCTTTAAGGTAAAACAATTATAAACAAAGCTCATACCTTGAATCCTCAGTCTTAGACCTTTCAGAGATTGGTCTGTTTCTTAAAAATGCCTTAACCTTCATAGTGTCTTCCTTATCCTAAAGCTTGCCAATGTTCTGTAAGAAATCAGATGCTGCCTGAAAGCTTTGCCCTCTTTCCCATTTGAGGGAATAGTAAAAAATCAAATACAAAAATAGGTCTTTGGAAAGGTTTCAGAGGTAATAGACTGGTGTTTGAACAAACAAGTCATGGAAGACAAATGTCCTATTGGGTTATGAAGGTAGACAGAAGAATTGAGATAAATTTGGTCCAACTTAAAAGACAAGAAAAAACTTATCACAGGGGGTGCCAAAATGTAAGGTACCATCACTCCCTTGTGAATTAAATTGCTAATTGACCATGTCTACTCAAAAGGAAATAGAAGTAAGATGGCAGCTTTGTGTTTCCTTTGAATTTTATTCCTAAAACGAGGCCTGGGGAAAAAAAAAACTTCAAGCTTTAAGAGGATACCTAACATTTTGGCACCCCAGTCTATTTGTCCTTGTAATATGTGATGGGCTTTGATACAGAAAGTTAAAGTCATCCATGTATGTTCAGATATGTTCGGGCAGTTATTGCTCCTCAGGACATCACTGTTCTGTTCCAAAGCCTGACCACTTATTGTCATATTTCATACCTACCTTCATTCACAGTAATGTTTTCTTTATTATATTTATTTTCCTAATTTGCAATAATAATTATCTTTTTTTTATCTAGATTGCAACATGGCTCTGTTACTGTTAATTTTGGTGATGGTCCTCATAATTGGTGGACTCTACCACCTGGGAATGTTGCGTACGAGGAGACCAGATGAGCCTCCATTAATCAAAGGCGCAATACCATGGCTGGGAAACGCTCTAGAATTTAGAAATGATATGTCTGCATTTTTGCAGAAGATGTGGAAGAAGCACGGGGACATTTTCACAGTTCAGCTTGCCGGTCGTTATTTTACATTTGTAATGGATCCTCTGCCTTTTGAGGCTATAATAAAAGAAAGCACTGCAAAGCTGGACTTTAGTGAATTTGCTAATGAATTAGCATTGAAAATGTTTGACTACCATTCAAGAGTAAATGACTTACAAATGTTAAAAAAATCAAGTACCAAGCATCTCATGGTTGATGGCCTGACACTATTGGCTCAGGCAATAACGGAAAATCTTCAAAACTTCATGCTACACAACATGGGAGGTGTTAAGGGTGAAAGAAAATTGCAGCAGGGTGGGTTATTTAAATATAGTTTAAGCATTGCTTTCAGAACTGGTTACTTTTCCTTGTTTGGTAATGAGCCAGTTAAAAGTAAAGAAAGTAAAGAAAAGGCCCAGGAATGTCATTGGGAACATGATCAAGAGCTATTCCAAGACTTTGTGAAGTATGACAAGTTAATCCCTGGTCTGGCGTATTCAGTTCTTTCTACAAAAGAAAAGATAGAAGCAAAAAGGTTAAGGAGGATGTTTTGGAAGAGGTTATCTGTAAAGCAAATTCAGCAAAAAGAAAATATTAATGGTTGGATCATTGAACAAGTTAGACAGAGAGCTGAAATCGGGGTTCCAGAACATATGCTAGATAGGTTTGTGCTTTCTCTTCTGTGGGTTTCTCAAACTAATACAGGTCCTGGTTGTTTTTGGTTCCTCCTCTATTTAATGAAACATCCCGAAGCCATGCAAGCAGTAAGAGCAGAGGTGGAAATGTTACTCAAACTAACTGGTCAAGATATAAAGTCTGGAGGCCCCCTTATTAACCTCACCAGAGATATGTTACAGAAGATGCCCATCATGGACAGTGCCATGGAAGAGACCCTTCGTTTGAGGGCTGCTCCAATTCTCACCAGATTTGTGAAAGAAGATGTAAAATTCAAGATGGCAAGTGGGATGGATGTTTCCATTAGAAAAGGAGACATGATTGCCCTTTTCCCTTATATTTCTATCCAAATGAACCCAGAGATTCATACTGATCCTCAGAAATTCAAGTACAACCGTTTCCTAAACGAAGATGGCACCAAAAAGACACATTTCTTCAGTAATGGGAAGAAGGTGAAATATTACACAATGCCCTGGGGAGCTGGGAGCTTCATTTGCCCTGGTCGTTTCTTTGCTGCCAATGAACTAAAACAGTTTGTGTTTCTGATGTTGACATACTTCGAGTTTGAGCTTGTTGATCCCAAAGTGGAAATTCCAAGTATTGATCCAAACCGGTGGGGTTTTGGTGTTATGCAGCCAACTCATGATGTCCAGTTTAGGTACAGACTTCGCTTTTAATAAAAATAAATAAATAAATAAAAGCCATTTTACATTGTAAAATATTAACATGATATAAATCTTAGCCTAAAGCATGGAGGACAATTATAGAAACTACTGCCCCCCGATTTTTTTATATAAGCTTGCTGCCCATCACAAACAGCTCAGTAATGTATACATGGAGATGCTGGTAGCCTTTTCCTAGTGACAATATCTTAAGCTTAGCCTAGTCCAATGGTTTTCAGTCAAAGGGGCATGTTTACCAACATTGGAGATAAATATCTCCAGGGATCTCCGGAGATGTTGCCCATAGCAGCCAATCAGATATTTGCTTTTGTTTTCTAACTTGTAAGTGATTGTTGCTGATGGACAACATCTCCAGAGATCTCCTGAGATCAATTTTTGTAAACATGCCCCTTTATCTGTTAACGCTCCCCTTTGGGGTCCAGCATTTAGTTAGGGCCCTACATGTTACAGGTTGATGGTGACATTCCTGTATCTGCCATTCAGCTATCATTACAAAAGTCTCTCATTGCAAGTTGGGTTTCCAGGACTATATAGCAGAGCAAATAGTCTTCCTAAACCTCACCCAGATGGTCTTTAGAATGGACCTTCTCAACCACTTCTCCGGTTTTGTTGTTTTCATTAATAATTTTTGGCTTCTTTTAATTGTCTGGCTAATAAAGGCAATTGTATTTCTCTATACTTTATATAAATAAACATATATAAATGAACTAACCTGATATTGGTAAGATTGATTATTAGCATTAAGGTCACTAAGGATAAATCTAAGCTTTGTGTATAAATAAAAAGCAGAACTGCTGAACCTTTATGGGGGTATGCAAAATAAACCCCTAATTGTTTGTACCCATTAAAATACTAGGCTTTTTTTAACCAAATACCTGTTAATCATTGACTTCTGAAAGATGATGACGATACTCAAGATCGGCCAAATCCTGGGATTTCAATGGGGCTCCCCTTTCAACATGGCTCCCCTTGCTCACCCCAATGCTTCATTAACTACGCAACTGTGGGTTTCTCCTCAATGGAGCAGTCTATATTAGAAAAAGCAATAGTGGGTGACTAAAGCAGGGTACCTATGTCAAGGGGGTCCATTTTTTGACCACACTACCCCATGACAAACTGAAAATCCCATTTCTGGAAATACCAATAAACACACCAAGAAAATGAAAGAAATTATCGTAGTGTTGTAGGGTTTCCAGCAGGTGGTGATATATACATCTGGTGTGCTGAAAAACTGAATAAGGAAATTTCACGTACCACTTTTATAATGTTGCCTCATTTCACAGGTTTTCTGTGCAGGACCCATAACATTGCCATTAATGGGGGTAAAGTGTCCAAAAATACAGTAGTGCTCATTTCTACAAGCACTTTATCTCTAAGGTTAATAATCCGCATATGAATGAATAGAGCACATGGTGAGCAGGTCTAAGTCTAGGTTATGGTGTTCCATGTCTTGGGAACTATAACAGGAGGAGGATGCTGGGAACTGTATTATCCAAGAGCCAAACTGTCACTTAAGAGCAGGGTGACACGAGAAGTAGGTGACCACATCAAGATGGGTGTCAGACATTTTCTTTTTCCCTTTTGGGCTGTTATGAAAACGTATGAGAGTTTCAAAGCTGAGTATTCAATCTTAAAGGAGAACTAAACCCCCCAACTAATGAAAATCCCTACCCCCTACCCTCCATAGTCCCCCCTCCCAGTTCCCCCCACACAGTTGTTAATACCTGCAAGTGCCCCTAAGTCCCCTCGATGCAGAGTCGGCGAAGCAGAGCTCACAGGCGCCATCTTCAGTAAGCATGGGAATCTTCAGTAAGTACACCAAAAAACATGGAAGAGCCAGAAGATGGCTACCATGAGCTCCGCTGCACTGATTCTGCATCAAGGAGTAATGAATGACTTAGAGGCATTTACATGTGTTAACACCAGTGCGGGGGCTTGGGGGGGAGCAAGGAGGGGGGACTATGGAGGGTTAGGGGTTTTCATTAGTTGGGGTTTTTAGTTCTTCTTTAAACTGCAACTGTTTTGTATTATTTTATAACAGAGTGGGTATAAAATTTTGGGTTATTATGTTTTATAATAATGGGGTTTTCCAGGTCTAAGGTGGAGAAAACCATTTTTTTCCCATTAAACAACTTTAGAAGTTCTTTATAAATAACATGATGAAATATTGATTAGGGGCATAACTACAGAGGAAGAAGACCCTGTGGCTGCAGGGGGCCCAGGTGGTACAGGGTCCCCATGAGGCCTTAATACATATACAATTTCAATAATTGTATTTTATTTATTACTAAAATAACCCAAATGAATCGGATGCGGGAAAAACTCAATAAAATTAAGAGAGAACTTGAATCACTTAAATGTTTCAGGGTTTTTCACACAATTTTTTTGAGTTCTTGCCCAAATATAGCTGGATTTTCAGACTAAACCTCCTGAAGACCCCGATAACTTCAATTTCAGGTAGGTGCCTCTGTGATTGACTTATAAAGGACCGCAACAGGTCTGAGACGGCCAATTTTTGGTTGCAGGTTTCTTTCAGCATCGAAGTATAATAAATCATGGGGAAAAAAAATTTCCATGAAAAAATCAAGTTTTCTAGAGAAAACAACTCAAGTTTTTGCCATTTAGAATCTAAAAAATAACCCCCTGTTATTGGCACATAGCATAATGTCATACAGTATTATAACACAATGGTGGTGAAAGGGTCAAAGAGAATTTTTGAATAAAATTTGAATGTTTAAAATTTTAATTTCGAAGTAATTTTAGTCTACTTCGACTATCAAATAGCCCAAAATTCAATTCCTTGTTGAAAAAAATTAAAAATTCTAATTTTAAAGTACTGGCCCTTTCAAAAAATTCAAATTAGACTATTCGCCACCTTAAAGCTGCCAAATTGTCGTTGTAGCCTATGGGGGACCTCCTGGAAAATCGTTTTTTTTGTAATGTTCGATTCGAACAATCCAATCGTTCGATAAGAACGAATTTCGATTCGAACGATTTTAATTCTATCGAAAATGGTCATTTTTGATTGAAAATGACCCCCAAAAAACATTCGATGGTCGAATTTCGAATTTTTTTAATTCGAAATTCGACCAATAGTAAATCTACCCCTTGAAGTATTAAAATGTGCTATTCCTAATAATGGAGCTTGCTTTCTTATAATTAAGGAAATGATCTTTCCTTAATGACTTGCCCTTGCACAGTCAAGCATAAGGATAGGAAGGGACTCAGCTGAACAAAATAACTTCCAGGCACTTGCTGGTAAGTTGTAATTGAATAAGAGATGGCCCAATGGACACCCAGCCTCAGGACTGCCGATATTTCCTTGTCATCGCACATTGTGCATCTAGCTGGTAAGTAGCGTCCAGTGCCTTACAGTTTCCCGGGAAGATCATCACAGCCCTGCTAAGAATAGGCAGAGGTTCTCAGGCTACTCATTCTTTAGGTGCAAGGGATACAGCGAGATACAGCTGGTTGTGTTACCTGTTGAAATGACCTGCTTTCCAAGGATTCACAAGAAGCCAAACTGAAGGGAAGGTAGGTATATCAACTAAACCCTTTTAGACTCCTCTGGTTCCTGCATGGAGGTCCCTGCTGTGCACCTCTGTAAGGGGAGAAGAATGGGACTAGAGCAGTGATCCCCAACCAGTAGCTCATGAGCAACATGTTGCTCTCCAACCCCTTGGATGTTGCTCCCAGTTGCCCCAAAGCAGGTGCTTGTTTTTTAATTCTAGGCTTGAAGGCAAGTGTTGGTTGTATAAAAACCACGTACACTGCCAAACAGAGACTTAATGTAGGTTGACAATCCACATATTGGCTACCAAATGGCCAATCACAGCACTTATTTGGCTCCCCAAGAACATTTTTCATGCTTATGTTGCTCCCCAACTCCTTTTACTTCTGAATGTTGCTCATGGGTTCAAAAGGTTGGGGATCCCTGGACTAGAGATTATAGCAGGGCAAGATTTAAAAGTAGGGCAAGATAGCAACAGTGAGCTGTACTGCTCAACCTGCAGGTTCTGACAAAACCTTTATCGCAGTTGAGAAAATACAAGTTTAATGGTTTTGATGCCTGCAGTACCAGGTTGCTATAGACAGGTCCCGACTCACACTTTTTGTCCACTTTTGTTTCACGTGAAACATTTCTGATGGCTCTATGATGGGCTTGAACCATTGCCCTACTATGGGTAATTGGTGGCAGCAATTATAATGTACGTGTTATTTAAATATGACCTGGTACTACAAGTGTCATGGAACGGTTATTGAAGGTGATACTTGGTGATCAAATGTGAGAGCTCAGATAGGGTTGAGGTTACAGAGCTTTAAACCTGACGGTAGACCTTCATGAGAAGCTGTTGATCAATGATTGTTTAAGAACCAACGGATCAGGTTATACTTGACTGCCATTTGGTCTACCACCCCTTAGTCCTTCAGCCATGTTCATATTTTTATGATTATATTATATTATAGGGGGTCTTGATCTTCTTAGAGATTGTCTTAGAGATCTTCCCCAATCAGTGGCTCATAAACAACAAATTGTTCCCCAACCCCTTGGATGTTGCTCCAAGTAGCCTCAAAGCAAGTGCTTATTTTTGAATTCCAGGCTTGGAGGCAAGTTTCGGTTGTATAAAAACCAGATGCACTGCCAAACAGAGTCTCCTGTAGGCTGCCAGTCCACAAATGTCTACCCTACATGACCTGGTGCCCCAGGAATCTCAGGTACCTTTTTTCATTGCTCCATAACTATTTTTACATTTAAACATGGCTCATGGGTGAAACAGGTTGGGGACCCCTGTTCTTACTCAATCAATGTAAGATCAAGTATGAAAAGAAGCCACTGGTTCATGGTACTATCACAGTGAATAATAAACCATGAATGTAGCCAGAGTGACATCCCATAGTGATATCCAATTTAGAAACTTTGTTCAATGTTGTAATTATAGTGTATAGTCTTTTGGGCAATGCATTTCCAGGGGAGTTGGAGAAAGGGTCAACAATGCACCTTGTGGCACATACAAGGATATTTTGGCACAGAGACTACAGGTTCATTCAGTCATTCAATGTTGTTTTAGAGGGGCACAGAGATAGGAGCACTGTGTAATCCATCGTGGCCAGTAAAGTAGAGAATCATATTTGGAGGTCCACTGTACATTCCATTGTTGGCCAAAGCAGGGAATCCTTAACGGTGCAGCCTCTCACAATCAGTTTAATTTGGTTTTACTGGTCTACGAGCCAAGGCTAAAGGAAAAACACACACATTTTATCCTGTTAATGGTGTGAAAAAGCATCTCCGGGCAGCCCTGCTTCTCTCTGACAATGAGGGGATTGGCTGGTGGATGTTCCTCTGTGAAGGGATATGGGGTCTAACTCTACAAACAGGATGATAACAGGGGTGTGGGACGTGGAAATGGTCCAAGCCGTGCCCTCATTTATATTGGCTGGAGGATGCCGCATGTCTGCAGATCTCAGTAGGCTCCTCGTTGGCAGAGCACTGTAAGTAAACCTTTCTGTTCTGGGTTTTTTTAAAAAAAATAATATGAAAAACATGGCTGAAGAAATATTCATAATTGGATTTATTTCTGATACAGTCCCAGGGTCTGGAGCTTAGAAAGCCACAGTTTATTATCTGGCCAACACTTTTTCAGTGATGCAGAGAGTTGTAGTTTACCAGGAGCTGGCCAGCAGGTTGGATATTCTTGGTATCATGTATATACTGGTATATATTCTCCAATATAGATCAGCATTCCATGTCTAATGCAGGTGCAAAATTGTTGCTTGCAATACCGAGTCTCACCAGCTTTGCCCAAACTCATCTCTTGCCCATAGGCTGCAATAGAACAGCGCCACAGCTGACAAATAGAGCAAATGTAGAGGACTGGGAATATGTTTGGAATGGAAATTATGAGACACACCTGGAATCTGAGGCTCATTACCCCCTTTTTTATTTTTATAATGGCCCCAGTGTTGTAGACAAGGAATGGAACCCAGTTCAAGGGATGATAATCCTATAACATGAATTGATTTGGAATATTTTACTTTCTGCGAGATTATTTATAGATCCAAAGTAAAATCTACCTTTATACAGGTATGGCGTGTATTAATGTAAATGCTTGGAACCTGCTTTTTGAATAAGGGATCTTTCCGTAATTTGGAATCTCCATACTTCAAAAAGGTTTTTTTACCTTAACTTTTAGTATGTTATAGAATGGCTAATTCTAAGCAATTTTTAAAATCAGTCTTAATTTTTTTATCGTTTCTTTTTTTCATTATTTTTCATTATTCTTCTTTATTACTCCTCTTTCTGTCCGGTCCCTCTCCTATTCATATTCCAGTCTCTTACTCAAATCAATGCATGGTTGCTACGGTAATTTGGACCCCAGCAACCAGACTGCTGAAATTGCAAACTGGAGAGCTGCTGAATAAAAAGCTAAAAAAAATTCAAAAACCACAAATAATAAAACCAATTGCAAATCGTTTCGGAAGATCACTCTCTATATCATGCTAAAAGTTCATTTAAAGTTGAAGAACCCCTTTAAGTTTGCTAAAAAAAATAATATAAACTTTAAATAGAATTGCTTTGCCTCCAATAAGGATTAATTGTATCTTAGTTGGGATCAAGTACAAGCTACTGTTTTATTATCACACAGAAAAAGGAAAATCATTTTTAAAAATGTTAATTGTTTGGAGAAAATGGAGTTGATGGGTAACGGCCTTCCTGTAATTGGGATCTTTCTGGATAACGGGTCTCTCACTTGTAAGAACCCATGTAAATGCACATAATTCTGTCCTTGGGATTATGGCTTTATGCTTGGATTATAGAGTGCCAGCTAAATGGGAGGGACTTTACAAGAAATAAATTGCCTTTTCTCCCTTCATTAAAGCCATGTTCACATATAAGGCTTAGCTTCTGTTTATTTTCCCCTTAAACTAAAATAAGATGTCAGGAGTTAATGTATAAACAGAGCTCTGCTTCTCTGCATATTTGCAATAATTCCCTTCAGTATGAGCTGCCATACTACATGCAGTAATCTGTACAGGTATGGGATGCATTATCCGGAAACCCGTTATCCAGAAAGCTCCCAAATTACAGGCCTTCTGCCATAGACTCTATCGTAATCAAATAATTCAGATTTTTAAAACTGATTTCTTTTTTCTATGTAATAATAAAACAGTAGCTTGTACTTGATCCCAACTAAGATATAATTAATCCTTATTGGAAGCAAAACCAGCCTATTTAAATAAGTCAACCTATCAGGAGGTAAACGCCATGCATTTATTCAATTTTGAAATCTGACATGGGGCTAGACATTTTTTCATACTCTATAGGCCCCTGCCACCAATGTTTTTTTAAAAATATATTTTCTAGGGCCTCAATTTTTTTTAACTCGTAAGGGGGGCCCTGGAGCCAAGTTTTTTTTTCTTTAAATATTCTTTGGGGCCCCAATTTTTTTAAACTTGTATGGGGGGCTCTGGCTCAAAGGTTTTTTTTTTTAATATTTTTTGGGGTCCCAATTTTTTTAAACTTGTAAGGGGGGCCCTGGCCCAAGGTTTTTTTTTTCTTCAAATATTCTTTGGGGCCCCAATTTTTTTAAACTAGTAAGGGAGGGCCTGGTGCCCAGGTTTTTAAAAAAATTATTTTTGGTTTTCCAATTTTTAAAAACTTGTAAGGGGGGCCCTGGCGTCAAGGTTTTTCACAAAATATTCTTTGGGGCCACAATTTTTTTTAATTTAAGCCCCCAGACAAATCTTGTTGTACAGGGAAAGACAAATCTTTTTGTACAGGGAAGGTGGGGCCCAGACAAATTTTGTTGTACAGGGAAGGTGGGGCCCAGACAAATTTTGTTGTACAGGGAAGGTGGGGCCCAGACAAATCTTTGTTTTACTGGGGCCCCGTGATTTCTAATGGCGGCCCCTGCATATGTCAGTACTGGCAGAGCCATTCAAAGGGTTACCGACAGTCAGTGGCATAACTAGATCTTACTGGGCCCCACAGAAAATTATTTTTCAGGCCCCCAAAATGTCCAGTGGTTGACCTTTTTTACCAATATTTATTGTAATTGTATATGAATTAGGGCCTCATGGGGCCCCTATAGCTCCTGGGCCCCCCTGCAGCCGCAGGGTCTGCTTCCTCTATAGTTACACCCCTGACGACAGCAGTTAATGGTTGGGACTCAGTGGCGTAACTACCAGGGGAAATGTGATGAGAATCGCACACACCGCTTGTATTGCAGGTGGGGAGCAACCCCTATTTATTATGACCACCCGTGCATCAATGTTTCGGGGGGGGGATTCACATTGATGCACGGGTGGTCATAATAAATAGGGGTTGCTCCCCACCTGCAACACAATCGGTGTGTGCGATTCTCATCAAATTTCTACTTGTACTGTACGGTTGCCGGCCGTCTTGCACCGTTGAAGCAGGGTCATCAAGTGAAAGGTGAGAGGTGCGGTTCAATTACATGCTGAGTAACTACCAGGGGGGCAGAGGGTGCAATTGCACCAGGGCCCCCCACCCCCTTGGGGCCCATTGAAGCCACAATAATGGTTATGGTAGGTGTTTATCTAGGGAGAAATTTTACAGCACACATGCCATCAACACTCCAGCAAGGGACTTATAGAGGTAAGGGCCCGACAGGGGGCCCCAGGTGCCCATCCTATACCGGGGCCCACCAGGGAGTAGTTACGCCACTGTTGGGACTGAATGGGTTAATCAATGTGAATGAAACCATTTTCCATGTGAAGCTCAGAGGGGAGGAAAGACTGAACTTCCTGGAGGTCGCTGTTCATTTCGGGCGCAGTCCTAGACCAGGAGTCCCCAAGGGAGGAACTAGGGGTTTCCAGCCAGTGACCCATATTTCTCACTCACGTACCAGATGCTTCCAGGTGTTTGGAGAAATCCAATGTAATGGGAGTTTCCTGATATTTTACCTTGTCTGCTGCCCTGAATATTCCCAACGGCCCAACAGGACTAACATGATGGCTGATTGATGAGCCTCCGATCCCCACTGTTGTATTCTCTCTGCTCCTTCCTACTTTTCCTCTTACCTTTCCAGATAAATATTGGCTAACAGGGACCAAACAATGGGAAAATATTTGCCATGTTTTTTTTTCTTTCCAACAAGTCTGTGATGTATTTGCATTAAAGAGATTCTTCCCTTTACCTTTAGTGTGCTATAGATTGACTCATCAACTGTTCAGTTGGTCTTTATTATTTATTTTAAAGGGTTGATTAGCCTTTCCGTTCTCACTGTTTCCATGGAATTTATTTACTCGTACCTACCCCTTTTAGCCTCGCCCGCTTTTAAGTCCACCCACATTCAGGGGCAGATTTACTTAATTCGTGTGAAGGATTCGAATATTCGCTGGAATAGTCTCTTTTCGATTTTGCGACTATTCCAATATTCAAATTAAGTATTTTCGACTATCAAATATTAAATATTCGGTCACATCGAAGAGATCGAATAGATTGAAGAAAAATGTATTCGATCGCTCGACTAGTCGCCAGTCGAAGAACTTGCCCTTCAAATTTTTATTTGACTGCCTACTTCGCCAGATTGAACCTACCAAATTGCTTTAGAAGTTCTCGTATTGAATATTATTCATATGAGCGAACGCTGTGAATATTCGATCCGTACGAATTTTTGCTCAAAATCGTTCGATCAAACCATTTTGGCGAATATTCGAAAAGCGCTCTAAAATGGCGAATATTTTATTCGATTTTGGCGAATTTGACCCTTAGTAAATCAGCCCCTCAGAATTTGAGGGTTAAAAAACCCTCGAATTCGACCATGGGAATAGTTAGGGAATAAAAATCCTCCAAATTCGAATTAAAAAGATTTTTACCGCAATTAGATTTGTCCAACGATCGAATAGTAAAAATTCGATCGATAAAATCGTTTGAATCAATTCAAACGATTTTAACCATTCGATCAAATTTTTTTATTCAATCAAAATTTTTGTTCGGTAGCTTTGATCTGACGAACTAGGCAGTCGAACACAAATTTAAAGGGGAAGTACTTCGACTGTCGAATAGTCGAATATTTGAATAGATTTTTAATCAAATCATTCAAATCATTCGATTCGATTGAATTTTCAAAATTCACTGGTCGAAGTGGCCTTCAAAAACATTCCAAAATTCGAATTAGAAATTTTTGAAAATTCGATCGAACATCAAATCCTTCATGTGAATTTAGTAAATCTGCCCCTAAGATTTGGGGAGATTGAAGCCTCTTCTTCTGGCATCTAATCTCCCCGATGAGTCTTCCGGCCTGCTAGAATGTAAATCCCAGGCGGGATGGCACTAGATTTGTTTCCAAAGTGGCCCAAAGTTGCCTCACGAGGAAACTTCGGCCGACTTCAGAGAACAAAGTGCTCCAAGTGCCATCCCCCAGCGGTTTAGATTCTAGCAGGCGGGAAGACTCATCGGGGAGATTAGTTGCCCGAAGAAGAAGTGATTTGTCGCTGGGCGACTAAATCTCCTGAATCTTAGGGGCAAATTTACTATTATTCCCCAAAATAAATTCAACCAAATTCGCAATTCGATAAGCATTCAACCATTGAATGCTTATCGAATTGTTTTAGGCTATCATTTTGCTTGATATCCGATTTCTCGATGAATTCGTACGATCGGATACCGATCGTTCAATTTCACGAAAAAATCCTGAAATTTCATTCAAGCGTTACGAAAAATTTGTACGATTCTAGCGAACGCTCCGATTGTACTAATGGTATTTTCGAGCAGGACTTAGCCTCAGAAGCCTATGGGGAGCTTCCCATAGGCTTCTATTACAATTCGGTAGGTTCAATCTGGTGAAGTAGGCAATCAAACAACTCTAAAATTTTAATTCCTTCGATCATCGAATGATCGAATATACGATCATTCGATCTAATCGATGATCGAAGAGGCCAAATTTGCTTATCCGATTTCACGAAAAATTCGTACGATCGGTATTTGATCAAATTCGATCGAACTTCGATCAAGTCACGTGAATTTCATAAATCGGCCCCTATGTGTGTGTCACCACCCTTACCAATAAGCCTTATTTTCTGAGTTTGATCATTATCAGTGTGTCCAGATCTGGTGATTACCAAGGGAAACTAATATGAACTTCTCAACTGTCTGTTCAGTATTATTCCTGGGCATGAGCATCCTGCAGCAGATTCAGTGATCCCCTCCCTGCTTATCAGACCCATATGTATTCAAATTCCTGAATTTAATTATTGTTGCTGCACTAATTAGCAGATAAAACTTCTGATGCAAGAGAGCTGCAGGCTACAAGTGCCTTTGGTTTACATGAGTGTGATATATCTCGGCAATTGCCAGACGCTCAAATAAAAAACATACCAAAAAAACAATCCACATCATCTGTAGATGTAGATAAATAAAAGAATTCTTTAAAGGATAATATGCTAAGTTTATATGAAGCATCATTTAAAAAAAAAAAAAAAAGAAAAAAAAAAGGTGTAGAGCACCTCTTTGTTCAGCATAAAATGATTGATTGGGGCTTGTGGCAAGCTTCGTCTTCATCATTTACATCATTTATTTATATAGGGCCAGCAAATTTATAAAAGGGGTCTTACAATAACTTAACAAACAAGGGTTATAGAGTAAAAGCAGGATCAGAGGGCCCCATTCAAATAAAATCTGAAAATGTGAAACGGAAAGCACTTTCCTGGTTCTTCTCAGCAATTTTGGGTAGACAGTGTCAGACTGGGTGTCTGGGGCCCACCAGAGATGCCACTTGAGGGGCCCTCACACCCCCTGGCCACCAGCCAAAGCCTCTGCCTGTGGGCCCCCACCAACACCGCAATCCCCCTCCTCCCCCTGTTGTACCTTATTTTTAACTTGTCAGTCCATGCAGGCCAGGTAAAGAGGCAACTCCCATGGTTTACACTCAGAATGGGTTTGGGTCTGACTCAAATGTAATTGCAGATTACAGATTACTCCTCTTTATCTGTAAATGTGAGACATAGGGCCATTTAGCATTGGGCAGGGTGCAATATGGGTCAACAAACTTTTTGATCCCCACCAAACCAAAACAAGCTCTCTCCCAGCCTATGACTAAGGACTAGTTAAGTCCGAAACGCGCCTGCATACTCTTATGTAATTTATAGTTAAGTTACATAAGAAGTTACATACTAAGGGGCAGATTTACTAAATTCACAAACTTTCGAATTCGAATCTTCGAATATGCAAATTAGGCAAAATCGACCATCGAATATCCTAATAAAATCTTATTCGAATATTCGACTGTTCGATGGTCGAAGTACTTCCCCCTTAAATTTTTATGCGACCACCTAGTTCTCCAGATCCAAGCTACTGAATTGGGAATCATTATTTTTGATCGAATTAAAAAAATCTGATCGATTCGAATGATTAATCGATCAATCTAATTTTTCCTATTCGATCGTGTGATAGATAGAATTGCGGTAAAGTCCTTCGAATTCGATATTCGAATTCGAAGGATTTTATTTCACCTACTATTCCCATGGTCGAATTTCAAGTTTTTTTTTTTTTATTCGAAATTCGACCAATGATAAATCTGCCCCTAATAGTCAACAATAAAGGAGGATGTTTTTGATGGAAGTGCGTTCTACATTTTTTGGACTTTTCTCTCCCAGCCTCGTCCCATCCTGACCCACCATGCAGCTACCAGTTATATACCAACACCAGATCTCTAGGTGAAGGTACAAAATTTCAAGTGTTCTATGGAGGGGTTCTAAGGGGTGCAATTGAGTGGTTATTAGGGCTCAACTTGAGCCAATGGGCACAAGTTAGAGGCTTGGATCTCTTTCTAGAGATGCCCCAAATGAGGACCATGTCTCCTCGTTTTCCAAAAGTCATCTCAAGGTCTTTGTAATGGAATTTCCACATGCCTGTTACTAAATAATCTTTCATGAGAATAAGTTCTAGCTAAACGGACTGTCCCGGCACTGACATTTTGGGGGATATGTTTCAAATTAAGGATTTTCGCCTTTTGATGTGCCGCCCAAAGAATAAGCTGAATACAGCTTTTCCCTTGTAATTAACCAGGGAAGTTCCATCAAGAATGGAAAATTAATCAAAATCCATTTTATAGCAAAATGTTTATTGGCATATTTTGTTCCTTTTTTTCCTTGTGTTTGGTAAATGAGATGCACCGGGAGATAGCCCAGGCGTTTAACGTATGTTACTAATAGCGGACTGTTTCCATTTTAACAGAAAATGGAACAACTGGGGCTGTCCAAGATCCATCATTTAAGCTGAATTGCTTTATTTTCTTTTCAGGCCATCTAGTGCCATCTACAAATTAGCTCCATGATACTAAACCCTCATTTTAAAAGGGAAAGGTTTATGGAATGTATACTATATAGTAAGCTCACATATTTACTTGATGTTATAGTTTAACTAAACTTGCCCTTTCGTGGAAAGTCCACATGTATTGTACAAGGACCAGTTTGACCAATGTGGGCAGATATTGGGATTACACTGGAACTGATTAATAGTTAATTGCAGAAGCAACAAGTCAGGGTATTGCAATTTTTTGGAAAAATACACATGCTACATGGTTTTTAAGATTTTTTTAAATATCTTTTTTTTAACATCTTCTTAAGGGATCCTGTCATGGGAAAAATTTTTTTTTCAAAATGTATCAGTTAATAGTGCTGTGTCAGAAGAATTCTGCATTGAAATCCATTTCTCAAAAGAGCAAACAGATTTTTTTATATTTCATTTTGAAATCTGACATGGGGCTAGACATATTGTCAATTTCCCAGCTGCCCCAAGTCATGTGACTTGTGCTCTGATAAACTTTAATCAGCCTTTACTGCTCTACTGCAAGTTGGAGTGAAATCGCTCCTCCCTTTCCCCCACCCAGCAGCCTAACAACAGAACAATGGGAAGGTAACCAGATAACAGCTCCCTAACACAAGATAACAGCTGCCTGGTAGATCTAAGAACAACACTCAATAGTAAAACCCATGTCCGTAGTATTCAGTTACATTGAGAAGGAAAAACAACAGCCTGCCAGAAAGCAGTTCCCTCCTGAAGTGCTGGCACAAGTCACATGACCAGGGGCAGCTGGGAAATTGACAATATGTCTAGCCCCATGTCAGATTTCAAAACTGAATATAAAAAAATCTGTTTGCTCTTTTGAGAAATGGATTTCAGTGCAGAAGTCTACTGGAGCAGCACTATTAACTGATGTGTTTAAAAAAAAACATGTTTTCCCATGACAGTTTCCCTTTAGTGGAAAATTATATTTTGCATTGAATTAAAAGAAAGGAATGTTTCTGTATCTGTATGTTCCTTTTTTATTCAAACATTTAAGAAACTTTGAGCTACACAGATACAATCCATTACAATCCAATCAGTTCCACTGCCTTCCCCAAGCGTTTACCTTTGCTTTATCTCCCTCACTCAGTTGATGTGACAAATGATCTCTGAGGTCTCATCTGATGGAAACATTGCAACTTCTCCCAAAAGACAAAAAATAAATTAAAAATGCACATTTTATTTGCTAGCGAGGCCCTTCCTGGTGTGTTTGACTTGGCTTTAATGACTTGGAGAGGAACTGTTCAACTCATTATCATTAAGCCACACAAGATGTATATCTGCTATATTAATATGTTTATAAATGATCTCTCTTAAACTATAAATGGAACTGCCAGTTCCATTTTACTGGAAATTAGTTTAGGACATACTTTTATTTCAGAGAGGGTTCATCTATGGTCCCTTTTAACTTTTATTTGACATTTTTATAGAAAAATATCAAGGCAGACTAGGATGTTCATGCCCCAGTGCACATACAATATTCCTTCATCTGTGAAACATTGATCCTACGCAAAAGAACATAGAGTTTGAAGTAGACCTGACATGGAATGATCTGCTCGCTTGGTGAGGTCACTAATCTAATGGATCTTTGCTTGACCTGACAATTCCAAACATATTAAAACCCTATCCAGACTTGAAAATAGCAGATGGCACCAGGAGCTCAATTTGGTTATTTCCCTATGGGATCTTCAAACCTGCCCAATATATTTATCTGGCTGATTCCTGATCAGATATTGTGGTTCCCAAGACAAATAACATAAGCCCCTCCCCTAGGAATTAAACATTTGTAAATGTCAGTACTCCACTTGGCCCCCCACACCAACTGGTCCACTGCTTGAGGCCTGTCCATAGGGCTCATTTACTGCCACACGGCATGGTCATTGTGAGTATTTGACGCCATTCATTAAAAGTACTTGTGTCTAAAGACACTTCTTGCACATCCCTATGGTTGCACTAGAATGTTAGTGTGTTGGTCCCATGTCCTCTTCTGAATTTCACTTATGGTGAAGGTGATCCCTGGAGCTACTGCCACCTTCAAGCTGGTTGCAAATCTTTGGTTGTCTCTGTGGGGTGTATCAATCGTTTTCTGCAGACTTTTGCCAAGTGAAGCACACACCCGCATCATTATAGCAGCACTGGATATATTGGTACTTGAAGTCCTTATTAATATTCTTTCGCATCAACACACCTTGCTTCCATCCAAAAGCCACATATAGTCAAAATAAAGGGTAGGTGTGGATACAACTGCTCAGACAAGTCTGCTGCAAAGGTGCCTTTAATTGTAGTATCACCACGACATGTTTCGAGCTTACGCTTGATAAAGAGCGTAAGCTCGAAACATGTCGTGGTGATACTACAATTAAAGGCACCTTTGCAGCAGACTTGTCTGAGCAGTTGTATCCACACCTACCCTTTATTTTGATCATTATAGCAGCAGTCAAGCCCGGACTGGCAATCTGTGGGTTAGGGCAAATGCCAGATGGGCTGCTATAAGGTCCCATATAAAGTCAGTATTTAGTGGGCTGGTGGGGACTGTTTGGGCCTCTTTATGGGCTGATTGGGCCTCTGTGTACCTGAAATGCCAGGGCCTATTTTGATTCTCAGTCCAGTCCTGGCAGCAGTTGCTGATAGGGATGGAAATAGGGGTAGACAGAAAAGGGGTGCACTTGAGGGGGTGCCAGGTATGTACCTCTTTTGTTTGCCTACCCCCTAGTTCAAGTCCATGTCAGCTCAATGGCCATTGGTATTCTGGTGTGTTCCCCCACAGTCAAATGGCATGTGCAAACCCATTTGTACACAAGTTCTGGGAGGGCAATGAGGCCAGCAGGATTTCCTAGGACACTCGGTCACCCATGGTCAGCACGGATTGCTGGAAAAGACACAGTCCTGCATACTTTGGACAATTCATTGAAACGTGCATCTTAATTTCGGTGCATCAGACACAATTGTGGCAAAAGCAAGAATGTGCTTATTGCAACAATGCTGGAATTGTAGGGAAAATGTTGCATTGCATTGAAATAAATGGCAATCTGTTCATGAGAAATAGCACATTGTGCAAATCAGCCCTGATGTTTGGCATAGCCATCGGGATTGGGCTAAATGCAGAATTTCCTGAGGGCCAGTGGTATACCTATAACGGGAAAGCCTATGACTGCTGGGGGACCCAGAGGGGTTCTAGCTAATAAACAAGTTCAATATAAATGTATAAATATTTAGGGGGGAACCTAAAATGGTTTTATTGTGGGGCCCAGGAACTTCTAGCTATGCACATGATCAGAGAAGCATAATAGTGTGGCTTCTGCCTCTGATATCACTATAATAACAATGATTCAGACCAGCGAGCAGCCGGCTCTGTACTGCAGAGCTTTCAATCAGTGCTTTGTGTCCTGATGGTCCCCTCCAGGCTCAAGTCCGTCAGGGACAATCTGCACAGGCTGATGTTGCACAAGGCCCCCTATAAAGCCCCTATAAAGCCGTCCATTCTTAGCCCTGTGTTCTCCTGGTACACTCACAGCTGGGAAGCATGACATGATGGGCATTGTGCTTGGTGGGGAGAGGAGGCCTGAGCACAGGAGATAAATGCTAAATTGTATTCTTTCCTTCTCCCTCAGAGCTGAAGAGATCCCAGTCCGTCTCACAGATTGTTTGTCCCCAGGGGATGCTGTAACGGAATCCACTTCTATCTACTTTTCTTCTTTGTGGAAAGGTACTGTACCCACCAAATGAATATACCCTGTGTATGATTCTGATTCTGCAGCTGAAACAAGAGAGTTAAGCCCCTCAACAATGTATATAATGTTGTACATAGACAGAAGACTGGTCTAGGGCTAGTAATCCATAGCAACAAAACAATAGATAGCATTTATAGTTGTGGGTTTGCATGGGTTACTCAACTTTTCACTCCTTTTACAGCATGATTGTTATACTAACCCATTTATCTTCAAGCCCGACAGCCACTGGAAGTTGTAGTTGGGAAACAGCAGGAGGGCCCCCTGGGTGAGGAATCGCTAAACTAACAAACTGGTTACATAGAGCGGTGTGTTTCACAGGTGTTTGTTAGGGTTCATAATTTAAAGACACGGTCGCGCAGCCTAGTACTAGGAAGTATATCCCCATACCTCCAAACTGTCCCTTTTTTGGAGGGACAGTCCCTCTTTTGACAGCTCAACCCGCAGTCCCTCATTTGTTCTGGAAAGTCCCTCTTTTCTCTGCACTGAACAGCCAGAAAAAGAAACATGGTTTCTAACTTAATTGGCTTTTGGCAGAGAGCGCAGAACAGCTAACAGGTGCAAACAAGATACTTTGAAACATTTTTGAGATAAGAAAATAAGTAATTGTAACAGGAGAAATATTTTCAAACTTTCATAATCTGCCAAATTTTGTAAAATGAACATGGTAATTAGGGGGCGTGGCCATTAAAAGGGGCATGGTCACAAACATTTGCTGCACTACTTGTGGAAACATTTTTTGTCCCTCTTTGTACTTCCAAAATGTTGGGAGGTATTTATTCCCACGTTGGACACCAAAATGTAATGCTAATTTGGGCTATCCAGTCCAAAGATATTTAATGTCCACCTAATGATATGAGCATGGGTTACATTGGAGTCACACTCCAGGATCAGGGTCTTTGCTAAGTGGAAGGTCTCCCAGATAGATGTTAGGCAACTACAACTCCCGGGCTACTGTGCATGCAAAAATAGGAAAATATGGACGACAGGAGGTTCTTATGATGAACAAAAATGGTGTTTATTTGTCAAAAACAATATCCCCAGGTTTACTCACATAGGTCAAGGCATTAGCAGATGAAATTGCAGTTATAACAGGCATAGGATGACACAGCTGAGGAAGGTGACTCCATTAGGAATAGTAGTCAAGCAGTATGACAATCCCCGGCAGATATACCTTGAAGTGGTCCGGACACCACCCAGCAAAATAGTCAGGGAGAAGGAGTCTAGCCTGACACTTCATTTGCTGTGGTACCTGCACTAAAGGCAGTCAGGAAGCCTTGAGAAGCTACTCCCTGCTACTTATCCTTGTTGGCGCACAAAGCTGCTCTTACTATATAAGCTGTCTATCTTTCTCTTCTAGAGAGACTATTACAGAGAAAACCTATTCTAACTATACCTTGTTCACAGGGTTTCCTGGTCCCTGAATTTCTAAAGGTGCTGTCCCTTTAGGGCAGATGGCTTTACTGGGCCATGGTGTACCCTGGCTCAATGGGAACAACCAGTACACAAGGACACCAGCAGCCAAAGAAGAAGAGGCCACTCCTGTACACACTATATGGCAGTGTGGCAGGAAGTGGTCATTACACCTCTTGGCCAATGACTCTGATGTTAAACTTAAATGGATACATAGGCTTTTGCCTAGTAACTAAGAAAAGGAAAAAGAAAAGGCCTTAAAGCCATAGGGGCAGATTAACACCTATGGGGCCATACATAAATAACCCATTTTCATAATAATATACTTTTTTAGTAGTATATACCATTGGGTAATCATAAATAGAAAACTGCCATTTTAAAAAATAAGGGCCGTCGCCTGGGATCGTAGGTGCACACAAACATACCATACATGTTAGGTCACATGAGCCAATTAACAGACAGAGTTGTGTCTTTTGCTTCCACACTTCTTCCTGTTAGAGCTGCAGTATTTCTGGTCAGGTGATCTCTGATGCAGCACACAGACCATCACGAAATGGGGGTTCAAGGCAAGAGATGTAAAAGGGCAATATTTACTTAAATATATATACCAGTTTGGTAAGATTATTTAATATGACACTTTATTTGATATAGACTATCTGTTGCTCAAGTATTCATTTTGAGGGTATAGTTTTCCTTTAAAGGAGAACCAAACCCATACCCCCCCTCATAGACCCCGCTCCCCTCAGCATACTTGCTACCCTGGGCAAATGCCCCTAACTTATAACTCACCCCTCACGGCAGAAACGCCAGCGAAAATTCGCGAAAAATACGACGTGACGCGTGTCGAAAATGACTCGACGAAAACGGTGCGACGCGTGTCAAAAACGACGCAACGCTTCAAAAACGTGCCACGACTCGTTTTGCAAATTTTTTCGCCAATTCGCAAATTTCGCTGGAAATTCGCTAATTTTTCGGCGAAGAGAAACTGGGTAGATTCGCCCGTCACTAGTAGTGTGGCTAAATTTTTGACCATGCCCATTTTTGTGGACACACTTCCTAATTACCATGTTCATTTTTACAAAATTTGGCAGATTATGAAAGTTTGAAAATATTTCATCTGTTGCAGTTACTTATTTTCCTATCTCAAAAGTGTTACAAAGTATCTTATTTGCACCTGTTAGCTGTTCTGGACTATCTGCCAAAAGCCAATTAGAAACTTTGTTTCTTTTTCTGGCTGTTCAGTGCAGAGAAAAGAGGGACTTTCCAGAACAAATGCGGGACTGCTGGTTGAGCTGTCAAAAGAGGGACTGTCCCTCTGGAAGGTATGGTCTCAGTGGCGTAACTACTCGCTGGTGGGCCCTGGTGCAGGATTGGCACCCGGGCCCCCCTATTGGGCTCTCCCCCTATGAATTGCACATTGGAGTTCTCCTAGCCTCTCCAGCAGGCCCCAAGAGGGAGCGGGCCCTGGTGCAATTGCACCCCCTGCTCCCCTGGTAGTTACGCCACTGTATGGTCTCTATGCTGTAAAACACTAATTATAGAAAATGAAGCTGTGAATGGGGGGAACAGACTTTGCTGGGGGGCCTGGAGTTCAGATAGGCCACAACATCTGGTAACCATGCTCATAGGGCAATGGTACACAGATCTCTGTGTGGGTTTATGTGTGTCTCTGAGGAGAAACAGGAAGTACACAAGGAGAAAGATGTCACTTCCTGTTTATGGTTACTATATTAAGTTCTCTATATTTAGGTTTTCTGTGGGGATTGGGGATGATGCACAGGGACCCTTGGCTGCCTGCCAATGATTTTGTTTCAAGAAAATCATCAAGTTTCTTTTTAATAAAACATTTTACGGCCAGCTCTGTAGCCATGCTTGATGCTGCAGTGGCTTTAACCTTATTCCTGCTATTCTGCTATGTCTGTCCAACAGGGAGATCTAAAAAGAGACATGTAGATATTTCCACACAGTGCAATACAGGGTTGTAAGGACAACTTCATTAATGAAGTATGAAAATGGTTTTTACAGCAAAAAAACCGAAATCAAAATACAGTCACCATGAAGGAAAAGTGATAAAAATCCTTGAATTATTAACAGTCCCAGGCATAACAGGAAGGTCACGTAAGTTTAATTTTATAACTACTAATTTAATGTGTTTGCAAAATGAGACCCCATAGGAAAAAAATAACAACTTGAGATGACCAAATTCCTGGACAAAAAATCCCTTACCTATAAATTGTGCAAAAAAAGCAAAGTAAGACTGAAAAATGTTCCCCTCCACCACTGGGCATTTGTGCATTGGAAGAAAAAAAATGTACTTACCTCTTCCAAGGTCTAAATGCCAGTTGTTGGAGGCATGCCACTTATCTGTTGTATACAGTTTTGTGTACGTGGCTCCGAAAAGACCTTTTAGAAAATTGTTAGCCAGAAAAGAGGAAAGAGTAGCAAGGTTGTCCAAAATGATAGCTTATGCTTGGGAGGTGTCTTCCTGTCTTCCATTGAGGCATGGAAAAATGATAAGATTAGTCATGCACAAAATGAATGGCAACTGGTTACCACAACATGAGCTTGAAAAAGCTTGAGCCTCGTAGGGACAATGTCTCTTTAATTTGCATGGGCAGAGAAAAACACAATAATAAGCATGGGAGGATTTTAATGAAGGCTATGCCTCCCTAAACCAGCGCCAATGAAAAATGAACATTTATGAGAAAGCATACCTTCTAATTCAATTTTTCCTCATATTGAATCTCACCCATACATTTTCACATGATCAACCATAAAATAAAGTTAATGGCCCATTATGAGTTCAAATACACTGCAACACACCTTGGTACCATCAAGCTGCACCTTGCACCCTTGAGTGCAACTTTTTGTCCATTTAAGGCCCCCATACATGGGCCGATAAAAGCTGCCGACAGACCAAGTCGGCAGCTTATTGGCCCGTGTGTGGGGCCATCCGACGAGCTTCCCCGATCGATATCTATCTCGATCGGGCAGGTTAAAAAACCTAGTCAGATTGCAAATTTCTACTTGTATGCGGTCCCACGATCCGACTGCCCATATGGCCTCCATTATGATCCAATCGTTGGGCTCTAGGGCCCACGATCGGATCAGCCTATCACCCACTTCAATGTGGGCATATCGGGAAGAGATTCGCTCGTCTGGCGATATCACCAAGCGAGCGGATCTCCCTGTCTATGGCCACCATTAGAGTAGAAGATATAGACCACTTGTTACCAAGATGCCCTCAGAGAAGTAGGTTACTTGTCAGTGGCCTTTTGGCTAAGACGGAGTGTAGTATCTGTTCTTATCAGTAGGGTTTTTTCTCTTGTTCCTTCTGCTGGAATGGCTTCCTTGATGCTCTAAACTCTTGATAGCCCACGGTATTGTGGACCACCCAAGGTGCTTTCAATCATAGCCCCATACACACTGATAATCTTGATAACACCAGTTGGAAGTTGGTGGTGTACATATAGTGTACACCACATGTTATGGACCTTCCCTTTTTCATTTTCAGTTCACATATTTGAGGATGCTATATGCCCATAAGGACTCCAGCCCTCACAGCCATGACAACCTGGGTTGGAGGATCATGTGGACTTTTTGTCATGTTTCTGGCTCTCCTTTATGGCAGTGGCACATGGGAAGACTTGTCGACCTCAATTTTTAATTTGCTGCTGCTGGCGACAACTCATTTTAAAGTCATTTTAAAGCTGACTATTGCTCACAGATTGGGGACCCCCTCTATAAGCTGCAAAGACATGCAAAACACAACTATTATTATTAGAACACGTATTATTGTTACTGAGTGGCAATATTTTAATACAAACACAAAGTTGAAGCAAAATAAAGTAAGATGACCATTTCCCTTGACCCAAAAGCAATTTCTGGTCTGTACTATTATCTAAAATCCCATATGTTGATTTAGAGAGGGGCTGGCTGACAGTTGACAATAGCACTGTCCTGTTAACTCAACCTAGCCTATTGTTTGATGGGAGTTAAAAGTGGAGCCTGCAGACATGATTTTATTGTCTGTTTTTCCTGTGCTGGACAATGGTATTGCTTGTTGGATGTACAGCTTGCTTCCTCTTATCCAACAGAATTTGGGAATGATGAGATACCCTTATCTGATGATGGTTATCAGAATAAATGTCATGAACCAAAATGTTTAGGTCGGCATAGCACAGGCTTTTTCAAGTGGTGTGGCTGAATCATACCATGGGTGTGAGGCGTCACTGTGTGGGTCCCTGTATGATCCCTTGACTCTTTTTGTGTGGAATTCTCAGTAACTGGAGCCCATACAACCACAAAGCATTTAAAGTAACAATTTATCTTGGAAATATTGGTCAAAGTAATTTTCTTTTGCTGTAAGAAAAATTAGCAAATCAAGTTTGTGATGTGTGAAGACTTTGTTTGGAATGATTGTGGTGGGTGCCCATCATCTGGTGTGGTCACAAGCCCTGCTTTGCCTTGTAATTATGGCTGTTGCCTTGATGATCAGGATGGAAAATTCAATTTACAGATGTGGGTTTATTTTCTTTATGCTTTCCCTTTTTTTACTATTAGGGTTTAACTTTAGGTGGCCATACATGCAGAAATAAGGTCGTTTGGTAAGATCGCTAAATAAGCAAAGTGGGTGATAGCGGGCTGATCCAATCATTGGCCCTAGATATCAATTGGGAGAAGCCCGTTGGAGGGTCCCATACACTGCCCAATAAGCTCTTTGTTGGCAGCTTATATTGGCCCGTGTATGGGGAGATTAACTCAATGTGCAGTTTTAGCTTTGTCTCAGCAGCTTTCGTGTATCTGGTTGGCCACAACCTTAAAACCTTTCTTATTGTCCCACAAACATCATCTATAATCCAGTTAGCAGCATCTAGAAAGAGGGTGATGGTTTTGCTTTCTTTAAAAAAACATCCATTGATTCATTTTACTTCTGCACCAGTACGACAGATGGTAGCTTGGTCTTACACAGAATAATACTGTTTCTAAGGGAGCACAAGCAAAGATGAAGATTTGTTTTGAGCTTTGTGTATTAATTGCCTTCCCATGTTATTATAGTGGGTGGATTTTAATGGAAGGCTTGGGGTGCTAAGCCCAATTAATTTCCTACAATAAACAGGTATTATACATGACTTTATCCAACATCAGCTCTGGTGTATGATACATTGTTACTTTATTTATCCTGTCACATGTTCTGGGGCATTATCCACAGAATTTCCACATAGAATTATACATAGAATTTCCCCCAATGTGTATTCTGGAGGTATTATACATGGAATTAACACTGTATTTATCCTGCTTTGTGTCCTGGGGTATTATACATGGAATTGGCACTGTATTTATCCTGCTTTGTGTTCTGGGGTATTATACATGGAATTGGCACTGTATTTATCCTGCTTTGTGTCCTGGGGTATTATACATGGAATTGGCACTGTATTTATCCTGCTTTGTGTTCTGGGGTATTATACATGGAATTGGCACTGTATTTATCCTGCTTTGTGTCCTGGGGTATTATACATGGAATTGGCACTGTATTTATCCTGCTTTGTGTTCTGGGGTATTATACATGGAATTGGCACTGTATTTATCCTGCTTTGTGTCCTGGGGTATTATACATGGAATTGGCACTGTATTTATCCTGCTTTGTGTCCTGGGGTATTATACATGGAATTGGCACTGTATGTATCCTGCTGTGTGTTCTGGGGTATTATTCATGGAATTGGCAATGTATTCACCCTGCTGTCTGTTCTTTGGTAATATACATGGAATTGCCACTGTATTCATCCTGCAGTGTGTTCTTCGGTTTTGTACATGGAATAACCACTGCGCTGTGTGTTCTGGGGTATTATATATGGAATCAGTACTGTATTTATCCTGCTGTGTGTCCTGGGGTATTATACATGGAATTGGCACTGTATTTATCCTGCTTTGTGTTCTGGGGTGTTATACATGGAATCAGTACTGTAAGTATCCTGCTGTGTGTCCTGGGGTATTATACATGGAATTGGCACTGTATTTATCCTGCTTTGTGTTCTGGGTTATTATATATGGAATCAGTACTGTAAGTATCCTGCTGTGTGTCCTGGGGTATTATACATGGAATTGGAATTGTATTCATCCTGCAGTGTGTTCTGGGTTATTATATATGGAATCAGTACTGTAAGTATCCTGCTGTGTGTCCTGGGGTATTATACATGGAATTGGCACTGTTTTTATCCTGCCATGTGTTCTTGTCTACAATAAATGAAGCTAGCATTATGCATGGATTAGACTACTTCACTAAAACCCAGAATCATCCCCTTGGCTTTAGCCACAAGTTGGTCTGTGGGGGCATATACCTTGCACTACGAGGGAGATTAGAGAATAAGCTGTGTGGAGCCAGGCAGTATGCTTAGTAAATGTTACAGGACTAGATGCCCCAGCTGGCAGCTGATGCACAAGATTGAACTGAATCTCCCATTCCATTATCCTCCATCAGGTCAAAATCAGTTCTCTGTATGTAAGAGAACATTGCTGGCAAAACATAGGGAGTATATATACGTCACCCAGTGCAACGGAACAGAATTCTAACTGGTTCCACGGCCAGACACTGAACACAGCTGGTTCTCTGGTCAGAAGAGAGATTAGTATCATGGCACAAAAATTCTATTTATTAGGAACTGCTCACTTTTTCCACTCCTTACTCTTATGCCAAGTTTACCCTGGCATAAACTAGCTGGCACCATATTGGTGCAACATGTATGAAAGTTGGAATACTTTTTGTTACTGTGTAACCTGAAATGGTTGGAGAGGGGTTAGAGTGCTTGGCTACATAAGTAAAATTATTTCCCCATCCCTGGTAAGTCACTGGCTCAAACCACTGAATTTTAGTCCATAAAACATCTAAGTGACCTCCTGTGTTTGTAGGACAATGACATTAGAGTTCAGGAATCTTAGGAATGAGACATGAGCTCATTGAATTGGTCTTGTGTTAGAGAGTTGAATTAAAAACCTGAACTTTAAATTACATTTTTTAGACAGTGTCATTCTCTGAAGCAATGGAGTAACCAGTAGGATATAAAGAGCCACTGGTGGTACTGCATATGGGCATCAGAAAGACCCCATGTATGGATAGTTAACTTTGCATCTATTGTAGGCCAGGATAGCCTGGTGAGCTATGGTGGGGTCTCACAAAAACAAAACTTTCTTTGGAATACAAAACATTTAACCTTTAAATTATATTTATGTTGGATATGGATATGTCTGGCAAAATGGGCTTTAAAGAATTTAAAGAACTGAGGATGGTAATAAATAGTTGGAGGCAGCAGAGAGTGGCACAGTTGGGAGGCATGACCTTCATACCACTCTTAGGAGCAATGGGACCTAGGTTGAGCCCTTGGGCGCTAAATAATATATCAGGAACATCCAGCAGAAATGGAAGAATGAGTTTTGACTCACATTACCTGCTGTGTATATCTGGAATGTTGTCCAACAGGGAGTAATGAAATTCCAGGATTATAATCTAAATCCAGGTGTCATAAGAACTGAAGGGGCTAGAAGAGAATAACCAGGCTCAGACATGCCCCATTACACATGATAAATCATTTAAGGGTCTTAGTGCCACCATGTTTGTATATTTTCCTTTTCTTGTAATGTTTTTTTTAAATAAAATGCAGTATGGTTATCCTGAAAGATGTGAGATGTTCCAGAAGGACGATACCAACATAAATAGGGGAAATGCAAGTAGCCAACTGAACACCCTTATCCTCTCCAAATGTGAATGGAACTGCCTCCTAACATTAGTGTTGCACATCCTTTCTTTATTCCTATGCAGTCATTGACTATGTTTCCTTCAAAAGCCTTGGCAAGCTAACATTTTTATTCCAAATTAAACTACTATTCAACAGATGAGCCTTGTTGGTTATATGATTTGTCTGATGTAGAAAAGTCTTCCATGTTGTCCTAATCTCCATTGACTTCCCAGAGCAAGTTAAAGGCTTTCACCATTCTGAGAACTTTTGGTCCTCAAGGGAAAACACATGAGAATGGAAATCTTGAAGGAAATGAAAATTGTTGCATACGGTGACATTGTCTTTGCAACGGAAGTTTATGTCTGCCATGGGAATATTCCGAGGATAAATGGCCCATTAAACTAAAAACAACTCAAAATGCTGTTAAAGGGATACACAGTTTCTCTCTGATATTGTAGGGGGGTTGTCCTTTCATGCATTTGTTTATTTTTCAGGGGAAGTGTTGTTCCTCGATATATTTCCTATTTGGGCATGTTTTTCATTGGATACGATAAAATGTCTCACTGGATTTACAGATAGTTGATTATTTGTTATTAATGATTTGTTGATGCTTCGCTGGTTTTATTACTAATCATCATTAACAAGACAGATAGACCTTAGTTTGCAAGACCTTTAGCTTGAGCTAACAAAAGAACCTGATGCCATTGCTAGAGCTTCAACTAATGCTTAATGACACATATTAAGACCTCTATAATTTTCATGAACTTACTTTGCACTTGAGACCGGCCTGTTACTGCAGAACACCCAAGAGAGGGTTAGACAATGGGAGTGTTAAATGTATGCGTGTAATGGTAGCCATGCAATGGAATGGAAAACATGCGTGGAATTTCTGGAACCCAACACTGATTTAGCAGAATATTTTTATTCTCAGTTGGAACCAGATGCTCATACTATCCTGTGATGTATGGGACAGAAATCATTCCTGCAGCAGGGAATATCCCATGATATTGAGAGTATTGTATCAGTCTAATGCCATAGAACTATCTGCATGGAGTTCACTACTAGGAACAAGTTAGTAAAGCCAAGACACCAGCCTGGAGGTATTCTATGTGGGGTGAATATTGGTCACACTTCATCATAGACCTGGCCACTACCCAGATTGCACTCCCTGCTCTGCCTGAAGCTTCCTATTTCTTAAGATTTAGGGCGCATTTTCAGTGCTATTCAGTGACAGGGGTGACACAGTAGGGATAATAGTCTCTGGGAAGGGACTGTTGCTGTGGGATAGCAGGTATAGTAGAGAGAGGT
>CM044441.1:5192252-5202964 GCA_024363595.1 Xenopus borealis | reverse complement strand
TATTAGCAATTGGCCAATCTCTCTGCACCATGCGAGCCCTCAATGAATCCTGAAGTAAAGAGGTTTGGCAATCACAGAGCTAAGCTTGCTAAATTCCCTGGGATGAATGCATCTGGCCCTGGACCTTTGTTTATCTTTTGAATTATCCTTATGTGTGACTTATGTATCGTTAGTTGTATTACTAGAATTGGGGCTATTAAGAAGGAAACCTTCATTAACTGGTTCCTTCAGGAGATGGATTATAACACGTTAATGAAGCACAATAATATGTCACTTGCTATCCCTCTCTATCAGAGACAGAAAGCCAGGATGTCTAGCAGAAGGTTTCCTTTCTCACTTCCACTAGAAGAAGCCCCTGGCCCAATGAAATGTTCCGCTGGGCAGTCTGGGAGCATGGAGTGTCTCTCGTTGGTTTTGTGCTGTTAATGCTCCAGTTACACCCAGAAGAACATGGAGTGACTGAGCTTTGTTCATCTATCCAGAAGACATCTATTGCCAGCAGCGACACTATAATTATTCCCATACTTGGCCTCCCTCGTTTCCCTGAGCAGTTCAAAGCAAGGAGACTGCCTTCATGCCAGAGCAGTTTAACCCTTTGCTGCTGGAGGGGGGCTGCTTTGCATGAAATCTTAGTCCAACCAGAGGCAGATGGAGCAAAGTAGTCTATATAAGTTACAGCCCATTGACCTCACACCATCTCCCCTTACTTGCCCCAGGTTGGACACCCCCTCATACGAAGAACATGAAACTCTGGGGATACACTGCAGTTGTTGCTCGTGATGTAAGTCAAGTTCCAGAGGGATAGTTAATTTCCAGGTTACACATGGCTACAACATAGAATGTACATTAGGATTTCTTTTCTGTACAAAATGACTGGAGTCACGTCAAGTTTGAGATTCCTGCTGTGTCACTTTTCATGTTTCCCCTTTCCCGGTCACCTTCCATGAGAAACCGGCCGGCACCGTGTTGATGTCACTGCATCTGGTATCACGTTTGGTCCCATGTCACACATGCTGAGTTTTATAGACAATATGAACTGACGGGATTCCAGCCAGCAGTGTGGGGAGCAATAACATGAGTACAATTCATTACCCAAGCCAAGGGAACATGTTGCACAATCATTTTTGGATCTGTAACAGTGGTACAACATGTGCCCGGTACCGAAGCCGCTTTGCTATAAATATATCAGTGTTTATATAATAGGGGAAGGGATGGAGAGATCTCATAGACCCAAACAATCAATTGCCCGTGGTCTACTTACCCGTCTCAATGCCTATCCCCTCTCTGGATTTATTAAATTCTTTTTTAGCAGCCCTGGAGCACCTTGAGGGGTGAGTGGGTGGTACATAGAGACTGCTGTAGGCACTAAGCATTAGTCCTGGGGTGGACAGTTTTTTTTCAGAGCCCTCAAACTTTAGGTCAAGGCAATATTGTATCTGGAACCCACTGTACTGGTCAACCATTTAGTTGCATGGGTTCCTAAGATCTGAAGAAACCCTGGCTCTGCACAAGTCTGATCCAAGGATGTGGCCTGGATGGATAGACATCTATCAAAAATTACACATGGAATAGCAGAAGAATCAGTGGGTGAAAAAGTTCCAGGAATATAGAGGTCCCGGAATGATGTATAGTTTTTGGTTTCAGTGCCATAATACATTTTAATGTAGGGCCCAGTAACTACTAGGCTATGTAGCTGGCTTATGTTGCACAATGAAAACTGGCAACGGGTTCTCAGAACACTTACGCTTAGCCAGTAGATCGACCCTGCCTCAGGGTGCCACTTACTCTCAGCCAGTAGGCCAATGCTGCTTTATGGGGCCTCTTACTCTCAGCCCGTAGGCTGACCATGCCGCTTAGTCTCAGCCAGTAGGCCCACCCTGTTTCATGATGCTTCTTGCTCTCTGCCAGTAGGCTCATGGAACCTTTTATTCCCAAACTGTAGGCCGTCCCTGCCTCATAGTGCCTCTTACTCTCACATTGTAGGCAGACCTTGCCTCATGGCACCTCTTAGTCTCAGCCAGTAGGCCAACCCTGCTTTATGATGCTTCTTACTCTCTGCCAGTAGGCTGACTCCGCTTCATGGAACCTCCTATTCTCAAACTGTAGATCGTCCTTGCCTCATAGTGCCTCTTACTCTTACATTGTAGGCAGACCCTGCCTCATGGCACCTCTTAGTCTCAGCCAGTAGGCCAACCCTGCTTCATGATTCTTCTTACTCTCTCCCAGTAGGATGACTCTGCCTCATGGTACCTCTTACTTTTAGCCAGTAGCCTGATACTTCCTCATGGTACCTCTTACTTTTATCCAGTAGCCTGATACTTCCTCATGGTACCTCTTACTTTTAGCCAGTAGACTGATACTTCCTCATGGTGTCTCTTACTCTCAACCAGTAGGCTGACCTTGCCTCATGGGACCTCTTACTCCCAGCCTGTAGGCCTACTCTGCCTCATGGTACCTCTTACCTTCAGCCAGAAGGCTGATCCTGCCTCATTGTATCCGCTTGAAATAAATGAAATGGTTTATTCTTCCTCCCCAATACAACTTGTAGTATAGGGGGTATAGGGGGGCCCATGATGCCCTAATTAATGAACAATTTCAACAAATACTAGTAAAATGGATAACCTCTGGATCTGTTGGGGGCCCTAAAATTAATTTGCTGTGGGGCCCAGTAACATCTAGTAATGCCACTGCTTGTAGTCATTAGAGTAAATGTTTCAGGCAAACCCTGGGGTTTCCTACTGCCCCTGAACCATGCCAGGTCCTTTGTGGCCTGTGCAGCCTTTACAGGCCTGTGTGTATTCATTCTACCCCGGCACTTTGCTATATTACAGTGTCAGGTTTTTTTTTCCATACTGCCACTGCTCCATGGTAACTGAAATAAATGAAGAACAGAAATAGCAGAAAGCAGAACACTTGTGTAGTCAGCCTTGTGACGAGGTTCTCTGTACGGTGAATGTATGGTGAGCTTTATATTGTACAGGCGCTCAGTGTATCTCTAGGGAGGTCTGTTTCCTCTCACTACTGTGCTGCTCTATGGAAGATAGAGTATAATAAGCCAGTCTAATACTGAATACGCCCAGTATGACTGTGCTCTTATACAATTTCATATACACACATTTAGTCACTGAGATGTATACAGATTTTAACTCAGCCTGCTGATGGCAGACAATGAAAACAATGAATATAAAGTCCTGTAGTGGCAGAAAGACCCAAAGTCACGAAAGGCTCCTGCCACCAATGTTTTTTTTTTAAATATTTTTTGGGGTCTCATTTTTTCTTAACTTGTAAGGGGGGCCCTGCTGCCAATGTTTTGTTAAAAAATATTTTTTGCGGCCCCATTTTTTTTTAACTTGTAAGGGGGGCCCTGTCGCCAATGTTTTTTTTAAAAAAAATTTTGGGGCCCCATTTTTTTTTAACTTGTAAGGGAGGCCCTGTCACCAATGTTTTTTTAAAATTTTTTGGGGCTCCAATTTTTTTTTAACTTGTAGGGTGGGGGGCTGTTACCAAGGTTTTTTTAAAAAAAATATTTCTTGAGGCCCCAATTTTTTTTTTACTTGTATGGGGGCCCTGACCATCTATAGCTTTTTATAACTTTTGTGTGTAGGGGGGTTACTTTTTAGCACTGATGTCTGTGTGGTCTTTTAACTGTGATGTGGGGGTGGGGCTTGGGCACCAGGGCGGACAGGGTCCAGGGGGCCCGGAAAATTTGTTGTACGGGGCCCCGTGATTTCTAATGGCGGCCCTGGCACACCCTCACTCCCCCTCGCACGCCGGAATACAGGGTCTCCAAATAGCGGCTGGGCAGCATGGCGCCCCTAATTTTTTGCCACCCTAGGCCAGGGCCTTTGTTGCCTCGCCACCAATCCAGTCCTGACATACACAGTTATATTCAAAGACATTTTTCAGTTGGTCTTATTTTTATTTTTTAGTTGTAATTTTTTTCAGCAGCTCTCTAGCTTTTGAGATTCATCGACTGTCTTTTTGCTAGGCGCCGACTTACCCTAGTAACCTGGCAGTGGTTTGAATGACCCACTAGGATCAGACAGATGGTACTGAAATCCCAAGGAGCAGGCATATATGTAAATGCTATAAACCTACAGGGAAGCTCCACTGAACAATTAACAAAGGCCATACATAGTGAGTCTCTGGTACAGACATTGTGAGGCCAGTTGTCCTACAGAACAGTTACTGAGACAACAGCCAAACATTGTGGGGATGTCTGGGTAATTTCACAGTAACTGTTCTGTAGGACACCAGGACACCAGATGACTTCTTCTTAGAAAAAGTGAAAAATCTCTTACAGTATTTTAGTATCTTGCTATTAGTTATGGGACCCATTATCCGGAAACCCGTTATCCAGAAAGCTCCCAATTATGGAAAATCTGTCTCCCACTGTATCCAGATAATCCAAATGATTGCCTTTTTCTCTGTAATAGTAAAACAGTAGCTTGTACTTGATCCCACCTAAAATATAATTAATCCTTACTGGAACCATTTAATTAATGTTTAAATAATTTTCTAGTAGACTTGAGGTATGAATATCCAAATTACAGAGAGATCTGTTATCCGGAAAACCCCAGGTCCCAAGCATTCTGGATAGCGGGTCCCATACCTGTACTAATAATAGCATTAGTGATGTCACAATTACTATTATCAATCCCTAATCACGATGTGTTGATACACAATTACACAATTCCATGAGCCGTAGTTGACATGTACAACATGGACCTCTGAGCACCCTGTAGGCTTTGTGCAACATCTGGTCTATACTTGTGGCCTCGTCTTCAGAGATAAACGGATTCCAGAGAATATCTGCCTTCCTTTTTTTTATTCAGTGAGTTTGTGAACCTTTGAGGCATAAAACACACAACAGCACAACACTGGCTTAGCACATTCAGCTAAAATGCCTAGAAATTTGCACTACTAGTGATGGGCGAATTTATTCGGCAGGCGTGAATTCGTGGCATATCCCCGCGATTGGCCGCCGGCGAATAATTTCACGAAACGCCAGTGAAAATTTGCCTGCCGAAAATTCGCTGGCATAAAAAAAAAACGAGAAGCGACGCGCATCAAAAACAACGTGATGCACGTCAAAAACGTGATGCAACTCGTTTCGTGAATTCACGAATTTCGCTCATTTTTCGGCAAAGCGAAACGGGATAGATTCGCCCATCACTATGCACTACATCTCAAAGCTTGTGATCCTTAATCCATCATGTCCAATCAAGGTTTCTCCTGGTTTCTTGTAGGCTGTATAGTTTGGAGCTTAGATATAAACAGAGCCAGGCCAAGGAATTTTGGCACCCAATCCAAGGGTGTCCATCTGCCCCTAGGATACACTCAGGTGAAATACATAGGACACCAGAGAAGAGATTTTCAAGACCATGAATGTAATAGTAGATTTATGAATGTGCACGGCACTGGTATTGCTAAAGGGGTGGTTAACCTTTAAGATAACTTTTAGTATGTTATAGAATGGCCAATGCTAAGCAAGTTTTCAACACGTCTTAATTTTTTCTAGTTTTGGAATCATTTGCCCTCTTCTTCTGACTCTTTCCAGCTTTAAAATGGGGGTTACTTACCACATCTAAACAACAAATGCTCTGTAAGGCATTCAGTGCCATCACATTTCCCCAAAACAGATAGCAGCTTCTTAGTGGTCATTTTGCCTCTGGTGCATCATCAGTGACATTAACATCTGCAGAAAAAACATGTGCTATGGGAACCAGCAATGCCATCTCTTTATTGGCTGCTAGTCTGAAGTGCGTGTTCAGTAATCTGAGCTGAGAAGAACTGAGCATGTACGATAGCCAACAGCCAAAGCAAATTCCAGAGGGAGAGGGCCAAGTGGGTTAGAGGAGCAGAAGGAATCCTAAGTGATTAGGGGGATGCTGCAGCCTTACTATTAACCTTTGAACAACTGGAGTGGCAGGTATTTAAAGATTCCAAAGAGGCCATTGACTGATTAAATGTCTTTGTGTAGGGTTTTATATGTCCTTTAAGACTCTTGAAACATTTGGCATCTTTTTACAACATTATTATAAGCAGTGATGGAATGGCAGACCTGCATTTTATCACTTCTACACCGCTTTTTATTAGGTTTTCACTCTACAACTGCTAACTATAACAATAATGAAGCTGTAACTGACTTATTATTAACTTGTTAAAGTATTATCATGAGGAATGAGCAGCGGGGGAAGGTCACGTACAACATTGTTCTGTTCCACTGAACAACCTCTAAGGCTTGTGCAACATTTGTCATATTTTAATGTGCCTGAAACCATAAGTGATGAGTCTAGTGAAGATCTCCCTTTCTATGAAGGGTTCAGCGAGTTTGTACAATAATGATGCCAGAACAACAATGTCCCCACACAATGCTTTCAGCACAATAAGTAAATGCTTTGCAACAAATCATATTTCCTGATCATTTGTAGTGAAATGATTTGTAAAGCAGAATATTTAAGGGGCTTCTGATCTATTATCCATTTTTTTTTCATCTTTCTTATTGGGTTTTTGAAAGCATAACAGATTTACCATGTAATAGAGTCCTGCGCTGGTCAATTTTTTGGGACCCGTACCCGACCCGTACCTGCAACCCGCAATCCGCAACCCGGACCTGCGACCCGCATTCTTACCCGCTTGGACCCGCGACCCGAGCCGTACCCGCAACCTGCTAACCACAACCCGCGACCCGCTGACCATCAAGAATCAGGAAGTGCTGTCATTGTAAACCGGAAGTGACATCATCGGAAGTAGCCGTGATCAGAAAAAAAGAGGAGTAAAACAGGAAGTGCTGTCATTGTAAACCGGAAGTGACATCATCAGTAGTAGACATGCTCAGAAAAAGGAGTAAAAATCGCTATGGCGAGGATCCGCGACCCGATCCTCAACCCGCCAACCTGCAGAACCACCGGCCGCTTCTATACCCGCACCCGCAGGGTACCAGACCTGCTGCAGGACTCTACCATGTAACAGATTATGTTAAACACAATACGATGACATATACTGTGTGCCCATGTTATGCGACTAATAATTCAATAAATAATAATAATAATTATATAAAGATGAGCAAGATAATTATACTATCTAAGGATAATGAGCTAATAAACCCATAAAGAATTATTACTTGGTTAAAAAAACAAACCTCGCACGGTGGAATAACAAAATAAAAATTTTTTATAACGACACTAAAATTGCCCAATAAATAAAGATTTTAAATTTTCGATTTGTGTCTAGACTCAGTTTTGATCGAACTAAAACGACCAATTTTCAGAAAACCTGTGTGTTTAAGATGAGGTTCCTCTGATTTGGGTTTTTATGGCCTCTTGCCTCTTCTTCTCGTATATGCTGAAGCTCATATATGAATATCATAGGGATAGATAAGCTACAGAGTGAGTCTTGAATTCCGGAGTAATCTTCATCCCCGCAGCATTGTATAGGTATAAGATCCGTTATCCGGAAACCTGTTATCCAGAAAGCTCCCAATTACATCTCCCATAGACTCCATTTTATCCAAATAATCCAAATTTTTAAAACTGATTTCCTTTTTCTCTTTAATAATAAAACAGTAGCTTGTACTTGATCCCAACTAAGATATAATTAATCCTTATTGGAGGCAAAACCAGCCTATTGGCTTTATTTCATGTTTATATGATTTTCTAGTAGGCTCAAGGTATGAAGATCCAACTTATGGAAAGAGCTGTTATCCAGAAAGCACCAGGTCCCAAGCATTCTGGGTAACAGGTCCCATACCTGTAATAATAAAACAGTAGCTTGTACTTGATCCCAACTAAGATAAAATTAATCCTTATTGGAAGCAAAACCAGCCTGTTGGGTTTATTTCATGTTTATATGATTTTCTAGTAGGCTCAAGGTATGAAGATCCAATTTATGGAAAGAGCTGTTATCCAGAAAGCCCCAGGTCCCAAGCATTCTGGGTAACAGGTCCCATACCTGTAATAATAAAACAGTAGCTTGTACTTGATCCCAACTAAGATAAAATTAATCCTTATTGGAAGAAAACCAGTCTATTGGCTTTATTTAATGTTTACATCATTTTTTAGTAGATTTAGGGGCAGATTTATCATTGGTCGAATTTCGAATGGAAAAAAAATTCGAAATTCGACCAGTGAATAGTGGGGAACAAAAAAAAAATTTGAATTCAAATTTTTTCAGCGCAATGCGATCGATCGAATAGGGAAGAATTTTTCTAATTCGATCTAAGGGAATGATCCCCAACTCGGTAGCATTGATCTGGCGAACTAGGGGGTCAAATAAAATTTTTAAAGGGGAAGTAATCGACCATCAAATAGTCGAATATTCGAATTCGAATATTCTATGGTCGAATTTGGTCAAATTTGCCTAATTTGCATATTCGAAATTCAAATCTTTTTGAAAATTTGATCGAATATTCGAATCATTCATGTGAATACATGTGAATTTAGTAAATTTGCCCCTTAATGTATGAATAACCAAATTACAGAATGATCTATTATCCAGAAAGCTCCAGGTCCAGAGAATTCTGAATAACAGGTCCCATACCTATATATATATTAGGGGGCTACCTACAGAATAATTATTGGAAATCGGGACAATCTTGATCCCCATAGCAGACGTGCATTATGTATAAACTGTGTTAGCTATAGCAATAATGATTCCGTATCTTGTGAAACCATTATCCCATAGTCACAAGGAATTGATAAGCACAAACAAATTGTCAGTAGCTCACGTACAACTAATTGTTTTCCACTGAATACTCCATCTGCGTCTTTTTACAACATTATGAAACGGCGATGAAACACTTCTTGGAAATCTCTCTCTTTCCCTTTTTTTTTGTGGTTGAGCGATTTAAGAGTGATTTTACTCCAAAAAGAGTTCTCAGCACTTTTACATTATCTCTTTTGAAACCAAAAATATTTGTATATTATGTGTTTATTATTCACTCATAAAGCAGAATGTTAAAAAAAAAAACCTTGATCTTTGGTCCCAAAACCTACCGAGTATCAGACAATGTCCCATGTTATTTCCTGTAGGTTAAATTGATCTTTCACTGGCAGGTTCAAATATATTTTCTGTTCACGCCAAAATTGATATTGAGTTGAGCATATGTTGATCAAGGCTACACCCAGCGGTGTAACTACAAAGGAAGCAGACCCTGCGGCTGCAGGGGGGCCCAGGAGGTATAGGGGCCCCATGAGGCCCTAATTCATATACAATGTCAATACATTTTGGTAAAACAGGTCAATATCTAGACATTTTGAAGGCCTGAACAATAAACTGATGTGGGTCCCGGTAACATCTAATTACACCACTGGCTACATGGGCACAAATGGGTGCCCTTCTGATCTCACACCCTATATGGTCCAATGGCTGGACAGAGGGCTGAATGATTGGATTGGTCCTATTGAGCCCAACAACTATATATTTATACATATATATAGGTATGGGATCTTTTATCTGGAAACCCGTTATCCACAAAGCTCCGAATTATGGGAAGGATGTCTCCCATAGATTACATTTTAATTAAAGGGGGCCTGTTACCTTAGGAAATAATTACAAATCTTTATGATGTTAGTCAAGCAAAATAAACTTCACTTACACTTTATAAATTATTTAAATCTTGTTTCCTTTAGTCTTGGAATTCACAATCATGTGAAACAGGCAGCAGCCATTTTGGGGGCACTGTTATTAATCTTGTTTATACACCAGTATGGGGCACCTGATGTCCATGCCTATGCACTGGCTAACCAATCAGATGGTGAGGAGGGAGGGGGGAATGAGAGGAGTGCAGTGACATCTAGTAAGTGCAGAATGGAAAGTGAAAGTAATTGCCTGCCTATGGCATAGAGGAGGGGCAGGTAATATATGATTGACAGCTGGGAGTTTTAATCCAGTATATAACAGGTATAGATATGTTAATAAAAAAAAGAATTTGAGTTTCATGTTTAATTTGAAGAGGACTTTTATTATACAGCTTTTTATATTAAGTGACAAGTCCCCTTTAAATAATTCAAATTTTTTCAGAATTATTTTCTTCCTCTCTGTAATAACAAAACAGTTGCTTGTACTTGATCCCAACTAAGATATAATTAATGCTAATTGGAAGCAAAACCAGCCTACTGGGTATATTTAACGTTTAAATAATTATCCGGAAAAACCCCTGGTCCCAAGCATCCTGGATAACAGGTCCCATATCTGTATTGTGGACTAGGGCACTTTTTTTACATGGAGAAGACCAACGGGCATAGATTATAATTATTGTGCCTTGCTAGGTTTGACTGGGTTGTATGAGACATTTTAAACCAGGGGTCACCAACTTTTTTTTTTACCCATGAGCCACATTCATATGTAAAGGTAGTTGGGGAGCAACACAAGCATGCAAAAGGGATACCAAGTAAGGGCTGTGATTGGGTATTTGATAGCCCCTATGTGGACTGGCAGCCTACAGGAACCTCTGAATACAAATAGTTTTTATGCAAGAAAAACTTGCCTCCAAGCCTGGAATTCAAAAATAAGCACCTGCTTTCAGGCAAATATGAGCAAGGGGTTGCTGAGCAACATTCTGATTGAGAGGCCATTGGTTGGGATCACTGTTGTAAACCATAAAGCATGATGTTCTTTATATGTGCTGGAACATGTTCTGTTGTTTTTAGAGGGATCCTGTCATGGGAAAAACATTTTTTTCAAAATGTATCAGTTAATAGTGCTGTTCC
>CM044441.1:5056532-5077839 GCA_024363595.1 Xenopus borealis | reverse complement strand
CTTATCTGTTATACCTGTATACCTGTACCTTCTACCTGATGGTAACTAAGCTGCATGAGCCGATATTGGGGGAAAACAAATTTCTTAGTAGACTTGTAGGGGAATGTAATATAAGTCAGTAACGCAAAAACTATTCGCAATGCGAAAAAGTTAAGCCTTTACGCAAACAAATTTTGCTTTGCGCGAATGCAATATACCTTTTGCGAACCCAGAAACTGTTTTAGCTAATGCGCTGTCAATGTAATAAAACTTCTTAATGAAAAAGTCGCAATGTTTGCTCCAAAAGATTATGACACCTTCAAGCACTTCTTAAGAGTGCGCAATTACAATTCGCATTGCTCAATAACGAATCACAATGCAATAACCGCTTAAGGAACAATACTACATTGCGAGATGTGGATTTTTACTCTTATTGGTGCTCAATGTTTTGCTCTTTGCGGCAGTGTATGAAGATCCAAATTACAGAAAGATCCCTGGACATCATGCCTGTATTATAATAAAACGGTTGTTTTGTTCAACAGATACAGAATTAGTGGAGGTTATTTATCACCACTGGGCAAATTGGCCCATGGGCAGTTACCCATAGCAACCAAACAGATTGCTGCATTCATTGTTCTACTTGCAGCTGGCCTCAAAAAGCTAATTACTGATTGGTTGCTATAGGTAACTGGCCATGGGCAAGTTTGCCCAGTGTTGATAAATGAGCCCCAGTATGTTGATTGCTAACGTTGTACATACTTAGGAAAGGCTGTTTAGCATGGTCATCAAATGAGTAAAGGTGGCCATACACGTAGAGATCCGCTCGTTTGGTGATGTTGCCAAACGAGCGGATCTCTCCCCGATATGACCACCTTGAGGTGGGCGATATCGGGCTGATCCGATCGTGGGCCCTAGGGCCCAACGTTCAGATCAGTACGGGCGGTCGGATCGCGGGACCGCATCAACGAACAGATGCGGCCGCGATCCAACGGGATTTTTAATCCTGCCCGATAGACATCTGCCCGACTTTCGGCCAGATATCGATCGGGAAAGCCCATCGGAGGGCCCCCCACACGGGCAGATAAGCTGCCGACACAGTCTGTCACAGCTTTTATCTGCCCGTGTATGGCCAGCTAGAGTCCCATTTGGCTTCTTAAGTGTTGTGCTAAATTGTGCTAAATTGAGCTGAACCAATTGTTCTCCTGCTTGGCCACTGGTTACATCCCTTGGAGGGTCTGCGCAGTTCAATTTGTGGAGGATCACATGCGCTACCCAAACCTGTCCTCCTACAATTGGGTTTTCCAGCCATCCCCTAAATCTGAATCTGACTTTGTTTTTGTGTCGGCATCCAAAATTTTTCTGTTGTGTATCCAGCTTTACTCAGCTTCAATAGGGAAAGGATAAGAAAACAATCTGGAGAGTTGAGGGTACTTGCCCTACATTACTGCTATGAACAGTCACACCAAAAGCTTCACATTTTTATTTATTAAAGGAGAAATGGGGATTCTGTAAATAATTCTTCATAGAGTAGCATCTTGTAGCACACAGTAGCCTCTTGCTTCAGACCTCCAAAGAGGAGAATAGAGAACCTTTTAAAGGAGAGTCTACCTAATAATGAACTGTATCTATGCCATAGCAATGATACAAACATTCAATGTGGTCGTTAGGGTCTGTAATCAGATAGTGGTTCGAATACCAGACTGGATAAGAACAGGAGAGTGTATTAACAGAAAGTAATTCCAAAAACATAGCCACACTCGGTGCTAACAACTTTCATTTCTGTAAGCCTGGCCTTGGGCTAAGTCTACACAAGCAGCTCTTGGGAGATTAGTCGCCCCGGCGACAAATTCGCCTCTTCTTCGGTTCAATAATCTCCCCAAACTGCCTTCTCCCTGCCCTCCACCCACTAAACTGAAAATCACACGGCCGCTCGTTTCCTGAAGTGGCCCGAAGTTTCCTCATCAGCCAATTTTCAGTTTAGCGGGCAGAAGGCAGCGAGAAGGCAGTTCGGGGTGATTGTCGTCCTGAAGAAGAGGCAATTTGTCGCTAGGGCGACTAATCAGATATCTACATGTATGTAGATCAATAGTTCAGAAGGTCTTTTGATGTTTCCTCCCCACTCTACATAAGCTCCAGAGTATTGCTTGTTTGAAAAGTTTTTAATCGTGGAATGCATCAAAGTATTTCTTCTCCTTGTGCCATGATGTGCCTTGTTGTTGGTCTGATTTAGATGTGTTACGCGTTGATCTACCAATGACCCTACATTCTCCCTGAAAAGTTTGCCATCACAACAGGACTATCCCTGCCAAAGTGGGATATTCATCAGGTAGCATCCCTTCTAAGAAACCCTTCTATTAACGAATTCCACATCTCATATTCGAGGAAACAGGTGGTGATCTGTCCAATACTGGAAACCTGTCTCTTCCTGATATTGGAGTGCATTGTGAAAGGCGTCAAAGTACTTTTACACCCTGAGGCCACAAGTCTTATTGTTGGCTTGATCGAAACAGGACACAGGTCGAAACAAATAATCCCACATTTTCCCATTAAAGTCAGCTGTCATTAGCCATTACAACAGGTCTACCCTTGCCATCGGCCTCAGCAACAAAAGAGCAGTACCTTAAAGGTTCAATGCTTCTTTCTCAATGCAATTTAGCTTTGCGTGTCTTGTTTATTAGTGTATGATGATAGCCTCATTCAGATTACACCTTGATCTAACATTGACTCCACATTTTCCATGGAAATCAGCCGTCCCTTGCCATCAAAACAGGTCTACCGGCCAAATTGGCATATTGATCACAAAGTATCCATTCTTGTTAAGAATTCCAGATTTAAGGCAACAGGTGGTGACCTTACCAGCATTGGAAAGCATTTTTAAAGAATAACAATTGAAATATCTAACATAATCTTGTTTATGTTTTTTATGTTAACTTGAGCTTTTATTGATTTGTCAAAGTAAAATAATCAGCTTTGCAATCAACATTAAGATTGTAATGCAAGAAAGAGAGGCTGAGAGAATGATAGAAAGAAGGAGAATGCGAGAAAGAGGGAGGACATAGGTATTTAGGGGGGAGGATAGGACAGGTGGTATTCTGCTTCTCAGTGAGTCTTCTACTACATTTTAACCAGCTGTGTTTTTGTTCTCTTTTCAGAATCCCAAAATGGATTACAGTTCATTTAGCGGGGCACCACGGTTCCTCACCAGGCCCAAGGCCTTCATGATGGCTTTGGGGAAAGATTCCACCCTAAGTTGCCAGATTATAGGAAACCCAACTCCCGTAGTCACATGGGAGAAAGACAAACTCCCAATCAAGTCGGAAGGTCGTTTTAAAACGATAGAAGAAGGCAACCTGTATCGAATCACAATTTATGAGCTACGGTTTGAGGACAGTGGTCAGTATATCTGTAGGGCGATCAACACCATTGGTGAAGCCTTTGCAGCCGTTTCCATCAAAGTAGGGGATGAAAAGGAAGGCACTGTTGCAGAATGCGCACCCTTCTTTATTTTGAAACCAATCACCACGAAGATTAATCTAGGAGAAGATGCCACATTTCAGTGCAGGGTACAAGGCAATCCCCCACCCACGGTGAAATGGGAAAAGGATGGGAAAATTCTTGGCAAAAGTTTTGACTCACATCGCATTAGGATTATAGATAATGGCGAGTCCAGCTCTGTAAAGATACATTGCATAAGGTTTTCTGACAGTGGAACGTATTTATGTCGGGCAGAGAACCCTGTGGGACAAGCCACGGCTTCCGCATCATTATTGATTGATTCTTTTTCAAACAGCACAGCTGCTCTGGAACCTACCTATGCCAAAACAACTTCTCTGTTGTCTCACCTTCAAAAAAGACGGGAAGAAATGAGGAAATCAGACACATCAATCATTGGTTATGTTGACTCCAATGCCACATCCTATGGAGCTGTGGATTCATTATCCAGCCTGGGCTTTAGCTTGAGTCTTGACTATGAAAGAGCTGCCTCCCTCACACAAAAAGTGAGTCGTGATGGAACATTTGGTGTTCTTACCCGTACTTGCACGGTGACTGAGGGAAAGCATGCCAAAATGAGTTGCTATGTAACTGGGGAACCCAAACCTGAAATTGTCTGGAAAAAGGATGGCGACATTATAACAGAAGGACGGAGGCATGTCATATATGAAGATGAGCAAGAGAACTTTGTATTGAGAATTTTATTCTGCAAGCAAATCGACAATGGTTTGTACACCTGCACAGCCTCTAATCTGGCTGGACAGACCTACAGCTCAGTGCTTGTTATAGTAAATGGTAAGGACTTGACGATTTTGTATTTTTACTTCCATGCTCAGGAGTAATAAATCTCTCTCTTTGTCTTGCTGCTTGGCCACCTAGGGCAATAGAGAAGAAGCCATTATAATAATATCCACTAAACCCTTATTAATTCCCAGGTATTTTTTTTACTGTTTATTTTAGATATTTAGGAGGTTATTTATTAAATCTGAATGCCAAAAAACATAGATTTTATGCCAAAGTATAAAATCTGAATTTTTAGTGGGAAAAAAACCTTAAATTTTTTACTTATAATTGATATAGTTATTAATTATTCTCAGAGGATGGAAAAAGTCTGAATTTGAAAATACAACATCTCAGACCTACCGAGGTTGTATAAAAGTCAAAGTGAAAGGGATAGGTCCCTATTTCCTACTTGGAAGTTTCTGTTGCCTGCCTTGGATTTAGCCCGAAAATCCAACTATATCGGCAAAAATTTAAAAAATTCAGGCTTTTTGGGGAAAAGTCCCAAAAAAATTGAGGAGTTCGTGAAAAAACTAAAAAAATATGACTTGGGGTTTCTCTCAATTTTTGTCCCCGACCCGATTAAATCGTGCTTTTTAATAAATAAATTAGGTCCAATCGTGGATTTTAGTTTGGTCGTTTTTAATTAAAATAATTTGAAAAATTCTGGTAAAGGTTAATTAACCACGTTAAATCATTGTGCATGTGAACCTATTTATTCTGATACTGAGCAGTAGGGATGCATGGGGCAGATTTTTTGGTTCCAGTATTCTGATATTACTTTATCAGTTAATTTTTCCCAGTATTTTATCATCGTCTCTATTTGATGAGGTGCACTCCAAAGTATGATGGTGCTATGAGGGTAGCCTATACCAACAATGGGCAATACATATGTCTTCCCAATACACATTTTCCACTTAACTTTCACACACTTGAATACATCCTGGAAGGCCAAAGTACAGTATGTGAGATATAGCTTGTGCTGACATTCCAGCCAATGCTCTCCTGCACAATGGAGAAGACCACAGATTAACCATATCTAAAAATGCCCATTCCAGTGATAGCTATGCACTAAAGGGGCAATATTTTCCTAATCCCTGATTTTCATGATGGGGGGCTATAACTGATACTTTGCCGCTAGCCTCTGTAGTTAGTGAAAACCCTGCTTTCTGTCACCTGGTATGTACTTACTTCTGTCCTTCGATTTATTTGGTAGATGTCCATCAAGTAATACTCTATGTAAATTCCACTCCATCAGGCTGTCCAGCTCCCAAGCTGCCTTTGGTTTAAAAATAGAATGGAATGAGTCAGTCATGTAGTTATACTTAGATTGTTTAAATGTCTTTTTCCACTCCCACCACTTTCCACCAGCTTGGCTTACTCACAACAATGGATCGTCTCAGAAACCAAGCTCAAAACTCTCAGAAACCAAAGTGCTGTGTGTCCATGATGGTATTATTATGCATTGATTTGGGGATTTTTCCTTGGACGCAATCAGATAAAGTTAAGCTTAGAGTTAGATCTGTGACCAGTTGGTGATTGCTGAATGACATCATCCTATGTAGGGTGATCTTGTTCAAATAGAGAGGGTGTTGGCTTCACATAAATAAGTGTGTGAAAAGCTTTTGAATAGGCAAGAACAAAGTCTGAGCCCCAAATCTGGTACAAGCAGCCAAGTCGGACAAAAGAGCTCAGGGTGCAGGGCTAGGCACAACTTTAGTAGCAGAATTATAACCAGTCAAAACACTTTTCTAATTAATAACTAACTCACTTGTACCACTCTTCCAACTAGGCTTGCATTGTATATCAGAAGGAAAGTTGTAGCACCCTCGACTTAATACCTGCCTTCAACAGGCAGTAATTCGAAGTCTCTGTTTGGTCTTTAGTTGGGCTGTATAATTTATTTTTTATGCTTTTTGAAGGGCTAGGCTTCAAATTCTGACTGATTCAAGTTTGCAAGGTAGCAACTGTTCAAGTTTTCTTAAACTACTACACAACATGGAGGGTCTTATTTATTAAAATCCAAATTCTTCTGATTAATTTAACTTAAAAAATTCCGACCAAACTAGAATCCATGATTCCAGTCCAATTACCTTATTTATTATTAAAAATGATCATAATCATGATTCAGATTAGGGCCCAAATTTTTTTGCTTTTCCCCCCAAAAATCTGTAGGATTTTAAGGCTAATTCCAGCGCAGAACACAGAAACTTCTAAATAGGATAGGGGCCTCTCCCATTGACTTATTTACAACCTTGGTAGGTCTGACATACTGGATTTTCAGATTTGGACTTTTTTCATTCTCAGGGGATAATAAATCTTGAAAAATTTATTTATTTTCCCACTAAAAACTCCAAACGTTCGAGAGTTTATGTCCACTTTAAATAGTCGTTAACCTTTGTAGTAATGCCAGTATCCTCTTTGGCTCCAGCCCATAATTCCCACTGTAGATTTGCTGAAAATTTCTATTACATTGGTGCCAATCATGGCAGATACCCAAAAAGTAAAAATTGTTGCAAAAAAGAAAAAAAACAAGGGGACAAATCTGGTGCACATGTCACTGCTACATGTGCGCCCAATAAGAAACTTTCAATTCACTGGTATTAGGAGCTGTGACAAGATGGGGGAGTTTTGTCTGCAGCCGTTCTCTTCCAGAGCAGTATAATAGTTGGTGGTGCACACTTTAGAATTAATAATAATGATGGTGCTCTCTGCAGAGGTCATCTGTGATATTCCCAAGTATTACATGAAAAGTTATGAAAAAACAGAACATTTACTTAAATAAATACCCAACACGTTTCGACCCCCCCTGAAAAGGTGGGGGTTGAAACGCGTTGGGTACTTATTTATGTACATCAATGTTTTCTATTTTCGCATAATTTGAGTACCCTGCTTCTCTTGACTGCCAGAGGGCAGTGGCATATAATACATTCCATGCCCCTGGATTCTTGGAATTAAAAGAAATAGGAAATAATATTGTAGATATCTTGAGATTTTCATATTTACACTTAGGCTAGCAGTTTCCTTAATGTAGGCAGGCCAGTCCACTGCCTGTGCGGGTGAGTGACCCCCCATAAGTTTAGCTAATTAGAATATTCAGGTTTTGCTAAATTTTTAAGCAAAATGACCCCTGTTATAGTTTTGCAGCAATTTCTCTTTTGGTGGAATGGTAGTTTCCCTTGTGCAGAATGAACCCCATTGTTTTCCAACATTTTCAGTATAGTTTGACCAGCCCATGGTCCTTCAGTTGGGCAAATCTTAGTAAATCTACAGTATGTTTTGTGGCGTTTACATAATTTTAAAGGTTTTTAGTACTTGGATTATCTTGTTATCAAAACTGGGCTCAAGTCCAATATTATTGCACAATATATTGATTCGTTGTTGGACAATAAAGTCTTGAAATCCAAGGCCAGGCGAGACCTTAAAGGAGAAGGAAAGTCATATCCCACTTGGGGGTGTAGAATGTTAGACACCCCCAAAGTGAATGTATTTACTTACCTGACACCCCTGGCCAGTGCTCCTATGAGCTGAAAACTGCACTGGTCTGGGGATTCTTCCAGCAAGCACCACAGAGCAATTGACTTATTTCTTCTTCTTTATTCACGTGGCTGTGCATCCGCATTAGCGCAAAAAGCCAAACTTTGACAAAAAAGTCAGCTAATTATACTAAGGTATACGACTTTCTTCCTCCTTTAACAAAAAGTCATCAGTCCTGTTGTGTTATGTTATGTGTTATGTAACACAATCTTAGTCATAAGGGCTTATTTACTAACATTGGTTCTAGCTTGTAGCAGTGCAGTTGCTAATAGCAACCAATTAGGTCTTTGCTTTCATTTTCATTTTCCAGTTTATAGTAGACTATTGAAATGAAATTGGAAATGGGATGCTACTGGCAAGAGTCTCAAAGCTGATTTCTGCTTTGGTCTTGAGTGAGTCTTGCTAAGACATTCCGAGACTTGGCCATGACTCTTCCACCCCTTGGTTCCTAGTTTTTAGTCTTTGGCAGTTGATTTTGGCACATCATTTTGCACATAATTAAACTAGAAATAATGTGCTGAGCAACATTACATAACAAGTAGTCAGCTTATTACTGTATGTAGACACTTAAGGGGTTATTTATTAAAGTCTGAAACTTTCACAACAAAAAATTTTAGGTTTTTTTTTTTTTTGCTATGAAATCCAAGTTTGTAGTGGAAAAAAACATAAAATGTTTTCAGATTTATTACTCCCTAAGATTGGAAAAAGTCTGAATCTGAAAATCCGGAATCTCAGACCAGCCGAGGTTGTAAATAAGTCAATGGGAGAGGTCACTATCCTATTTGAAAGTTTCTGTGGTCTCTGCTGGAATAAAATCTAACTAATTTGGACTTTTCAAGAAAAAATCCGAAAAAAAATTGCGTTTTTCAGGGGAAAAAAGTCAGAGAAAATAGAGCGATTTGTAAAAAATCTGAAAAATTTGTACAATTAGGATTTTTTACTAGTTTTTTTTTTGTGTTTTTCCCTGATCCGATTAAATCATGCATTTTAATAATAAATAAGGTCAATTCATGGATTCTAGATTGCTCTGACTTTTTAAATTAACATTATCAGAAAAATTCAGATTTTGATAGGCTGAGATATTCCATTTTCAGTATAGTTTGCTTTCAATTGTATACTCTCTTCAACCCATTATGCTTACATATTCTTCATTGGTTCTCCAAGAACCTAGAATACCTTTCAGGACAAAACTGAGAGATGTGGAGGTCAGAGAGAAAGAATCGGCCACCTTCCAGTGTGAGGTTCCAAGTGCCATCACAGAATCATCTTGGTACAAGGAAGAAACCCAGATCAAGCAAAATTCCAAGTACAATATTGAAGAGCAGGGATCCATCAGAAGGCTTACTATCCAAAATGTCACTGCTGATGATGATGCCGTGTATATCTGTGAAATGAAGGAAGGTAGCAGGACAATCGCTGAGCTCTCTGTTCAAGGTATGTAGAAGTTGTCATGGCTTTCCAGACTTGCAGCATCCCTAGAACTTTCCTTTTTCCACCTTCAAAAAATGATACCAGGGTCTACTCAGACCAGATTATAAAAACTATGTATCTTTCCCTGAAAGGTAACATAATCAAAAAGCTTCCAAGAAGGACTGCAGTTCCGATTAGTGATACAGCCATGTTCTGTGTGGAGCTGGATAATGAATGCCAGAAATTCAAATGGTTAAACAATGGGGAAGAAGTAAAACCTGGAGGACGTATTTACATCACTTCTTCTGGGAAACAGCACACTATGACCATCCGTGAATGCCAGAATAGCGATGCTGGAGAGATAACCTTCATAGCAGATGAGTGTAGGACGTCCACCAAGTTCACTGTCACCTGTAAGTATTCATTAATACATTGTATATTTGGGTACTATTGGTAGATTGGAGGGGCAAAGCTGGAAGTTTATGGAATCTACATATCTATCATAAATCTATCTATCTATCTATCTATCTATCTATCTATCTATCTATCTATCTATCTATCTATCTATCTATCTATTGGTATGTCTATATATGTATGTCATGTTCCTTTTGCCTATAAAATGAGGTATAACAATTCATGCTGGTTTGAATTGAATCTTGCTGTGAAACTACAAACCATGATATGAAATATTCAGAGTGACAAAGTCTAATTGGATGGAGGATGGTATTGTGTTCCTGTTCCTGACATGAGATTAATACATGGTCCTTCTCCAAGATCCAAGGCCAGAACATTCTCCTCATGCAAAGAATGCCAGTACAGCAGAAAGCTGAGAGTGCTTTAAAACCAAAAGATAATCACATGGTGCCAAAGGCCCTATATTTAACTGACCTTAATGATCCTTAAACAGCGGTGATCTGGCCAAAGAATACGCACGATTGTTAAGTGTTGCTGTTTGGTTACAGTTGTAGAGAATCATGCTAGGAGCTCCCAACTTATATACTAGTGCATCTACAAACCATATGTAATTATTTATGGAAAGCATCCTTTTTTAGAAATGAAGATACTCTGTAAAGCTAGAATACATTTGAAGCAATTTAGGGCTTAATTTCACAAAAAGAACATGATGGAGCAAGAGCTAATATTTAAGTGGAATTGCGGATCTCCAGGTTGGAAAACTTAGGTTTGTTTACATTACAGAACTAACATCCACTGGGCGTCTACAATTAAATTATAGAACTGTAAAAAGGACCAATTAAAACCTTTCTAGAAGCCTATACTGTACATCTCTGCTAATGAAAAAATGGTAGGGCTTCATCCGAAGATCTTTAGTTTCAGGTCACCTTTAGTATGAAATTTAACATGGTAATGGCACAATAAAGGAGAAAAAGTAAATTTATTTATTTTGCACATTAAGGGGCAGATTTACTAAATTCACATGAATAATTCGAAGTTCGATCGAATTTTAATTAAATTCGAATCTTGGAATATGCACATTAGGCAAATTCGGATTTCTTCCCCTTTAAATTGTTATTCCACCACCTACTTTGCCAGAACCAAGCTACCGAATTGGGAATCATTATTTTAGATTGAATAAAAAAAATTTGATCGATCGATTAAATCGTTCGAAGGATTTTACTTCCCTTTTATTCATATGGTCGAATTTCGAATATATTTGATGGACAGCTGAGATTTTTAAATAGCTATGAATGCTTTAATAAAAAAAGAAATTGGATTTCATGTTTAATTTGAAAAGGGCTTTTATTATACAGATTTTTGTGTCTGGGGGACAGGTCCAATTTAAGGTCCCAGGTTGTGAATCCATCCCCTCCTGTAGCAAAGATCTTTTTCTGACAATTTTCCACAATTATGATGTTTCCATTTGTTTCAGTTTGGAACATGCTACGTTAGCTTTAAAGTATGACTTGCTCTGCAGAGAGACAGACCTACTGATACTTGGCCCTTGCAGACATGTAAAGCTGAGTGTCAGAAGCACATTTCCCAACTCAATTACTACTGGGTGATGACACACAGTGTCATGTTGCATCCCACTGTATGTTTCAGAATCATGGGCAAGAAGGAAACTGATCCATGTGAAACTATTTTTACAGCTTGTACAGTTGGATTTTGATTTTGCCTTGGTGACTTGTGTACAAAAAATTCTCTATTCTAGTTAATGTCAGGGTTGGCCACCATTCTATGGCAACCTGGTCCTGTATTCTGGTGAAGCTCCTTTACTGGGAAACATCAGTTTTTCTTGATTATGTATTAGTGGTACTAGGGCTACATATTTGCAATACTGTTGGAATGAAAGGATTGAAAGGCAGTTTAAGATGTTGCCCTCAACATCTACTGTAATTGCTGCAGTTTGATATTGTACCTGAAAAAAAAATTTCTCCGTTTAAAATGGAAAATTTCTTAGAATTACATTTTATTTCATTATTTCAAAAATGTTTTTGTTTTGGCAGGTTTGAGGAAACCACCTTCTAATGCGCCCACTAACCCTATGGTGAAGGATAAAACAGAAACATCAGTTACATTAGTCTGGTCCCCTCCCCCAATGGATAGGCCCGTACCCATTGACGGGTACATCGTAGAACGAAAGAAACTTGGAGCCACCACCTGGCTGAGATGCCATGAATCAACCAATGTGCTTGTTCCACAGTTCACCGTCAACAATGTTTTTGATGAAGGAAGTTACCAGTTCCGTGTCAGTGCTGTGAACACCTATGGGCAGAGCCCTTACCTTGAATTCCCGGGAACTCTGCATCTTGGTGAGTTTCCTTACCACACTTACAGTATTACCTGCTAACCCATTGCTGATATACAATGCCATTTAAAGGAGCGTATAAAGCAGGCTGAAGGCCATAAAATGCTTTTGAGGGCCTGTGGTCCGTTTGATGTGCCTTAATAGGTGAATGGGTCAAAATGGTTGACTTTCCGAGATCTTCAGCAGGGATATTTTTAAATTCTAGCCGCCTGGTATGGTTGTTGTCTGGATTTATTTGGTAGGCCCTACTAATGTTTTTCCATTACTTATTCTTCCTCTAGAACCTGTACCTTCTGTTAAAACTCCACTAAGGCCTGCAGAAGTCACTTTGGGTGGAGAGGCAACATTTACAATTGACCTCAGCACTGTATCTTCAGGTGTCTGGCTGATCGATGGAAAAATCATTCAAAACATTGAGCGGTACACAATAAGGCGGGTGAAAAATACTCACACCCTTATCATTCAGAGCATCTCCCAGGCCGACCATGAAACAGAAGTGAAATTCACCAGTAATGGTATCGAGAGCAGCGCTAGGCTTAGGGTTAAAGGTAAATATTCATTATTTATTGACACATAAACAAAACACACGACAGAGAAATACCAGAAGAATGTTGTAAAATCTAAACTATAACAGTATACCAATTTACAATGCTACATTTAAATGCTTTACCCAAGATGATTTTAATTGTAACTTTACATAGGCCACCCACTGCTCGCACCCAACCTCCCTGCTTGCACCCCCCCTTGTACACGATCCTCTTCCCTCCATGCTCACACACACACCCCACTGCTGATAATCCTCACAAAAACATGCTTCTGTTTGCCCATTGCGATCTCTTACAATGGCGAATAGATGGGCTGTAAATTATTACCGCTGTCAAAATATCCTATCCATGCCACCTCCCCCCAATTTAGGTGCACTAGGCCCGTAGCCTGCCCACACATCTGGGCCTGCTTTAAGCAATGGCTGGAATTTGGAAGAATGACCATTTGCTCTTCTAGATAGACCTGAAGGTCCAGTTTGAAGGCCATTATGGTGAGATTTGGGGTGAAAATGTATTTGCAGTACTAGATATTCTTTACTATGTATGGATACTCTGATATGTTTCTATATATGTGTTCTTTTAATGAACTAAGTGGGGAGATGACCAAAAGTTGGACCTTCAAGGGGCACTTGAACTCTCTAATGGGAGTCAGTCCTACAGCTTATGATCTTTGCTCTAAAATTCAATCACAGGATCAGGGCCATCATAAGAAGCCCTAAAGTTCCCATACAAGCAAGATGTCTTCTGATGTAATAACTAGTACAATGTAATACATCCTGTAGTAATCACTGGATCCCATACAGTTGTAAACTTAATGTTTTGATGCGTCCAAAGGCAATTTATACACTACTTACATTGAGGGAGGTCTTCTTTGTGGATCAAATTATTTTCTTTTTGCCATGAAAAACTACTGCCCTCACATGTCTCTTCCCTTTTAAATAAACCACTAAAGTACCTTAGCCATTTTAAATAGCAATCTAGCCAGTGAAGGAAGATTTTTATCAGCTTCAGTTATGAAGGCTATAGGGCTCATTTACAACGACCCATGCTGTGTACAAAGTACAAAAAGGCAGCAATCAGTCCTTGCATCACTAAGTACTCTTGTCCTTACGACTCCAGGGTTCATGGATGACCCCTTTTGTCTCTTTATCTCATCAGAGCAGCAATATGGATTTCCCTTTTATTATATAAAACACAAATTTGACCCTTAATAAGAATTCCTATATAATGCATTTATAGAATGATCATATAGATTTCCTAAAATATACTATTTATCCTCTTTAAATATGCAACAATAGAACTGAACTTACTAATAGAAATAAATCAGGTCTTTGCTATCATTTACTTTAATTTTCTCATATGTAGTGGACTGTTAAAAATAATTGCTGAATGGTAATGTCAACTGCAATTGCTCCCACTAACACCTATGCTAAATTAGCCCCACGGACGTGTTATTCTGTACACTGACCACTATGTATACCCATATTTATTTATATAAATATATTTATTTCTTATTGGGAAAATTGCCAGGCTAAGCATAATGGAAAATCCAACTTTTGTGTATCACTATAAATATTCAGAGGAAGGAATGTTTCATGAGTACCCTCTGTACTAACAACTTGTGTCCATCCAACTACCTATCACTAGTCATTATTTAAGTCTTTAAATTCCCTCTTGGAAAAGAACATCTGTCATTCCAATGTATGTCATCAAGATCACACACAGATGCCATTAAGATGATTTAATGCCGGCTATGATTTGCTGCTTTGAGGAATCTATTTGTTCTCGCCTTAATGTTAATAGACCACATTAACAAATGTAGTGCCCTGTACATGCTCTTTGAATAGAGTAATGTTAGTGTGAATAGCAAAGAATGTGCATACAGCCTATATCATGTGAATGTCATCAAACCGCTGATCTTGCAGGGCATAAGGACAGTAAATGATGGAAGGATAAGTGACAGAAATACCAAAAAGGGTATGCCAAAATGGTATTAAGCAGAGCTCAGAATGGCAGTAAAGATAGTTAAGGCCATGTGCACTGTTGGTCTTCAAGGGTAATATTACAGATGGAAATATAAAATATGTGCTGCTACATGTCTATCAAAATTGCTTGGCTTGATGAGACTAGGCATTCCATTTTATTAGTTAGAGTATGAAGAAATCCAGAAGGGTTTCAAAATTTAGCACTTCCCAAGTCAATATAGTTATGTTTTCATGCTTGCATTTGACCCTGGTCTTTTGCAGCTCTTCCTCAGTTCACCAACTCTAAGAAGATCAATGATGTAAAGGTGGTTGCTGGAGAGCAGGCAGAGCTTATCTCAGAGACTTCTGAGGAGAATGTGAAGGTTCTTTGGTACAAAGACAACAAAGAGATCCGACACTCCAAAAAGTTTTTGCTGGAAGTTAAAGGGAAACAGCACAAACTGCTTGTCAATGCTGTCAAGAAGGAAGATGAGGGGACATACACCAGCAAAATTGGCTCTGACTCTGTTGTGTTCACTTTAAAAGTTACGGGTGAGTCTTGACATGATAGGCTAGCTTGAAGATAATGATGAAGATCTGAGATTGAGTGGGGTAAAACAAGAAAAATTGGGAGGTGCTGGATGGTAAGTGAATATGCAAGTCATTGGATGTAGTAGAAGTAATACAAGGGTGGTGTCTTTAAAGATTTCAGAAATGTTGTGGGCTAGTGACATGTTACTTTATTGAACTTGAAATCAGTAGACCCTTGTGTGACCAAGCACACAAATCAGTGTTCAGCTAATGGCCCACTTAAGAAATGTCATGCCTGCTCACATTTCAGTTCTAACTGGCCAATTTCCTTGCCAATGATAATCCATATCATTATTTTCCTTGCTAATATTCATATCTAAATATGTTTAATTTAAGAACCTGAGCCAGTGTTTGCTAACCAAGAGAAAGTACAGAAGGAGGTCCAGGCCACACTGACGGAGAGCACTACCCTCAAATGTGAGGTGTCCCAGTCCAAAACTGAGGTGAAGTGGTACAAGGATGGAAAACTCATCACCTCCAGCAAGAGAGTAAGAGTGGAGTCCGAGGGCAAATCCCGTTGCCTAGTGGTGGAGAAAGTGGAGAAACAAGATGCGGGAGAATACAGCTGTGAGGCTGCCGGGCAGAAGATCAGTTTTAAGATCAGCGTTAAAGGTGAGCATCATCAGTGGGAATGAAAGAAAGATGCTGGAGAGTACGGCTGTTGGAGAGAAAATTAACTACAGAATCAGAGTTATTGGTAAACAATGTTTAGGAATATCAAGAAATTAAACTAGGAATTACACTAAACATAATGCTTTTGAAATGAACTCTCACTTACTACAGTGGAGCAATAAAAGATGAGAACATATGAGGTGCAAACAATGATTGTCATTGTATAAGTCAGTGATACCCAACCAGTATCTCGTGAGCAACATGTTGCTCTCCAACCCCTTGGATGTTGCTCCCAGTGTCCTCAAAGCAGGTGTTTATTTTTGAATTCCAGGCTTCGAGGCAATTTTTAATTGCATAAAAACTAAGTATAGTGCCAAGTAGAGACTCCTGTAGCCTGCCAGTAAACAGAGGGGCTACCAAATGGCCAACCACAGCACTTATTTGGCACCCCAAGGAATGATTTCATGTTTTTGTTGCTCCCCAACTCTTTTTACATTTGAATGTGGCTCACAGAAAAAAAAGGTTGGGGACCCCTGGTATAAGTGATATGTTAATGATAAGATTGATTGATTTATGTTTTGATATGGTAATGAGACTATGGAGGTACTGAATGGTCCCGTAGCACAGTAGACAGGTCTTTCTGTCTACTTTGTAATGTGTTAACCTCAGTAATAGGTGCGTGCACCACATAGGAACCACTCATGATCTTGTGTGGTTGAGGAAAACTTTAGTTCAAGAAGGTCTCCCTATAAAAGCTACACAAAGGCCCTCAAATGTGGTTACCACAGTCATGTAGTGCTTAAGGCTGAATAACTTTAAAGCTGCTCATTGATCACAAGTAAGTGTGGGCCACTGCTATAGATATATACATTAGAGCTTGTCCAGGGCAAATGGTTACTCCATGTATAAGCAAAACTGATGTATCATTCAGTGGTTTGATTAAAGTATTGAAAAAGAGTTTAGGACTTAGTATAAATGAAATAAATATTTGTGCCACTGTTTTGTAATATCATTTTTTTTACTCCATCAGAGCCTGAGCCAGCATTTTTGAACATAGAGAAGGTGCAGAAGGAGGTTCGGGCCACCTTGAATGAGAGTGCCACACTTAGCTGTGAGGTGTCCCAGGCCAAGACTGAGGTGAAGTGGTACAAGGATGGGAAAATGATAACCTCCAGCAAAAGAGTGAGGGTGGAGTCTGAAGGCAAATCTCGCCATCTGGTGGTGGAGAAAGCGGAGAAACAAGATGCTGGAGAATATAGCTGTGAGACTGCCGGGCAGAAGATCAATTTTAAGATTATTGTTAAAGGTCAGTTGCATCATTGTTATAGTTTGAACAATTGTTTTATTTGTGTTGAGATTGGAAGAAAGTAGGTCCAGGTGCAAGCAGAAAATGTATTATAATGTTTCCATGTTAAATTTGTCCTACTACTTTACATTTTTAGGCAAAATCAAGTTTTTATCTAATGTTAATGCTATCATCCCTTTAAATTACATTCTTTTTTAATATAATTTTTGACATTTTTTGAAGCAATTTTAAATGTTATAACTAAATACTGTACATAGGTGGATCATCATGTTGAAATACACCAGCAATAAAATATAACCAAATTCGTATTATGAATATGAATGATAAAACTGAATTTTCTTTACAGAGCCTGAGCCAACATTCACCAACACGGACAAGATACAGAAGGAGGTTCAGGCCACACTAAATGAGAGAGCCACCATGAGCTGTGAGGTGTCCCAGACCAAGACTGAGGTGAAGTGGTACAAGGAAGGGAAACTGATAACCTCCAGCAAGAGAGTCAGGGTGGAGTCTGAAGGCAAATCTCGCCGTCTGGTGGTGGAGAAAGTGGAGAAACAAGATGCTGGACAATACAGCTGTGAGGCTGCCGGGCAGAAGATCAATTTTAAAGTTGCAGTAAAAGGTAAAAATAACATTTCATCATTAGAGATGGTAAAGAGGAGATTTACAACAGGTGTAATGGTTCCAATATTTGCTTCCAACTCCAAACATCCATCACAACCAGATGTTTAATTTTCTTTGCTATTTTCTTAAACATCAGACTTATTTAGGTTATTAGACCTGTAACAATGTATGTAAACTTTTTGTTACAATGGTTCCAGTCATAGTTCCTAAATTTGCTTCAGTCCTTGCAACCCACAAATTCCAATCAGATTTTACTTTAAGACGCTTGTGTTCTTGGCAGAAACCAGTCGTGATGCCAAAAAAGGTCCTTTAAGCCCACCTCAGGTGGATGTAAACATCTTTTATTTTTAGTCTAAAGAATTGTCCATTAGTATTTAAACAATGTTGTGGAAATTGAATTAGACTTAGTCATTTTGACCAAACATTTCAGAACCTGAACCAGCATTCGCCAACCAGGATAAGGTACAGAAGGAGGTTCAGGCCACCCTGACAGAGAGCACCAACCTGAGCTGTGAGGTGTCCCAGGCCAACACTGAAGTGAAATGGTACAAGGAGGGGAAACTCATCACCTCCAGCAAGAAAGTGAGGGTTGAGGCTGAGGGCAAATCTCGTCGCCTGGTGGTGGATAACGTGGAGAAGCAAGATGCTGGAGAATACAGCTGTGAGGCTGTAGGACAGAAGATCAGTTTTAAGATCAATGTGAAAGGTTAGTAGAAATTCATGGATTTGTTATAGTTGTAAATTATAAATCATAGGGTTGTATTGCCTTTCTTTCATTTAAAATGATGCAGATCAATAAAGCTTGCTCCATCTGCTGAACATGAATAGTCAGTCTATTTTACAAATATAATGCATAATCTTTGCCTGCTGCAAACATCTTTCTCATGCCCCAGACTGATAACTGGAGAAACTGGTTGTACAAAGTGAAAATTGTTAGGTTGAGACAGCATGTATTTGTTTGTTTTTTTTAGACAAATCTGCATGCTTGTTTTTATAACTTCTGAATTAAATTAAATTCAACTCTATTCAATTAGAGCCAGAACCAGTTTTCTCCAATCTGGAGAAGGTGCAGAAAGAAGTTCAGGCCATCCTAACAGAAAGCGCCACCTTGAGCTGTGAGGTGTCCCAGTCCAAGACTGAGGTGAAGTGGTTCAAGGATGGGAAACAAATCACCGCCAGCAAGAAAATTAAAGTGGTGTCTGAGGGCAAATCCCGTCGACTGGTGGTGGAGCAGTTGGAGAAGAAAGATGCTGGAGAGTATAGCTGTGAGGCTGCCGGGCAGAAGATCAATTTCAAAATCAATGTCAAAGGTGACCTGGATTATAGTTCATTTATTTGTTATACTGAAGTTGCAAAGTATTACATTTTCTTGCCTTCCTTTCTTTCAGACATACTAGCTACAGGTAAAGTAGGCTTTGCATCAGATGAACATGGACATTTCAGTCTATTTGAGAAATATATAATTTTTCCTCTTTTTGAGATACTAAATTAATGTTTTATATGGCATCATCATCTGCTGCAAAAATGTACTCACTGACTGTTAACTGGAGCAACTGTTTGTACCAAGCGAACATTGCTAGGCTGAGGTACAATGGGTTCTGATAGGTACTACCTTAACCAAATATCCCTCAGATTTTTTTTGCATTTGCCTTTTTATATGAAAATTACATTTAGATTTAGTAATCAGAAAATCTCTCTCTATTTCGTTAGAGCCAGAACCAGTGTTCACCAACCAGGAGAAGGTGCAGAAAGAAGTTCAGGCCATCCTAACAGAAACCTCCACCTTGAGCTGTGAGGTGTCCCAGTCCAAGACTGAGGTGAAGTGGTTCAAGGATGGGAAACAAATCACCGCCAGCAAGAAAATTAAAGTGGTGTCTGAGGGCAAATCCCGTCGACTGGTGGTGGAGCAGTTGGAGAAGAAAGATGCTGGAGAGTACAGCTGTGAGGCTGCCGGGCAGAAGATCAATTTCAAAATCAATGTCAAAGGTGACCTGGATTATAGCTAATTTATTTGTTATAGTTGCAAATTATAACTCATACATTTGTCTTGCCTTCCTTTCTTTCAATACAGACAAAGCAGGCTTTGCATCAAATGAACATGTGGACATTTCAGTTTATTTTAGAAATATAGAATATTTTCCTCTTTTTGAGATTTTAAATTATTGTTTTATATGACATTATCAGGAGCCAACCATCTGATGCAAAAAAATTACTCAGTGACTGTTAGCTGGAGCAACTGTTTCTACCAAGTGAAAATTGTTAGGTTGAGAATCAATGGGTCAGATAGGTACTGCCTTAACCAATTTTCCTCCAGTGTCTTATATTTTTTCCTCTTGCCTCTTAATATGAAAGTTACATTTAGATTTAGTAATCAGAAAATCTATCTCTATTTTATTAGAGCCAGAGCCAGTGTTCGCCAACCATGAAAAAGTGGAGAAAGAAGTTCAGGCCATCCTTACAGAAACTGCCACCCTGAGCTGTGAGGTGTCCCAGTCCAAGACTGAGGTGAAGTGGTTCAAGGATGGGAAACAAATCACCGCCAGCAAGAAAATTAAAGTGGTGTCTGAGGGCAAATCCCGTCGACTGGTGGTGGAGCAGTTGGAGACGAAAGATGCTGGAGAGTACATCTGTGAGGCTGCCGGGCAGAAGATCAATTTCAAAATCAATGTCAAAGGTGACCTGGATTATAGTTCATTTATTAGTTATACTGAAGTTGCAAAGTATTACATTTTCTTGCCGTCCTTTCGTTCAGTAAATACATACTAGCTACAGATAAAGTAGGCTTTGCATCAGATGAACATGGACATTTCAGTCTATTTTAGAAATATATCATTTTTCCTCTTTTTGATATACTAAATTAATGTTTTATATGGCATCATCATCTGCTGCAAAAATGTACTCACTGACTGTTAACTGGAGCAACTGTTTGTACCAAGTGAACATTGCTAGGTACAATGGGTCAGATAGGTACTACCTTAACCAAATATCCCTCAGATGTCTTATATATTTTTTTGCATTTGCCTTTTTATATGAAAGTTACATTTAGATTTAGTAATCAGAAAATCTATCTCTATTTCGTTAGAGCCAGAGCCAGTGTTCGCCAACCATGAGAAAGTGGAGAAAGAAGTTCAGGCCATCCTAACAGAAACTGCCACCCTGAGCTGTGAGGTGTCCCAGTCCAAGACTGAGGTGAAGTGGTTCAAGGATGGGAAACAAATCATCTCCGGCAAGAAAATTAAAGTGGTGTCTGAGGGCAAGTCCCGTCGACTGGTGGTGGAGCAGTTGGAGAAGAAAGATGCTGGAGAGTACAGCTGTGAGGCTGCCGGGCAGAAGATCAATTTCAAAATCAATGTCAAAGGTGACCTGAATTATAGTTAATTTATTTGTTATAGTTGCAAATTATAACTCATACATTTGTCTTGCCTTCCTTTCTTTCAATACAGACAAAGCAGGCTTTGCATCAAATGAACATGTGGATATTTCAGTTTATTTTAGAAATATAGAATATTTTCCTCTTTTTGATATTTTAAATTATTGTTTTATATGACATTATCAAGAGCCACCCATCTGATGCAAAAAAAATACTCAGTGATTGTTAGCTGGAGCAACTGTTTCTACCAAGTGAAAATTGTTAGGTTATGAATCAATGGGTCAGATAGGTACTGCCTTAACCAAATTTTCCTCCAGTGTCTTGTATTTT
>CM044441.1:5013585-5048686 GCA_024363595.1 Xenopus borealis | reverse complement strand
TCATCCATTATCTATCATCTTTCTATCAATCCACCTGTCTGTGTCTATCTATCTATCTATGTATCTATCGATCTATCTATCTTTCTAACCCCTGACTGTTGAAACATAGATCACTAGACTTTAGTTTAAGACCCAGACAGAAATCTATTCTCGTTAGAATGCTTCTACAAAGCCAGAATTTTATCACTTTAAATCAATATTTCTGAATTTACTCTTCAGAGCCTGAGCCGGCATTCACCAATATAGACAAGGTACAGAAGGAGGTTCAGGCCACTTTGAATGAGAGTGCCACCCTGAGCTGTGAGGTGTCCCAGGCTAAGACTGAGGTGAAGTGGTACAAGGAAGGGAAACTGATAACCTCCAGCAAGAGAGTCAGGGTGGAGTCTGAGGGCAATAATATTACCAATTTTAAGGGGACAAAACATTCAGTTAATCCATGTTGCTTATAAAGGATTCAGTTCGAATCAAACGTGTATGTGCAAAAACTTGTGGATTTTAATTAAAATTGTATGTACAATATTTATTAAGCATGAAAAAATGTAAAGCTTGAATGCAAAACTTCCCTGTCTACAAACTGCCAGGTTCATGTAGAAGTCAACTGTCTTTAGCAATTTTAATGTTTTTTCAATGCAGTTTTTTTCAATTTTTTTTAACTCATTGAAAATGATAAATAGAGTAAAATCTAATTTTTAGCACAGGTTAGTATATTTTTATGATTCCCCCCAGGAAAGGGAATTTGTGTTGTATAACAATTAAGCAAAATCAGAAGGAACTAGGACTTTAGCAATTATAGGATAAGCCATGGAGAAGAAATGAGATGGATTCAGGGTAGAAGATAAGGGAGGAAGAAATAGATGACAAATTATTTGGGATGAAGCATACAGAAGGGAACGGAGAAAATTAATTCCTTCTGAAACTGGCCTGATTTTAGGTAGAGCATTTGCCCAGTGGCCAACAGTATGAGAAAGAAACTTACTTAAGAGGACATATTAACTTGTGTAATGCTGCATATATTATCAGGGATACATGTCCTTTCAGCTGTTGTTGAAATGCAAATTACATCATCCAGCCGACAGCTGAAGGATGTGAGACATGGTTTTGAGTTGTAGGTCATGCAGTAAAAGTCTTGCTAAAACAGAAGGAATTCACGTCTCAGGATACACACATAATCCCAAAACTAAGGCTATCCCAGTTGAACAGGCACGGGCTGGACATTCCTGAATTATATAATCTTTTGCTCATATGGTGCTACACTCTCCCTTTATTTTTTATCTCACTTCTCTAAATTCAGTCCTGAGTGGCAAGGAGCAGAGGGAATAGGAAAGGTTTGTGAAGCAAAAGAACATGGTGCAGGCTGAAATCCAGAAAGAAACTGGAATGGCAGTGATACAATGGATGAAAGGCATAAATTAAATGGAAATCCCAACTGATTAATACGTATAGTATGTACAAATATGTATAGTGGTAATGAGAATGGAGGTGCAGAGCATAGAGTAAGGGGCAGAATTGACAGAAGGGGAAGGGTAAAGTAGAATTTTAGAGGAGAAGCCATGGAAAAACGAGTCTAATACATCTTTAAAAACAGAGAAGGACATTATGCCACCACTTTCCAATATATTGTTATGTAGCTGCAGTAGCCTAATGTTACGATGATTTAAATGCAGGGCCTATAGGTAGTCATGCTGATTGATCTTCTATCTGGGTAGAAACATGAAGGTAAAAACTGTACAGCATTATTCTATTCCAATTTTCACAATGCATCCTCATGCCTTTTGTGGACAAACAAATCATCTGCTAAGCAAAAACATGGAAAACTCAAAATTTCTTTCAGAGCCTGAGCCGGCATTCACCAATACAGAAAAAGTACAGAAAGAACTTCAGGTTATCATAAATGACAGCGCCACCCTGAGCTGTGAGGTGTCCCAGGCCAAGACTGAGGTGAAGTGGTATAAGGAAGGCAAACTGATCACCTCCAGCAAGAGAGTAAAGGTGGAGTCTGATGGCAGATCTCGTCGCCTGGTGGTGGAGAAAGTAGAGAAACAAGATGCGGGTGACTATACCTGTGAGGCTGCTGGACAGAAAATCAATTTCAAAATCAATACCAAAGGTGAGGGCTATTGCTGATATGCAAAAGAGAAGGCTAATTAAGGCCCTCAGAATCATAGCCTCCCCAAAAGAGAGATAGGACCTGTTCCACAGTGACAACATGCTTTGTTATAAAGATAGCTAGAATCTCAAAGCAGGTCAGCACTGTTGCTTTCTATTACACTTATCCAGCATACAACTATTCTAATTTACTTTAAATTAAATATTATTTTCAGGTAGAAATAGAAACTGGATTGAAAAAAACTTTATTGGTTAATAATGTCCAACTTTATATGCCTTTCTTTTCAGAACCTGAGCCAGTGTTCACCAACCAGGAGAAGGTACAGAAGGAGGTTCAGGCCACCCTGACAGAGAGCACCAACCTGAGCTGTGAGGTGTCCCAGGCCAAGACTGAGGTGAAGTGGTACAAGGATGGGAAAGTCATCACCTCCAGCAAGAGAGTCAGGGTGGAGTCTGAGGGCAAATCTCGTTACTTAGTGGTGGAGAAAGTAGAGAAACAAGATGCTGGAGAATACAGCTGTGAAGCTGCAGGGCAGAAGATTAATTTCAAGATCAATACTGTTGGTAAGAAAAGCTTGTTTTGGGCTGAATTATTTACCTTTAAAGGGCAAGGAAAGGCAAATAAATAAAATACCATTTTTACTTTCTTTAATGAAAAAGAAATCTATCTCTGATATACTTTAATTAAAAAATGTGCACCGGTTTTATAAGAAACCTGACTGTATGCAGTGAAATTCTTCCTTTATTTAGTGCTGTGGATAGGAATTGTCAGACGGTCCCTAACTTCTGGCAGAGAAACAATCATACTTATGAACAGCAGGGGGAGCCTCTGCCTTACTTACCAGCCATGCAGAACTCAAGCAGCTTTGTTTTTTGATCATTTATGACGATCCCTAAGAAGCCGAGATCACCCTGAGCATGTGTATGTAGTCTAGTCTTGCAAAGATGTATAACAAAGTTACAAGATGACAGCCCCCTGTGGCCAACTTTGAGAGCATAAATCATTTGTTTGATTAGGCTTGTGGTGCAGTAAGTTCATGTTTATGTTTAGTATACAAAATACAACATTTCTAGCCTCATTCTATTTTACACTTTCCTTGCCCTTTAAATATAATTATGGGAAGGATCCCATAGATTCCATTATAATCAAATAATCTAAATGTTTTTATAATTTTCCATTTTTCTCTGTAATAATAAATCAGAAGCTTGTACGTGATCTAAGATATAACTGATCCTTATTTGGAAGCCAAGCGGCTTACTGTATTTACTTAATGTTTACATTATTTTCTAGTAGACTGATGTTATGAAGGTCCAAATTACGGAAAGATCCTATATCCTGAAAACCTAAGTCCCTAGCATTCTAGATAACAGGTCCCATACATGTATAATAGTTTTTAAACTGGGACCCCAAGAGACACCTGAATGTGAGGGGAGAAGAGTCTTGGTTATTAACCAAGATAATTTAAATTGTTTTGTTCTACCTGTTATTTAATTAATTTTTTGTTTATTTAGTTACAATGCTTTGGTGCATTGTGACTTCCAAATGGTCTCCTACACTTTTCAGAACAATTTAAAATGATACAATCATTATTGATTATTATTTTATTATTAATATTGTAATACATTCTTTAATTTTGGCAATTTAAAAAAATGCTAAAAACACAAAGAAAATGATTTCTATGTCTGTATAAAACCTTGCATTTCCCCTCAGAACCACAGGCCAAATTCCTGAAGAAGCCATCAAAGCAAGAGCCCATCCTTGTCCAAGAGGATGAAGACTTTATACTGAAGACCTCTGTCCAACCAGAAAATACTGAGGTCAGATGGTTTAAGGATGGAAAGGAGCTGATGGCAACAAAGAAGTACCAAATATCTGCTGAAGGAGCCACAAGAACCCTAATAGTAAAGGTGGCAGAGAGCAAAGACAGCGCAAACTACTCCTGCACAACAAACAGTGACAAACAGGAATTCAAAGTGCAGGTTCAAGGTAAGATGCACATTATTTTAACTGTGCTCCATTCCGTGCCTGTTTTTAAGGGGCAATAATACCAAACTAACAAAATAAGAGGCACATCTAAAGAGAATGCTCAATCTTGTATCTTCATAGGATGTAATTCTTGCATACAAATAAAAAGTGAACTAAAAGTTTTTTTTTGCTGGGGAAGAGTTTGTTTGTAATATCAGATTGAATGCTATTAAACGGGAACTATTGAGAAGATGAAAGTTTGATATGAGCTTCATCCAATGGAAATAAGGATCTTTCTAAATATGATCAATTAAGAATTGTATACAGCAGTGATCCACAACCAGTAGCTTGTGATCAACATGTTGCTCTCCAACCCCTTGGATGTTGATCCCAGTGGCCTCAAAGCGGGTGATTATTTTTGAATTTCAGGCTTGTGTTGGCTGCATAAAATCAGATGTACTGCCAAACACAGCCTCAATGCAGGTTGACAATCCACATAGAGGATAATAAATGGTCAAGCACAGCACTTATTTGGCACCCCAAGAACATTTTTCAGGCATGTGTTGCTCCCCAACTCCTTTTACTTCTGAATGTTGCTCACAGGTTCAAAAGGTTGGGGATCCCTGGTATACAGTTTATGAAAAAATCAAGTTACTTTTCAGTTGAGGCTGAAGACACAATGGAGGGAGTGACAAATGCACAAAACCTCCTCTTTACCACATGTAGCCAACCACAGTACTGGGGCCCTAAATGCATTCATTAGAGTTCCATCAATAATGCACTGGGGAGACCTTTTCTTATTTTTAAATGTAAGCTTTTTTCTTTTTTTAAGAAAAAACTGAAATGGAATTGGAGTTTCTTAAGTTCAGCAAAAACTAATTTCTAATCATTTTTCCCCTTGGATTTTAAATATTAGCTTAGGATCTTAGCTTAGTGAAACTTTATTGGGGGGTAGCACAGATTTTTTGGTTAGCAATCAAATAAATAATAAAATATCTTTTTAATTTAAAACATTTATTGTTTTGGGACTGACTTGTTCTACTGTATCTTTTATTTATCGATTGTTTTAATATTTAAATCACCCACAACATTTATTAATGGACCATAGCCTAAAGTGTTTGTAAAAACCCACTCTAACCAGTACATCCATTTCTTGAATCATTTTGGGAGAAAGGAGTAGAGGAGAGGTGGTAGAGATGAAAATGTAGAGTGGGATACCAACATATCCCAAGCATATTGACCATTCAGTCAACATATTTGGAGCATTTAGAGCATTTAAGCATTTAAGAGCTCAAATATACCGCTAAAAGAATGAGAATGTTTCATTTGTCATAGGGCAGTCTGCGGGGTAAACTTCTTAGAACACTAACAAATATTATTTCAAATTCAAGATTTTAAAATGTGAGCTTTCAACTCTTTTAAACTGAAAAAATCTTGAAAACTAGGATAAAAAAAACGGACAACTTAAATTTTTTGGGAGCTTCTGTAGAAGTCAATGGGCAGAGTATTTTGAACATTTAAGCTGAATTATAATTAGAGTAGAATAATGTGATTTTTGTAGCAACAGAGTTTCTTTTTCATTAATTAACCATAGTAAGGTTTTCTGTAAATATACTAGCAGAAAAAGACTTGAACAGATTTTATATAGTTTTAACATTAACATTTTAAAATATTTTGAAGAATGATAAATTGACCTCTAAGGGACAGATTTATCAAAGGTCGAATTTCTAATTTATGTGAATTTTCTTTTTACTCTAATTAATTTGAATATACTCATGAGAATGGGAGGTAATTTAAGAAAAAAACTCGAACTTCTAAAACTTAAATGAGTATTAGCGACGTGAAAACTCGAATTGAATTCAAATCAAATTTGACGAAATTCAGATCGTCATCAGATGTCAGGAAGGCTATTAACATCTTCAAATGGGTCACTATACCTCTGCCATTCCCTTCTACATGAACTCGGCAGATTTTAAGTGGCGAATAGTTGAATTCAAGTTTTTCCCAGGGTCAAGGTATGATAAATCTCTAATTCAAATTCAAATTCTAGTTTGGATTATTCTAAACTCGAATTTGTGAGTTTTGATGGAAAATCCAATTTAAAAATGTAATAATCTTAATAAATTTGGCCCTAGCTTGTATTCCAAAACACAGTTTATAGGACTGGACGTCTGGTTTAATAAAATGGTTACAGAGTTCCCCTGTCTGTTCTCCAATCTTTATCTCTTTAGTGCCATGTGATGTTAAGGGAAAACATTTTGCAGCATATTGATACCCACAGGTATAGCATATGTGCATTTTTAATCTGTGGGTAGGAGTTGCTATTTCTTTTCAACTATTACAGCAAATTCTCTGCTTCTCAGAAATCCCCCAGAAGTTTCAGAAGAAACTAGAAGCTGTCACTGGGGAAATAGGAAGCAACATCACTCTGGCCTGCGAGCTGATCCAGGTCAAAGGAGACGTGATTTGGCGCAAGAACGGACAGGAAATTAAAGCTGGCAAACATTTTGAGATTAGAAGCGATGAGGCCAAACGCATTTTGACCATCTCAGGGCTCAAGGCAGATGATGAAGGAGAGTACTCATGTGAATCAAGAGATGACAAGACCATAACCCAACTGACAACCAAAGGTGCCTGTGAATAACACAATTTGGTATAAATGTATATGTCTGGTTTATTAGGTCAGGGGAACCATATACCGCTGTTTACATTATTCCAAATAAGGGTTTTCTTAAAGGGGTTGTTCACCTTTGAGGTAACTTTTAGTATGATGTAGAGAGTGACATTCTGAGATAATTTGTAATTGGTTTTAATTTTCTATTATTTATGGTTTTTTAGTTATTTTGCTTTTTATTCAGCAGCTCTTCAATTTGCATTTTAAGTAGTTTTGTAACTAGGGCCCAAATTACCCTAGCAACCATGCATTGATTTGAATAAGAGACTGGAATATGAATAGGAGAGAGTCTGAATAGAAGGATCAGCAATAAAAAGTAGCAATAACAATACATTTGTAGCCTTACAGAGCATTTGTTTTTTTAGAAGGGGACGGCGACGCCCATTTGAAAGTTGCAAAGAATCAGACGAAAAGACAAATAGCTATCAAACTATAACAAATAAATAATAAAAACCAATTGAAAAGTTGCTTAGAATTGGCCATTAGATAACATAATAAAAGTTACCGTAAAGGTGAACCACCCCTTTAAACTATATACAGAAAACAATTTACCAATATATCCCTATAAATACGTGTAATCCTAAAGAAAAAACCGCTCTACACAAGTGAAATCAGTCACAAAATCAATATGTGTTGAAGTGAAGTGGAACTGAAATTAAATGCATATTATTTTAAGACTGCCTTCTTGAAGTCAATACTACTTATTTAATGACTTGGCTAAAGAATCCAAAAGTTTGAATGATTGTTTGAATGATTACTTTGGTTACTTATTCTGTTTCTTTTCCTAAGCACCTAGAGTAGTGAAGTTCACTGGAGAACTCAGCAATGCAGTAGTGGAAGAGGGGGGTGAAGCCACCCTGAAATGTGCCATCTCCTTGGACGATGCAGAGGTGACTTGGCATAGAAATGGGGTCAAGATTGAAAGCAACAAAAAATACACCATCAATAAGAAAGGCACAAAGCACAGTCTAACAATCAAGGAGCTGACCCTGCAAGATGCAGGAGAGATTATGGCAGAGTCAGAAGGGATACAGACTAAGGCATCTCTCAAGGTCCGAGGTAAGGCACCTTTGAAAGGACAAGTTGGAGGGGAAAACAGGTTTATTATATAAAGGTATTAAATTACATTATAATGTAAGATGTAGCCTTGCTTTTTTGCATAAACTTGGAGAAGGGCTGATCTTAGAGTAGAGAAGATACAGCAGTAGAACCTGTTGTTTCCCATGTGGTAAGAGAAATATTATGTTAAAGACATAAACTTCCCAATCCACCATTGGAAATTCAGCCATTCTTAATTATAATTAGTGGCAAAGCTTTTTGATTTTTGTGTTTTACAATTTTTAAATTCAGAAAAACCAGTGACTTTCAAGAAAAAGCTGGAAGCTATCACTATTGAGGAAAGACAGACAGCCCGGTTTGAAGTTGAACTCTCTAAGGCCACCAAGGAAGTGAAATGGATGAAAAACAGCATTGTCCTGCAGCCCTCTGAGAACATAGAGATCCAGTCTGAAGGAACCAAGCAGATCCTTATCCTTAAGAATGTAGAGTACTCCGACCGAGGCCTGTACTGCTGTGAAACTCTGGATGACAAGACACAGGCCAAGCTCAATGTGGAAAGTAAGATCTTGTTCCTTTTCTAGTTCACTATCACAGTTTAACCCCAAGGTATTCAAGGTAGTCTGCCCAGGTGTGATGTTTATCACATTCATACAATTCAACTGGACTTCATTTAATGTCCTTTATTTTTGTTGCTTCTTAGTGCGCCAAGTGAAAGTGGCCAATGGGCTGAAGAATGTAGAAGTCCATGAGAAAGACAATGCCGCATTTGAGTTGGAGCTGTCCCATGAAGATGTGGAAGGATTTTGGATGAAAGATGGGATCAAATTAAAACCATCAGATACATGCAAAATTACTGTCAAGGGCAAGAAGCACTCAATAACTCTGTCATCTCTGAAGATGGACGATTCAGGCCCTGTGGTATTTAAATCAGAAGGATTACAATCTTCTGCCAAGCTCACAGTTAAAGGTTGGTTTTATTTATCTCAACAATAGCACTCTCATGGTTTGAGCAAATGTCAATGATAAGCAAACACTTAGTAGTATCTTCCCGGTATTCTATATATCTGTATATCTTGTATGATTATTTTATGGTGCATGGCTATAAGTATATAATTGTTTCTAAATACCCTTTAGAAACATACCCTTTATGGCTACTCTATGGTAGAACATTGGTTATATAAGAAACCTTACACCTGCTAGTATAATAAAGAGATAAATAACTTGCACTTGTTTCTCTTTTCAACCAAAATTATAGATTTTTCATACGACAATATGAACGAATTAGACATTAGACATTCAGACATTAGTGCATTTACTTTAGTTCTCTTCAGCACTTCTGGAATGTTTTAGCAGTGATCTCCTCTACCCTTGTCTTTCACAATCAGGCGCCTTTACTAGTAATAACTGCCAATATTGACCCCCGCTCAGCTCAGCTTTTGTGCTGCTACAGCAAATTAACTTTCTCGCATGGTTTCCTTCCCCAAAACAACCTTCTCCAAATTCTCATTATTCCAGGATCTGGATACACATCCACCCATCTCTCTCCCTCTCTGAGAGGGGGACCTGCCACTATGACTAGGGTAACTTCCCTTCCTTATATACAGCCTAGTGATTCACCACTAATTTACCACTTTATCACATGGGGCGCTAAACACACCCTTATAGGGCTATTCATGCAGAGCTGCCTTTACTTTCCTTTTTTCTTTTTCCTGTGGAAACACTATTCTTCCAGGTAGGTTCCCATCACTATTTTCTCTTATATACTGGGGTACACACACTTTATATGATCAAAATCCTTACAGTGGTTTAGACCCGGTAAGAATAATTATGTTTTTAGGCTGCCCTGAGAGCTATGAGAACCTCCTCCCCACTTAACAACTACTCAACTTCTAAAGGAGCAGGAGGCAATGCTAGACCCCATTTCCTGGTCAAACAAAGGTTTTATAGGCAAGTTAAGAATTTCACTTTAACTATAAGTGCATCATCTTCATTGGAAGCAACTTAATGTAATCATTATTTATAAATAAAAAGCTATGCTGACTTTGTTTTAACTTTTTTGTCAGTTCAGTCTGTTTTATGTTACATAGGATTATTTGGTAGGAATGTTTTTGCATCTAACATTGGCCTTCCATAAATAACTTTTGTGGAATTTATCTTTGCAGAACCACCAGTAAAAATCACCTTACCTCTGAAAGACATTAAAGCACCAGAGAAAGAAAAGGTAACATTCGAATGTGAAGTGTCCAGACCTAATGCCGAAGTAAAATGGTTGAAGGTATATTTTCTTATATTTCATTATTTTATATACTTTACAAAGAAAGCTTTTTTAGTGCCATGCATTTTAAAGTATATTAATGTGGGAAATTGGTCAGCTCTGTGATCTGGGTAGATTGTCAAAGAGGTCAGACATTCTACAGGCCACTTGTTCTCACAACTAAAATTAGTATATAAAAGAATTGTATTTGCCCATGATAATGCTTATGAACTGCTGATGAGACCATGGAAAACAGGGTGAAATGGAAACAATGCTAGTTAAATGAGAAATATTTGCTTGGTTGTGCACTAGCATGGTTTTAAGAAACCAGGAATTAGGAGGTATACATTTCTGTGATTTTGCTATAATTCATGTAAATCATGGCATCTCAATCATTTCTCCTTTTTTTTCTTGAATGTGTAATTTTCTTGTGATAGCAGGGTTGTTTTAGCATTGTTCTTAAATGCAACGTGTTAAATAAATAAACACATGGGGACTCATTTATCAACACTGGGCAAACTTGCCCATGGGCAGTTACCTATAGCAACCAATCAGTGATTAGCTTTTTGAAGCCAGCTGCAAGTACAACAATGAATGCAGCAATCTGATTGGTTGCTATGGGTAACTGCCCATGGGCAAATTTGCCCAGTATTGATAAATAACCCCCATTGTGACTTATAGGGTTACTATCATTAAAATAATGGAACAGATCTTTTTGATTTCTGAATTTATTTAAAAATCTTTCTAAAGGATGCTGTTTCTATGGTTGCCAATAAAAGTTGCCTTTTTGTTAATCATGTGACTTGTAGCCAGATTCTTCCCACAGTGTTATCTACTGGCAAAGCTTCATCTAGATAAGTATTATCTTGCTCGGATCAGTCAGTAGATTAATAGACCGTCACTTGTCAAATCAATTAGTAAAGAAGAGCAGTTACTCAATATACCTAGCCTAGTTTGTTCCAAGAAACACTTTTATGTAAGGATCACTTTATATACAGACAAAGCCCCATTCAAAATTTTCTCTTGCTAGGAAATATCCACCAAGCCTATCAACCTTACTGATTCTGTTTAGCAGCTTCCCATTGCTAAAAGTTCTTTTATTCACCCCTTTTCTGTTCCAGGATGGTTCTGTTTTAAAACCCAGCAAAAAAGTTGCCATTATTTCACAAGCCAAAAAGAGGAGCGTGACAATTCACAAGTGTGAGCATGAAGACCAAGGAACATATGTTTGTGATGCAGGAGAAGAGAAGACCTCTGCAAACTTAACTGTACATGGTAAGAGTTCATCAATATATGCTAACTACATAGGACTGTGGGGCTTGCCTCCATGGGTTCACAGACATTTGATGGAGTTGGGGGTCTGCATAGATAGAATCTAGAATAAGATTTGGGGTGAATGCTAATTTTCTTTACTGAATGCTATGGAACACTATAAATGTAGAGTAAGGTAACTAAGTCCTTCATGATTGTGTTTTATTTTATTATAACTTAAGTCAAACTGGATGGATTTATATAAGTTAGATAATGAATAAATTTACATACTTAGGTATGAAATTCAAGAACAGAAAGTAGGTATTGACAAAATAGTTTGAATAATACGTCGGCGCCCATTGTATTTATTTGTGTCGCTTTATGTTTGTTACATTAGTACTGTAAGGTTACTCATCCCCATTCAACTCCATTTGAACCATAGCTCGAGACATCCAGATCGTTAAACCTCTTGTGGATGTGGAAGTGGTAGAAAAGGAGAGTGCATCATTTATGTGCCAGATTTCTCATGATGAGGTGCAAACCCAGTGGTATAAAAATGAAATCAAGCTGAAAGCAGGAGAAAATGTAAAGATGCGTCAAGAAGGTGAGCCTGGTTCGCACAGGTGGCCACACATGATAGGCTAATGTTCCTCAAGCTAGAAGAGATCTTCACATGACTGAATCTGATTTTCTTTCCCTTTAGGAAGAACATATTCATTGTTTTTCCAGAGTGTCCAGGCTGAGGATGCAGCTGAAATCAAATTTGTGGCGGAAACAGCTGAATCTCGGGCAAGCCTAAAAATAAAAGGTAGAAAACAATTGAAATGTTAGTGTTATTTTTCATATTTATCAGAGGATGGACAGTTTTCCCCAGTTCCCCAGAAAAGAACTTAAAGTAATATTGACACTAAAAAATGTATTTTAACATATGAATGTACATTAAGGGGCAAATTTATCATTATTCAATAATTCGAGGGCTGAAATTCGATAAGCTTTCGACTATCGAATGCTTATTGAATAGTTTTAGGCTATTTTTACTTCGCTATTCGATTTCTCAAAAAAAAACGTACAATCGAATACCGATCGTTCCATTTCACGAAAAATTCGTACGATTCGAACAATCGAGGCATCGATCTTACGAATGGTATTCAAGCAGGTGATAGAAAAAAAATCCTATGGGAGGATTGCCATAGGCTTCTATTGCAATTCGGTAGGTTCAATCTGGCGAAGTAGGCAGTTGAATAAAATTTTAAAGTTAAAGTACTTCAATCATCAAATGGTCGGATGATCAAATATCCGATTATTCGATCTATTCGATACGCTCGAATTCTGAGTATTCGATGATCAAAGTGGCCAAATTTGCATGTTCGAAGGTCCGATAAAATCGTATGATCGCAATTAGATCGAATTCGATTGAACTTTGAATTATTCACGGGAATTATGTAAATCTGCCCCTAAATGTTACCTATAGGTCAAGTTGATCATTTTTTGTTGAGAGGTTTGTTTTTGTATATAATTGTTAGTTGAAGTTCCTAATCCTGACTCTCTGACACTCTGACTTCTCCAACCTGACTGTCCCATCTCAGCCTGTTAGTTACAGTTTCTAATGCTAACAGACTCCTGCTGCACAAATATGGCAGCCCCCTCATACAGGAACATGGGGGATCAGACAGGTAATGTAAAAAACTTAGAAGTAGCTTTCAAAGCCATTATTATAATAGATGTAAAAAAGAGTTTAATTTCAGGTGTCAGTATCTCTTTGAGAGTGCTGTGATGTCACCCTTTGTTATATATGTACTATATCCAAAAACAGAATGATGCTGGTCATCCATAAGGTTCAGTAAATATTGGAGTGCCATGGACTGCAGAGATGGGCTGCAATGGAAGTTATGATTCAGTGTCCAATGTCTAGGGACAATTTGGTTTGATCTTGTAGGCACTCATTGGAGCTGAGTATATAATTATGTTACAAGTGATCTGTAACTTTTGACTAACGCTAATGTTCTTTTAATAATTCTCTTGCAATGCCATGAACTTGGATAGGATCATAGATAGGATAGGATCATAGAGCCAAGGAATGGATTATCCCATCCATTTGAAAAAAAAAAAGCATTGTAGACATCTGACTTGTATTTAATGTATTGATCCATAAAAATATTTTTAGGTTGTAGGTTCATGTTGCTAATGACATAATTAAATATTCTTGCATGTGTTTAGCTATTATTTTCAAGCAAATCATCACCATCATTGTTTATAAGATAGACATAGATAGATAGATAGATAGATAGACATAGGTTAGCAATAATCTTGATTTGATATAAATTAGGGTGATTTGTTTTGCCTGAATTGATGCACAAATTAGTCCTGACTGACTTTTACATATTTATATAATTCCATAATAATATACAAAACACATGGACCTTTCTTCACATGAAATCGTATCACTGTATCTATCTTATTATAGAACTTCCAGTTAAAATTGTGAAGCCCCTACGTGATAAGATTGCCATAGAGAAGCACAGGGCATTCCTTGAGTGCCAAGTGTCAAGAGCGAATGCAGAAGTGACTTGGTACAAAAAGAACAAGCAGATTGCCCCAGGTGATAAATATGAAATTGTGAGCCAGGGGCTGTACAGAAAACTCATTATCAATGAAGCAGAGTTTGAGGATGAAGATACCTACACATGCGATGCGGGAGATGACAAGACTTCATCTAAACTTCTCATTGAAGGTGAGAACCATTAGGATTGCCTGAAAAATCCAAAACCTTTTTTGGTGTTCTCAAATGTATATATATTTATATTTAGGGCAATGGCAGTAGATTAATTGCCAGTGATAAATGTTTGCTTCTGTTTGCAAATAATCTTACTTTCCCACCATCAAAAGCAGTGATTTCAAATGGTGGTCACCGCCCCATGTAGAAAACAAATTCTCCGTAAGGGGTTATTTACTAAAATCCAAATTTATCTCATATTTTATTAAAAAAATTACCATGAACAAACTCCCATGCTCGATTTGACCTTATTTATTAATAAAATTATCCGAATTAATTGAATTGCAGAAAAACTCGATAAAATAGAATGAAAAACCCTTTTCTCCCCACAGATATATTGCATAAGCTGTGTATATGATTACCAAAGAATGCAATTTTCCATGACTAATAAAAGTTAGAAACTTCAAATTATAGGTCCTTTTATTTTTACATCATGTCATTTATTTTTCAGAACAATCAATTAATATTGTGAAGCAGCTGGCAAATGTAGAAGTGACACAGCCTGAATCTGCTACATTTGAATGTGTCACCTCAATTGTGTCAGTGAAGCCCCCGAAATGGACCCTTGGTGGAGAAGTTCTTTGTGATGGAAAAGGCATCACCATAGAACAAGATGGAACCATCCACCGACTGACATTGACGAAGACTTCTCCTGAGATGTCTGGGGCTGTCCAGTTTCACATTGGAAAGTCAAAATCTTCTGCCAATCTTTTGGTTAAAGGTAAAGCATAGGTTTTGTTACTGTGTGTTAGAAAAGGCTTATGAAAAACATACAAAAATACCTAAAAGTGGCTGCAAATGATTGCAACTTAAGATGTTTGAAATAGCCTTATTCTTTACCCACTTTCTTTTAGACAGAGTTCATTGTTATGCAGTAACCCAAATATCCAAAATTTGGGAAATGTCCTCTAATTCATTTAGCAGAAGTTAGTTGTTATATAGGTGTCCATTTTTATATAACTCCAACCTTTTTTAGAATACCAGCTTTAGTCTTTGTTTAAAAGATGTGATATGGTGCAGCATTGCCAAGACATTCACATTCACTGCACATTCTAAAGACCACTAGGAAATTTCATAAGGAGAGGGTAAAATTTTTAGTAGAGGAATCTCATAATGAAGAATAATTTCAGGACTTCACATTATGATCTGAAGAACATTAAGAAGTCCAAAGTAAATCAGCCCAGGCATTTATACTTCTCATTTTGCTGTTAGAAATCCCTGTTAAGGTTACACAACGTATTGAGGACAAGACTGCCAACGAACGCCAGACTGTGATTCTGTCCTGTGAATTTAAGCCTCCTCCCAAGTTTGTGGAATGGTTTAAAAATAAGAGTCAAATTGAACCAACAGAGAGATTCAAACTGAAGCTGGAGAGGAACATGGCAGAGCTCAAAATCCTACAGGTGACTCCAGAGGATTCTGGAACATACACCTGCAAAGCTGGAGATGCAGAGACATCGGGGAGACTGAATGTACATGGTATGGAAGGCTTTATATATATATATATATATATATATATATATATATCCCTGACTTTTACTAGTCATCCTGTTTTAGTCACAGGTTCATGGTCATAAAGTTGCTGAGCCATATGGTGCTCCTAATATGCTCTGGTCAGATTTTTCATATGATTGCACCTCCCCACCAGGTTGCATTGCAAAAAGTGTCTAGGGCACTGCCATTGGCATTAGGTAATGATAACTCTTCAATCCCCATGTTAAAGTAGTCCCCAAATGGTGGATTAGTTACAAATGGGTCAAATCGGCTTCTAGTACATTGCAATCCTAGGGCTCTATCTTGGTCTTTCAAGCAAGAGAATTTTAAGGTGCCCACAGATGGCTAGACATAGACAGCTACCTGACATGGTCTAAAGTCAGTTAACCTAAGACGGGTATTGATGTATTGAGGTATTGATAAGACAGATATGTCCAAGGACCCAGATATATAAATTAAATACATATATAATATGTCAGCTCATAACAAATACTAAATATTGTCATCATTATGGATAAATCCAACTCAAATTACCTTTATAAGGATACATATACTAGATTTGTAATACCTTAAAACCAACTAGGATTTTGCATCCCCATAACTATGTTCTATAACAGCCCGTGATGTGAAAGTCCTGAAGCCCCTGAAGGATGTTGAGGTTGAAGAGGAAACCTGTGCTGTGTTCTCCTGTGAGTTGTCCCACGATGACGAGGAGGTGGAATGGTTCCTGAACAACACTCTCCTGTACTCCAATAATTTCAATGACATCCAGAAAATTGGGGCCACTCACACTCTTACTCTGAAACAGGTGGCCCCCGAAGACTCTGGAACAGTGAGTGTAAAGACTAAGAAACTCTCCTTCAGTGCACAGCTGAAGGTTAAAGGTTGGTGTAATGTCTGTAATTGTCTTGGTTTTAGTTGATATAGTCGATGATACCTGAATTATTTACAAAGTTTCCCCATACATATTAATTCAACTAGAAGCAATGTAATAAAAATTACAACATTAGCCTAGGTTTAGTAAAACATAGCAATGAACCATGTGGTTGTTTACTAAGAGCTGGCCAGTAAATGCTGAGGGTTACTGGACCAATAGCCAATTCTATACCTTTTATTATTAACTTTTCCTTAACTAGCAGAAGATTCTGGGATTGCACAATATATTGTTTGTTATAACTGAATCTGCAGCCGTGATACTAATGGCTATTTTAGATTCATCTTTGTTATTTTAAATGGTCATATATATTTTCTTCTTGCTTTGATTTCATACAATGTGGTGTTGATCACCAGTAGACAAATCTATAATATTGATATTGGGATAATTGTCCAAATTATTTATGATTTGCCTTTTTGGCATGAATTCTTCTACAGCTAAATTTTATGTTTTTTACTGTTTTTGGTGCTTAACAAACACAGCCTGGACTTTCTTCCCAAAAGTTTCCACTCCAAGATATTGTATATTGTATATTCTGCGTGTAATATTTATAAACAAAACTTGAGAAAGTGTTTCTTGGTCTACTGGCTGCTTAAATAATTGGAAACAAAACATGTGTTTTATCCAGAAAAAACAGCTGTTTTCATGAAGTCCTTAGATGATGCCGTGGGTGAGGAAAGAGGAACGGTTACATTAGAGTGTGAGGTCTCCAAGGCCAAGGTAAAACCAGTCTGGAAGAAAGATAACCAAGTCCTGCCCAATGGAGACAAATATCAGCAGATGCAGGCAGGAAAAACTATATGTTTGATCATCCATGACCTTAACAAGTCTGATGCAGGACTGTACGCCTGTGATATAGGAACAGATACTGCAAAGTCCAAAATCAGTGTGCAGGGTATGTAAACTGTTGTCTGAAAGCTGAATTCAAATCTAAGGGGTTTTTTCACTAAATTCCAATCTAACTTTTTGGGGCAAAACTTGAATTTTTGGGGTTTTTTCTAGAACTAGATTTTTTTGAGATGCAGCAAAAATCCCGAACCTGCTGAGGTTGTATATAAGTCGGTGGCAGAGGTCCTTATCTTGTGTTGAAATGTCTGTGGTATCAACTCAATAATCCAGGCAAAAAATTGGAAAATATTTGGGCTTTTCGGGGAAAAAGCCAGAAAAAATTGTGCTATCCTGGAAAAAACACCAAAAAATCCTACGACCAAATCAAGCTTTTTAAATAATACATACAGTAAATTGGGTATTAGAGTTTGGTCGTGGTTTTTTTTATTTTAAAATTAGATAATGTAGGATTTTAGTGAGTAACCCTCTAAAAGTCATATGGCATAAGGTTGCTGTGCTTCTTCCCATGACCAGTTATTGTCTGGATTCCACCTATACTGTATACTTTTATTCTACTGGGGTGATAGGTATGCACTTGTACTTACATACACTGGCCTGTTTACATTTGTCCAGTACTGCCATTTGCTGTTTCTTACTGCCCTACTAGAAAAATAACATTATTCTCAAGAATTACTAAGTGCAGGGAATTTTTTTCCAGTAGAAGACTATATATAGTATGCAAAAATATTTTTTTGCCAGAAAAACACTTTTACATAAAAGTAATGATGCATAAGCAAAAAAAAAAATAAATATACATGTAACATAAGTAATAGAAAAATTTGCTGCTTTCATGAAGTCATGGAAAAAACTATTTTAGATTAATCTATTTTTTAGAATTAAAAGAAATGTGTGAAGCAGTGGGACTAGTTTATTAAAATTCAATTCAGAGAAAAACACAACAGTGAATATTTTTGAGTTTTCATTTTTCAAAACAAAAGAATATTGGAATTTTGCAGGTGATTGCTTTTTTTTTCCTGCAAATAAAATTCCTTAATGAGCAAGTTTTTCTTTTTAAAATTGATGTGGCACATACATTTGTAATGTATTGAATTGCCCAATGATGCTTATTTTAAAATACGATTAAAAACAGTTCTACAATTTCTTATTTAAACTTATTTTAACAGAGCTCAACATTGGAATCACTAAACGTCTCAAGAGCTGCGAGGTTAAAGAGGGCGAGGGTTGTACCTTTGAGTGCATTCTTTCTCACGAGAGCATCGATGAATGTTCCTGGACAGTGAACGGACAGAGTGTAGACGGTGACAAACGCTTTGATGTTGCTAACAAGGGACGGAAATATGTTCTTCATATAAAAGAAGTGAGAGCGAGAGATGCTGGGGAAGTCATATTCACAGCTCGAAATCTGAACTCCAAGGCATCACTGACTGTTAAAGGTAATGGTGTCCAATATTACTGCTCTCCCAAATGTTTAAAGAAGTAGCTATAGACAGAACTGAAACAGTAGCCAAAGCTTCACCCTTTGGCGCAAATTTACTAAAGCGGGAAGCGTCTAATGCTAGCGCTAATTCGCCAGCGTGACGCCATTTCACAACTTCGCCAATTTACTAACAGTGTCCCTGGCAAAAATTCGCTAGAGAATTAGATAGACTAGCGCAACCTCGCACCCTTATGCCAGGCGAAGTTGTGCACTGACGAAGGGACGTAACTACGCTAATTCACTAAGAGCATTACCTCTTGCCCTAGACTTTACTTCACCAGGTCTATACAGTAGATAGGAGTTAAAAAAAAAAAAAATTCTAAGTCCCAAAAAATGCTGGCATCTTTTACTTTTTTTTTTAGGGCGATAGTCTAAAAAATTGCGTAATTGTTTTGGTGGTTACCCTCCTTCTCCCTCTACATTTCCTAACATATAGCAAATCAACTATACAGGGGGCACATGTTTAGGGCAATAGGACAACTTTATTTTATTTATTAAAGGTTTCCTGGGCTTCTGTAGGTTAATATATTGGCTGAAACATATACTTCTATTATACTTTCAACTTCCCCTGAGCACAAATTCGCATTTTAGTGAATTAGTGGCGGGCTGGCGAAAATTCACCTGGTGAAGTGCGGCGAATTTTGGCGAAGCCATCGCTAGCTCATTTTCACTGCTTAGTAAATTTGCCCCATTGTACATAGGCATATAGGAGACTCCTTTTCAGTATTTGGCTCTAGTGATGGTTAAATCTGACCCATTTCGCTTTGCCAAAAATTAGCGAAATTGGCAAATATTCACCAAAATTCATTGAAATCTATGGACAACATTTTTTTTGATGTGCAACAATTTCTTTTCACCCATTGGAGTCTATGGGCATCATTTTTGCTGAGAAACTTGCAGAAAATTTCCCTCATCACTATTTGGCTCTCTTTACTTAAAAGGCTAATTTATAAACGTTCAAATTAGAATGTTTACCGCTATTCAATTTTTTTTTTTGCACTAAAACTCCTGGAATCAAATGATATTTTCCAAAACTCGAATATTTGATATTTATTAAGTTTGAAAAACAACTCAAATGTAAAACTGTAAGTTCATGTAGAATTCAATGGGAGCTGTCCTGGGCAAAAAACTTTAAAAATTTCAAAACACAAAGTTTGAACCAGATATTTAGTGATACTGGTTTTTTGAAGTACAGACTGCCAGACAAGATCTGGCTTTTATTCTCATGAAAAAATTACTCTGACTGAACACAAATGTATTTAGCCTATGTTTTTTTATTAGTTAGTTAGTCTATAGTAGTTTGTTTCATTAGTAACTGCTTAATCTTATTCAAGATCCATGTGAGAGTATAATCCTACTACCAATTTTCCTTCAGAAAAACCAGCTGAAATAATTAAACCTTTGGAAGATAAAACCGTTCCAGTAGGAGAAGACATTATCTTGAAGTGTGAACTGTCTAAGGAAGACACAAATGTAAAATGGTGCAAAGATGGTAAGGTGCTGAAGAAAAGCCAAAAATATGAATTTTTCCAGGAAGGAATTGAAACCCGAATGACAATTCATGAAGTCACATCAAAGGACTCTGGAGAGTATACTTGTGAAACCAGTATCTCTAAAACAAAAGCCAGCATCCAAATAAAAGGTATAGCAAGAATAAAGTTAACTGTACAAAACTCTAAGAGATATTTATGTTTAAGGTAACTTAAAGGGATTCTGTCATGACTTTATGGTATAGTTTTTATTAGTAGATTACACTGTATTCATTGCTCATGATTAATTTTACCATTTAAAATGTTATACTTGACCCAATAAATATTTTTTTTTCTAGTTCTAGTAATATTTGTGTGTAGGCAGCCATCACAGGTCATTTTGCATGGTCATGTGTCTTCAGAGCTAGCACTTCACAATGTAGCTGCTTTCAGATAAGCTATTGTTTCTTCACCTCAATGTGACTGGAGGAGTCATAACTTTGGTTAGCCAGATGTGGATTTTTACGAGTGCTTTTTCTCATATCTACCACTAGGTGGGGCATGTGAGCATCTTTAGCAATGCAGGTGTCAGGGAGCTCTTATGATTACCTTCCCATTGTTCTGATGATGGATTGCTGGATGGGGGAGGTAGGGGAGCAATATCACTCCAACTTGCAGCGTAGCAGTAAGGAGCTAGCACAAATCACATGACTTAGGGCACCTGGGAAATTGACAATATGTCTAGCCCCATGTCAGATTTCAAAATAAATATAAATAAATCTGAAAAACAGATTTCAGAGAATTTCAAGAAAATATGTTTTCCCATGACAAAATCCCTTTACATTTTACTTCTGTATTTTATTATTTATTCACTATTTTTTAAAAAGATATTTGCTTAACTATAATGTTGATTTAAAATGTTGGCAGATGAAACATGTCAAGATGCTATACAAAGCAAATGGAATAAGACTTTCTTTTCTTAACATGATCAAGCTTTTCCAGTTCAATTTCTTTCATAAATATGTTAGTGATACAGAAAAAAAATTGTGCTGTAAAAAGAATTTGATAGAGTGACATTTCCAAACACAAATGCAAAAATTGATAAATCTGCTTGTTAATTTGCTGTACATTTTTATGATACATTGGTAAAGCTTCAGAACAGACCTCATATTTAATTATTAACTAGTAATACTGCTCAGATCATGTCTTCTTCATCTTTATTACCCTCTAGTTTTAACCTGGTTCGTTTCTGTTTGTTTTGATAGAAAAACCCAATAGGTTCACCAAGGAATTGTCGGACATTAAAATTGAAGAAGGCGAGTCTGCGGTGTTTACCTGTGAAACAGAGAAGGAGGCATCCTCTGTAGCCTGGAGAAAAGGCATAACAGAGATCAAATCAAGTAAAAAATATGAAATGAGTCAGAAAAGCAATGTCCTAAGCCTGCAGGTCAATGACTTGGAGAAGAGTGACAGTGACATTTATATTTGTGATATTAAGGATGCACAGACTAAGGCCAACCTCACTGTCAAAGGTAAGAGTATTTGGCTTGAATTGGCTAAACTATTTTTCATACAAAAGTCAGCCCACAAAGCTTTCCAGACATACTTTTGGACACATGACCACATTTTTTCCAGCATGCTGTGTTTTTTTTGTATCTCTTATTATGGGTGAGAAATAATGCATGGAACCACCAAGGGGACAGCCATGCAATACCATTCATGAGTACAGGGACCATGTAATTACTGAATAGATGTAAAACTGTCTTGATAAATGACTTCCATAGTTGTCAGTGTTCTAGATTGTTGGTCAGTTGATCCTATATTTAAAAATATGGTATCAATTTTCCTCTTCCAGCTATGTTTAATTTAGTCGTGATTAGATATTCTAGAGTAATGATTGCCATTACAGTATATACTCTATGTGTGTACACATTATCTGAAACAAATTGAGCTCTGTAGTAATATGCTTTACTTTAGGCTTATGCTGCCCAATATATTGGCTGCCATGGCTAAAGAAATAGATCTCAGCAACCGAGAGACTACTGTATGTACTTTAGGGAAGAACAACAGTTACCACTTATTAGCTGATGTTTATTGAGATGCTGTGATCATGAAACAATAAGGAGAAAGACATTTGCCGATAGCCACAAATTTAGATGAAAACTGTCACCCTTGAGCATGGCGTCTGTACATTGGTTCAGTATTTAATAGACTGTTCATGCAACCAACTCTTATCCTTGTCTGTAAATAGCAAAACATGGCACAAGCTGGTAGTGCAATTAAGTATAGTCAAAGATAACTTTAAAGATACTTTTTTGAGTGGGTTACAGTGGATCAAGAAACTTTTTGTTCCAGTTCCTCTTTTATTTAGGACGTTGCCTGTTATTAAATAGGTATCCAAGTGGCACTGGAAACTACTGTGGATTATTTTTTCTAAGAAAAGACCACTTCTGGAACTAGGTATTTCAATTCTCTATGTCAATTTTAGGCCACAAAGTTCTTATAGTTGAAGACCTGGAAGACATTGAAGTTTATGAAGGTGAAAGTGCCACATTTAAATGTAGAATCTCTCCAGCACATTACAGAAATATACAGTGGTCCTTGGACAAAACCCCATTGCATACCAATGATGTAAATGAGATACAGTCTCATCCTGATGGATACCATACTCTATCCCTGAAGCAACTTTCGTTAAAGGACTGTGGTGTTGTTACTTTTGAAGCTGGAAATCAAAAATCATCTGTAAATTTGGTAGTCAAAGGTAATAGTGTACAAAGGTGGGAATGTCCAGATCTTTAACATGGAAGACATGCATGTTGTCTCACATAGACAAACAAATGTGTGCTAATGGGCATCTTAGTTCAAGAAATGATGCTTTAAAAATAATAATTTTAAGCCATATGGATTACCTGGGGATATTTAAAACAAAAACATTAATATATTGTCCCCCAAATTTAGGTGTCATCTTCCAAATATGTCATTTGCTGTAAGTGAGCATCCTAAAGTTGTGGTTCTATGTTGTTTTAGAGAAACCTTGCATTATTACAAAGGCACTCAGTGACTGTGAAGTTACGGAGGGTGAGAATGTGACTCTTCACTGTAAGACCTCCAAAGCAAATGGGTCTGTAAAATGGTACAAAGATGGAAAAGTTCTCAGACAATCGTCCAAGTACCAAATTGATAAATCTGGATGTGAAGCTTCTCTTGTCATTTGTAATGCAATGGGAGTAGACAGTGGCACATATGCCTGTGAATTTGGGACCTCTAAAACTAGTGCAGTTGTTGCTGTTAAGGGTAAGATATTATGAGCAGAATGTTTGGCCTTGTCAGAAACTAATCCAAAGAACTTTGTGAGAACTCAGCAGATAACTGCAACACAATATTAAGACATCATCTAATAATTCTGGTAATGATAGCTGAAACAGAAACTTTGCTATCTTTTGATCTTCAAGGGTCACCTAAAGGCATAGTCTATGTCTTTACTGAAGACCAACAGTGTTTGTGCTTCATGTTCCAGAACAACAGTTAATTAAAACAAGACATAACAGTAGAACCTCACAGTTGTAAACCAAGCTGTAGTGGAAGCTTGAAATGTTGACCAAAGTGTTTGACCATATTGACCTTCTCTAGAAGAAAGTGGTCACTGCCTTTATGACAATGGAATATATAGGTCTCAGCTTTAATATATTGAACTGAAAGAATGTCTTATAAGAAGATGATGTACCAACCTAATTTGATGTTTTTGCCAAGGCATGAACCATCTATTACGAGTAAAGTACCTAGCCCAGCTAGACATCCTTATTTTCCTCAATAAGTATGCTCCAGACTCTTACATGGCATCATTCTGTTTGAATCAGTGAAGGCAAAACACCCCAAGATAAGAGGAGTACCTCAAATAAACCACTTCTTTTTTCAACAAAATATAAGTGAACTATAGTTGCAATTTCTGTTAAGTTCTTACGTCTTCCTTTTATAACAGACTGAATTTGTTTTCTGCAAGAAGTCTAGAAGACAACCTTGCTTGTGAAATCTAATCCCGAACAATTGTGTACATTTCTTATTGTATGTTAATGTTACCAGTGGGAAGCCTGTTAATGTTTTTGTTCACCTCAACATCTGCATTTAACTTTCACCTTACATTCTTCTAATCTTTTTTAATTATTTCTCTATGCATGGTTCACTAAATTGCAGTTTGCCCTAGTAAATGTTCAATATTTAATTATTTACAAATATGTATTATATATATATAATTGGGACATATTCTTCAATGGTGAAATCTGGAATTGGTGAATCTGATGCACACCTTAAATGTACAACCATTAAGCAAGATATATAGTATTTGTTCTGTCTCTGTGGAGAAATGTATAGTATATAGTAATATGTAGTAATATGTAGTGTTGATGAGCTAACTCACTTTCTTCCCTTTAAGAAAATAGCATGACTATAATGTTCAATAACTAGGATTTTAACTATACTTATAACTGAGCATGAGTCACTGGCCTTAAAGACAGATTTTCTATTCTATAATAACAGTAAACATATGCAGAATACATCTCAGTGTTGCATCATAGGCAGCATTTTCCCCATTCTACTAAACAGAAAGCTGTTTAAGGCAGATAATTGTTTTTTAGTTTTTTAGTCTTGGTGTTGCTACATGAGACGTCAAAGGTGACCACAGAGTTCCACGTGCCATTGCCATTATAGTATTTTATTCTAAAGAAGTTAAATGATGCTAATTCTAAAGTAACAAAAGTAATTGAAATAAAGAAATTGCCCACCATGTATGCGTTAGTTATGTTGGTTATTCAACATGTTATTATGTTTAGTTCAGAATCAGACATTGGGCCAGATTCGATTCATTGAGAAAAAGTTATCTCATGGTTTATCGCGTGAAAAGTCAAAGATGAGACTCAATATGAAGAGAGAAACTTTTCTCTCAATTTAGTTCCTGTTTTTTCCCATAGACTTCAATATAGTTTTCACTTGATAGACTTTGAGATACGTTTTTCTGAATTAAATTGCATCGCAAATTGAACTGAATCTGGACTATTATCAGGCAACACATTTTTCCTCTGTATCCTTCATATTGGCCTGAAATGTATTGTCCATACCAACACTTTCCATTGCACATATACAAAGACTATACAAGTTCTGATCTCTTATATCATATAAAGATGATACTAATGTATGCCACAATTGGTGAAATTAGAAGCTATATAAATTGATAATAATTACAAAGAAATGTATCAGCATAACCCAGTGAAACAAGCCTTGTCTGTCATGGCTCCCAACATCTTATGTCATCTGGTCTTTCTTACATTAAAGCCCCACAGGCCTATTTTAAACGAGAGCTACAGAGCACTGAAGCTGTGGAAGGGGAAACAGCCACATTGTGGTGTGAACTGTCCAACCCTAATGCTGAGGTTGAATGGAGCAAGGATGGAAATGTGCTTAAAGCCAGCAAGAAGCATGAAATACGAGTGAGAGACAACAGGGTGGAATTACTCATCCACCATTTAGTAGAGGAAGATGCTGGAACCTATATATGTAGAACTGGAGATAGGACATCAGCAGCAGCTCTAACTGTGAAAGGTAAAGATCCCACAATGTTAGCTTATGGGTGCTAGTTAGGGCTGGGACCACATATCTTAATTTTCCAATCTCATGTGTCTAGCTCCAGCTCAAAAGAAGGCACCCCTACCTAAAAGGCTCTTTTTCTGACTTGAAAAAAATATCTTTACAATTGAAATATATGCATCTTTTCCAGCTGAACAAGTTTTGTTCAAACGAGGGCTCAGGAATGAGAAAGCCAAAGAGGGAGGCAGCGTGAAGTTGCACTGTGAGCTGAGCAAGGCAGAGGCATCTGTACAGTGGATAAAGGGCAGCCAAGTGCTGGAGAATGGAGAGAAGTACAACATAAAGCTAGTTGGCACTGTGGCTGAGCTGTTTATTCTAAATTCAAAGCCAGAAGATTCTGGAGAATATACTTGTGATACAGGAGACCAAAAGAGCACAGCTCATGTGACAGTGACTGGTAGGTACATCACATTATGTTTTTTTTTTTTTTTCAACTTCTAGTTTTGCAGTACATTCATAGTTTCATAGTAAACTATTTCACCAATTTATTTACCACTGTATATATTCCTTTAATAAATAAGTGGGAATTTGTGAACCACACAAGTTTGCTAAGCTCTTCAAACTGCCAGAACAATTCAACTCTTGATTACTGCTTCCTTTACGCAAGAAATGCACAAATTTTTGTTACACACTTTTCTATCTGTAGCCCTGCCTGTTCGCTTCAAACAAGACCTGAAAGATGCTGAGGTTGAAGAAGGCTCCTCTGTGACATTATCTTGTGAAGTCACTAAGCCTGACGCCCCAGTCACGTGGAAAAAGGGCATCACAGCCCTTCAAGTCAATGAGAAATATGAATTCAGGCAAAAAGAATGCCTAGTAGATTTAATTATTCATATGGTAGGGCCAGCGGATTCTGGGACCTACACTTGTGATACTGGAGACCAACAGACTTCTGCACGTGTCAAAGTTAAGGGTAAGAAATAACAAAAAATAAAAGCACAGTTAATGAGGCAACATATGAATATTGTTGACAGTAAATGTTGCTTTAGCTTGATGCTGTGTGGTTTGTGGGTACCATAGGGTTTCTGAACCCTTGTTACATTCAGTGAGGCCATATTTTGTTTTTGATGTTACCTTATATTCAGCCAGTGGCACTTTCACTAATTGGCCTGCTAAAAAGTGACTTGAGGTAGAGATTTTAAGGGCATTCTACTATTATAAGTTTAACCCCAATCTTTTCCCTTGTGCTTATTATAAGGTCCTATTGGTTCTTGTTCTCTGAATGCCCCCAATCAAACCATGATGTTCATGCACTAGCATGACACATTAGTCTGGCAAAGTACTATATGGTGCTTTCACTTACCCACAGTAGTGTAGGGGAACAAATAGTTATTCCTGACATGACATAGTTTCTTTTTGAAGATTATCATTAAATATATATGTTCCTGTTTGTATTTTTAGAACTACCAGCCCTTTTCAAAGAAGAACTTAAACACCAGAAGGTCTCAGAAGGTGAATCTGCTACCCTGCGCTGTGAGCTCACAAAGGCCAATGCCTCCGTTGAATGGAAGAAAGATCACAGAATGATAAAACAGAGCAAAAAGTATAAGATTCGTCAGGAAGGTGCGGTTTCCGAGCTAGAAATTCGTGACCTGGTATTGGAGGATTCAGGAGATTATAGCTGTGTGTGTGGGGACCACAAGACTACAGCAACAGTGGCAGTAGCTGGTAATGCCTTTTTGTTTCTCCCTTACATTCATGGTGTACAGGTTCAGCAGGAACAAGGGCATTTCCTTGTATTACACTGATGGTTCTAATAGACTTGAGGCTTTTCATTGTCCTATTCAGCTCCAATGGGTTCATACTAGTAATAGCTAACCTGGATTCTGCCATTTTTATTTATTGAGCAACCTTTGGTAGCATGTCAGTGTTGGTTGAGGGCAGTTGGTAATTGAGGTATATATGTAGCGCTATCTTTATTCAATTTTTTTAGTGTGCACATATTTCTATTTGTGATTGAACATTTGCACATTTTGTAAATAAAAGAACACAGTGAGCATAATTTAATTTAACTTAAGGTTACCAGATCATGGAAGTTTCTCATGAACACTAATGGCAAACCAATTTCATGTAAAATTAATACTAACAATGCAGCCCTTCTGGCTGTATTTTCCAGATGTTTCTCCATATCTGGGAACATTAAGGGGGTTATTTATTAAAGTCTGAATGTTGAAAATTTTTGCTATATAATCCAAATTTTTTTGTGGAAAAAAACCATTTTTTTTTGGATTTACAGTATTAAAGCCAAAATGTCTCAGGCCTGCCAAGGTTGCATATAAGTAAATGGGAGAGGACTCTATCCTATTTCTGTGGTCTGTGCTGGAATAAGCCTGAAAATCCACCTATTTCAGACTTTCAGGGCACAAAGCAGAAAAAATAGAATTATTTGGGTTTTCACTTGATTTTATTGAGTTTACCCCTTTTCCTATTAAATCAAGTTGTTTTAATAATAAATAGGATCCAATTGTGGATTCTGGTCCATATACCTTGACTTGGAATCGTTTGGCCACTACACATGCATGGCAATACACATTTTTGGCTCTAGAGTGTCAGTTTTGAAAAAAGTCAGAAGAATACAAAAGAAAAATAACCTGACCGTTTGTTCGTACTGTTTCCATGAGATAATGAATGTCACCAGGTAATGCAGGAATGCAGAATATACTGTATCTTGTCCCAGTGTCTAATCTATTGCCTTGACTTTTTACAGTGGTAATAATGACATTCACTGAACCATACAGGGAGGTTGTTTGTTTGATCAGTAATACAGGGAAAATATATAAGCTAAATTTACTTATAAATTCGACTTTTCTTAAAGGATCTCCAACTAAAGAATGAAAAGACAGTAGAATATTTACAATTATTATTGATGATTAATTATATGGCCTTCTTGTGAGGTTCTCCTAGTGACACCTATGTGAACTCATTCAATTTTGTCGATAAGTTTTCCTGAGCTTAATTAATGTTCAATATGTTGGTGTATGAGGTCTGGGTGAAAAAAATAGCTGAGTGGTGTTGGCATACAAAACAGTAGTAACCCTATCATTGTCTTGCAAAACCCTTCCTTCCAGAGTAGAATTCTACCTGAATATTTTCCTGAAACAGATAAAAAATTCATGTTGGCAATGCATTCCTTCATTTTGCCAGATCGCAGCTATATGTTAAAAATAAAACAAAATGTAAACACCACAGTATTTCTAGTAATGGAATCAAACAAAGGTGATCATAGTTTACATCGGGGTTCTGCAGCAGAACACATACAGGCTAGAGGCGCCTTGCTTATATGACATCCCAGCATGTTGTTCCTTATATGACATCATTATAATGTTATTATGTTTAGGACATCCATTATGTTGTTCCATATATACCACCTTTATTATAATCTAAATAATTGTAGGACACCCAGTATGTTGGGTAATATCCAAGCAATGGCATATATCTACATGTATAAATTTTAATTCCGGGTTTTGTAAATAGTAGTGATAACTCTGAACATGAGGGGCAATTGTATCATTTTCCACCCACTGTGTATCTATAAGTGATTGGATAGAACTGCTAGGCGATAGTAGACTGTTCTGGTGTGACTTTCTATAATGTTAGATAAATAGCTTGTTAGAGGCTTTCCAATTCCCTGATCCAATACTGAATGAAATCTTTTGCAAAAAAAACCCCGTCATTATTTGGTGACAGTGATTTAGTATTATCGTTTCGATGTTCAATTTATTCTTTAGCTTCCCCACCACGTTTCATTGAGGAACTAAGAAATGAGAAGGCCACGGAAGGCCAACAGGCCACTCTTCATTGTGAGTTAACCAAACCTGGAGCTGTCTTGGAATGGAAGAAAGGTCAATCTTCTCTTAAACCTGGTGGGAAATATTCAATGAGGCAGGAAGGTCTCTCTGCTGAGCTTTTAATCAGCAATCTTGAAGAAAGCGATTCGGATCATTATACGTGCATGTGCGGGGATCAGCAGACGACAGCAACCCTAACAGTGAATGGTAAAATAACCTCAATGGCTGTTCCATTTCTTGCACTTTCCAGTAAATAGTTTCTTATTTTCCACCATGTTTCTGTCTATATATATATATATATATATATATATATATATATATATATACCATGTTTATGTCTATATATATATAGTGATAGGCATAGGATGTCTTTTCTGGGTTTGATAAAGAATTTAGATATAATTTTATTTAACACTGTCTGGGTACAAAAAAACGTATTAGTTCACATCTCTTAAAAAAATATACTTATCTTATCACACTTTTTCATGTTGAAAACTGACATGATAAACTACCGTCATAGGTGACATTTGTGGTTTATTTTTGTGGATTAGCACTTCCAGTATTCTTTAAAAAGAACCTGCGGGACGCAGTTGCCATTGAAGCAGAAATGGTCCATCTTCACTGCGAGCTCTCCAAACCAGCCACGAATGTGGAATGGAAGAAAGGTCATAGGCTGCTGCAGGAAAGTGAAAAGCATACAATGAAAATTGAAGGTTTGGCTGCTGAGCTAATCATCAATGACCTTAGCGTAAAAGACAGTGGCGAATACACATGCATTTGTGGAGACCAGGAGACCACAGCAAATCTAACAGTTAATGGTAAAAGATCAGCACTTATGCATGTTTTAGATTAATAACTTACAAATTCACAAGAATTTGATGTCACAAAATAATGATTGAACAACATCAAAGTCATAGAAGTTATGCCTTATTGTAAAGGAGAAATTTGGTGTAGCCCTACAACATTCTTTAATAATCAAGAGGTTTTTTTATTTATATCTTTGACCTTGTTTAGCAATTACTCCTTATGTTTTGGACCAGTAGCACTATTTGTCACCATTAAACTTCTTTGTCTTCTTGAATCGATGAATGACCATTCCATATTTGTTCTGCAATCTTCAGCTCTGCCAATTTGTTTCAAAGAAGAACTGAGCAATAAAGAAAGCACAGAGGGGGAAACAGTTGCTCTGCACTGCATCTTGACCAAATCTCCTGACCATGTTGAGTGGAGACAAGGTCAAAAAGTTCTAAGATCAAGTCCCAAACATGAAATGAGTGTGGATGGGGCTACTGCAGAGCTAATAATCCACAATTTGGAACTGAAAGACATGGGAGAATATACATGTGTGTGTGGTGAACAACAGACTACAGCTGTCTTAATAGTGAATGGTAAAAATTACTTCTAGATTTTCTGAATATAAGAAACCATATTTGTGCCATGGTACTGTATAGCAGCCTGTTGAACTAACAGTGTAATTTTTAACCAGTTTTAGTATATAAATGAACAAACACACAGAGACACGTATACGATATATATTCAGAATGATACTTGTACAGGACTGCCTACATCTAAGCTAAATGATGTAACTTTTATGCATTATTTATGGAAAGTGTACTTAGGATTTAGAAGTTACAAGGGCATAATAATGTTGACTTATTTGTGCAATATATCACTTTGTGCAGTCTGTGCATCTACACTTGATGTTGTATAGACCATTTACTCAGCTCAGCTGATTCCCCTCCTTTGTAGTTTTACCATCATTGTGCTTTCTACATTCCTCAGCCTTGCCTACTCACTTCAAACATGCACTTAAGGATGAGAACATAAAAGAGGGAGACCAGGCAATCTTGCATTGTGAGCTTAGCAAACCCCACGCGACTGTTCAGTGGAGAAAGAATAGTGAGGTCTTGACGACATCTGAAAAACACATATTGTGCCAAGATGGTGCTATTGTGGAATTGGTGATTCCTCATATAAAGGAAGAAGACTCTGGGGTTTACACCTGTATTTGTGGAGATGTGGAGACCTCGTCAACCTTAATGGTTATAGGTAATATATGAATAAAAATTTTTAAAGATCTGAATCTTTGGATTCTCACTAAAAGATATTTTGATGGAGAAAAGTCACACATTCTAAATGCTTTAAATGCATCTTTGAATTCTAAGAATCAGAAAAGAACATTTTAGTCTTTAACTGTTCCTATATATTTTTTTAGCTTTACCCCCTCATTTTAAAGAGGACCTTAAGAATAAAGAAGCAGTTGAAGGAGACTCTGTTACACTGCACTGTGAGCTGACCAAGCCTAATGCTTCTGTAGAGTGGAAGAGAGAACAGAAGGTGCTGAGACCAAGTGACAAGTATGAGATGAGGCAGGAAGGCCTGGTGACTGAGCTAGTTATATGTCAGTTAGATCTGCAGGATGCTGGGAAATACACATGTGTTTGTGGAGATCACAAAACAACAGCCATGCTGACTGTGAATGGTAAATCATTGTTGAATTGGTTGCAATTCATTCATAATTAACATTTTCCCATAATAACTTCTCATTCTAATCATTTGTGTATATCCATTTAATACATTTTTCACACTTTTTTCTTGTTTTCATCACAAAACCTTCTCTGTACTGACTGAAGTAAAACAAAAACCGACAATTTCCTTAAAAAGTTTTAATTTGCACATGATAATCTGCTTTTCATTCCATATATTAGCTCTGCCACCACAATTTAAAGAGGAACTCAGGAGCAAGGAAGCTGTTGAAGGGAGCTCAGTTGCATTGAGTTGCAAACTGACAAAGCCTAATGCACAACTAGAGTGGAAGAGAGGCCACAAGAACCTGAAGCCATGTGATAAGTACAAAATCATCCAGGAAGGTCTTGAGGCAGAGTTGGTCATTAATAATTTGGACCTGAAAGATGCTGGCGAGTATACTTGTGTATGCGGAGTTCACCAGACCACAGCTTCACTGACTGTAAATGGTAATTAGCTTCACTATTCTCAACTGTTTGCGTTTAATCATCATCATCATCATCACCACCATCATTTACACTTCCACCACCTTATTTACTTCATTGCTACCTGCATTCGTCCATTCTTTCACAACTCATATTACTTGATATTTCATCTTTCCTTTATATCTGTCTCCACCAAGTCTTTGGTTGAAAAATTTGCTTCATTGTTTGTTTGTTCACTGCTAACACCTAGGGGATATTTACTATACCCCAGTCAGGCTTTTTGGGGTAAAATTTTAACCGAACTGATTATGACATATAATCTGGTATGGGAGTTTAGTCATGGTTTTATTTAAATAATGAGAGAAATTTGTATTTTAGTAAATAACCCTCCCCATATTTTATTCATTACTTTAATCAATGAATTCAACTTCTGCAATCGTTCATTAATGAATTAATTAATTAATTCATTCATTCATTATTTGCTGCTGCTGCCACCAATTTTGCATCATTGGCTCGATCTAAATCCTTCTTCTTGTTGTTAGATCATCTCTATAAAACAGATATTTCAAAACTATTAGAAACAGTAATGATCATATCACAATTTATTTTTTAGTTATTTATAGCACTTCATAGAATTTAATTAAGGGTTTGCTGATTTTTTTTATAACATTTTTAAGCATTTGCAATTAATTTCATTTTTAAAATTTTAATTTAACAATAAAAATTGCAAGACCAGAAAGGATGGTAAGCAACAAGTAAATAGTCTACTATGTAAGGAACTAATAAATACAAAATGATAATCTTCATCCTTAAAATAAAATCACAGTTAAATTGATTTGTAAATAGTAAAGCTGCATAGAAATTCTCTCTATCTAGACCAATTATCAACTTGGTCACCCCGAAAATGAGTAGGACAGAAGACTTTGAAAGATGTTACTCTTGATTTTGATAATTTCAGTGATGGATAACCTCCTGTAATATTGTCCCAGCTTTGCCCCCACAATTTAAAGTGGAACTTAAGAACAAAGACACAAGTGAAGGGGAATCAGTAACGTTACATTGTGAGCTAACTAAGGCTAAAGCTTCCTTGGAATGGAGGAAAGACCAAAATACCCTGAAGCAGAGCGACAAATACAAAATGAAGCAAGATGGTCAAGTCGCTGAACTTTTGATTTGCAATTTAGACCTAAAGGATGCTGGACAGTATTCATGTGTTTGCGGAGAACAGAAGACAATTGCTGTGCTGACAGTAAATGGTAAAATGCCATTCATTTTCATCTAGAACTAACACAGACATTTATTTACTCTAGCTCATTTTGTAAACTTGACTTCAGATCGTCCATATACAGTTAATCTATATCATGTTTTCTTTGACCATATGTAAATGATTTCTTTATTATTTTCCTCTTAGACCATTCTTAATAACTTTTCTAGTGACTCATCATATTTTGATATACCTTTCGTTATTTAAATTTAAGTAAATACAGAAGTAACAGTTTTCAATATTTTATGCATTTACCCAAACAGTAAGAGAATCTTCATATCATTACAAAATTAGTACACATTTTCTATGTATAGTAAAATGTAGTCAATGGATTCTCAGATATAAATATCATCTATAAATGCAACCCCCATATAGTACAAAATATTAGCTACTGACTATTGTGTATGTCATAGTCATCTAAACAGCTTGAGTGTATGAATTAGGTTCATAGGAAAATGGTCTTCTTCTAGATGTCCAGCCAGCAGGCATTCCTCAATTTGAACTTCTTCAGTATACATTGATTTTCAGGTCTCACAAAAATATTTAAATGCACTTTGATGAGACCCCACTAAAAACAGAACCACACCAAAATTTGTTGATTTATTTACTAATTTCATGGAGTACAAAAATTAATTATAACTAAAATTTGTTGAATGGGGAAGAAATGCTAACTAGCTGACCATGATTAATAAGAAGCATAGATCATCAGCTGAAGTTGTTACTTCAAATTTTGGATAATTCTGTACATATTTACACAAATTTGCTAAAATGTATGTAAGACAGGGCTTGCTCCTCTGTTAGTCACAATAGTGTCTCTCCTCTGTGAATTCTAGCCCTTCCCATCATTTTTATTGAAGAGTTGAAATGTGAAACAGGTATGGAGGATCAAAATATCACCCTCCACTGTGAGCTAAACAAGCACAATGAGCCAGTGGTTTGGAAAAAAGACAATCAGGAAATTAAGTCAAGTGACAAGTACAAGCTAAAGCAGGACGGAGCAATTGCGGAACTGAAAATCCTCAGACTTAATGTAAAAGATGCTGGAAGCTATACGTGTGTGTGCAGAGATGAGCAAACCACTGCAAAATTAACAGTACAGGGTAACTTATTCATTCCATGAATTTTATCTAACATATCAATATTCACATTAAAATT